>JAXRJS010000064.1:0-600000 GCA_037127375.1 Dione juno | reverse complement strand
CCTTCCTTCTCTTTGTACTTCCTATAATCATCACGCGAAGATCGAGACGACCCTGCCAATGCGAAAACACTGGCAAAGATAAATAAAAATATAAATTTCAGAAAAAAATATTTTATCTAGTGCCATTGTTTTGATAAAGTCATAAAAAATATTTGTCAATTTATTCGAATACCTTTGGGTTCCCTGTGGCGTTCACTCATGATGCTTTTAATTAACTTCAATCGTTAAGAAAAGTATATTAACGCAATAATTAACATTTTCTGCTACGCAATTTGTAGTTGAAGAAAAGTCATTCCGCCATCTTTAATGATTGCGATATATCTTTTTTTTTAATAGACGCGTTTATTTTTTATCTATTTCACAGTTAAAAGTCGTTTGACTGATCTACCGTGCCTATGTCTTATATTAGTAAAATTTTTCTTCTATGAGATTTTATATAAAGCTATGTAATTTTTGACAATTTTACAAAACATTCTTATCCGCTATGCTTGCTTCTTAACCGTACGACTTAATTTCGTTAAGCGAAACTCGATGATATGATTTATCAACTTTTAGAAAAGCTAAATTCATCCTTCACAAAACAAGTTACTTTTAAATTTGAAATAACTATGAGTTTTTTACTCTTTATGAAATAATAATCTTTTGTTTGAACATTGAGTGGCAACTTGGTAATGCGGCCTGCTAGAATTTTTTAGATGATAGTTTTTTATAATAAACGATTACTGGACTGTGTCTTACGCGATGAATGTGGGTTCGATCCCCAGACGAGAGAATGATACTTGTGGCTGTTGATGCTCGTCCATTCTACAAGTCTACACATAATATATAAAGTCGAAAAAATTTTAACGCTATATTCCATAAAGGATATTCGTGAAGACAAATACAATATTTAAACTAATTTAATATTCAGATTCTGAACCTATTTTTTTTTTGTAATTAAGTAAAGATACTTTTAGAAATGGATTATTGACATTTTTATTTGTTGTGTGTTATGTCATTGTCAAATTGTTTTAGGTTATGTAAAGTTTGATAAATTTTTATTTTCAAGATTTATATTAAAAAAGTTGATATAACTGCATAAAAATTGTGTAAATATGTTATTTCTGCGAACTGGGAAACGCTTTTTTAGATTTATAAATTCACCGCACAAATGTCGATGCAAATCAAATGTAGCACTAAGTGCTATGAAAAATAAAGTAAAATACGGCCCAGGACTTAAAGATTTTATAACAGAATCGTCTGGAGTTACTGAAGTTAACACACATAAGCCTCATATACCTTATTTGCCTGAAAACATAGGAAATGATTATAAAAGAAAAGTTTATTTTGATGTGTATGGTTGCCAAATGAATTTAAGCGATACTGAAATTGTATGGTCTATTTTGAAAAGTGAGGGTTTTCAGAAAACCGAAATTGAAGAAGAGGCTGATATTTTCCTAGTAATGACTTGTGCTATTCGAGAAGGCGCTGAAAATAAAATATGGCATAGGCTAGACCATCTACGAGGATTTAAAAATAGGCGGGCATTATCAAAAAATCGACATAGACCGGTTAAAATTGGAATTCTTGGGTGCATGGCGGAGAGATTGAAAGAGAAATTAATAGAGAAAGAAAGAGCTGTTGATGTTGGTTTGTAAAACCTAATATAGAATAATAAAAAAATGGCTAAAAATAAAATTTACTAAACATAAAAACTATTAATTAATATTTCTGTCAATTAATATATTTGATGAAGTGAAAAGTTGAAATACTTTAAATTTGCAATAAATAATAATCTATAATGAAAAATGTGAATGTTTATTTTTATGTTTTAAATACTTTCAGTGGCTGGACCAGACAGTTACAGAGACTTGCCCAGGCTTCTCGCATTGACAGAGAGTGGACAAACAGCTGTGAATGTCCTATTATCTTTAGATGAGACTTATGCTGATGTAGTGCCTGTTAGATTGAATAAAAATTCTGTATCTGCTTTTATGTAAGTTACAAATATAAGTAATATTAATATCTTGGAATTTTATAACAAAAATATTTGAAAAAACAGATCTTTAATGCAATATTGTCATTAATTTTTATGTCACATTGAACTGCATTGTGATTTATTAATTTATTTAAATCACCAACATAGGATTCTGTAACATTATATTTATATATATTGTTTATTTTATTTATTTATTTAGATTTATAAAATAAAATATTTTAAAATTAATATGCAATTGCTGCTGCAATTAAAGGTGACAAGCATATCTTCTCTATGTATCACACTACAAATAAATAATTAAAATAAGTAAGAATAAAACTAAGTAAAAATTGTATTTTCAATTATTGTACAAAAAACAAATAGAAAATATAAATGTAATTAAAAAAACAACATAAATTCGGAAAATATCATTTTCTATGAAGTATCAACAATCTATTTTTAAAGACATATATGTGTGGTCATTTAAGGTCCAGGCCTTTATCGTATATTAATATATTGAATCAAAATTTGTTTGGTTGAATGGAGAAACCTGACTAGATTATGTTATGATAATATTCTCAACGACAATTGTTTTTAGAAGTATTAAATTTATGACTGGCACAAGTTTTGACACATTTGGCAGAAAAAAAATCAATATAAATGTTACTCAATAGAATTGTCTGTCAATATCTTCCTGTCGCATACATTTTATCCAATAGCAGTATAGGCAAAAGTAACCTAATGTAAAAATTTCAATGTAAAAATTTCAATGCATGACATGGATTAATTTTCTCATAACACCATAAATAAAGAGAAAAAGAAGAAGAAGTAGATTGATTTCAGTGTTGAGCACAATGCCCAACACTGAAATCAATCTACTCTACATTCTCTCTCTCATCAACACTCTCAGGGGTGAACTCACTGACCAAGACGCAACTCCAATATACTACAGTTTTTGATGGCACATTAATTTCTAATCAATGGTATTTCAGTAATTGTATGTAACATTTAACTTGACATTATTCCAATTTTTTTAACAACTACCCAGCACTAGGCAAAGATAACTTAGAACTAGTCAAGACACTCTTAGATAACATAAAACTAGTCAAGTCACTCGATTCACTGTGTTGAATGGCGTTGTTACGAGAGCAAATGAAAACAAAAAACAGAAAAATATTTATTTTTACCCTTATTGGGATCGAACCCACGACCGCTGTTACATTCATACGCTGTGCCGCCGCGACACATCCCTAAATTTTTTTAATGTTTCCAGTTCAATAATGCGAGGCTGTGACAACATGTGCACATACTGTATAGTGCCCTTCACTCGTGGGAGGGAGAGGTCCCGCCCGATATCCTCCATTGTAGACGAGGTGAAATATCTCTCCGAGAACGGAGTGAAGGAGGTCACACTGTTGGGACAAAATGTGAATAGTTATAGGGATGTCAGTGAATCTACAGAGAAACTTGACACTCAAATGTCTGAGGGTATGTAGATTTTATACAGTGGGTTTGAGTTTTTATTATAATGAGTTAATGTTCTTTTTTACTGTTGTGAAGTGGTACTCCTCGCTGTAACATTAGATTGCACCACTAGAGACATATGCGGTATATGACGTGAAACCGAAAGAAATTATAATTTTTTTTTATTTACATATTCCTATTTTTATTTAGAAGACCTGTTTCTTCACTTTGACTTATCTCCATATATTATATCTCCATGTTATTAACATAATTGTCAAAATTATCTCAGGTTTTAAAACGGTGTATAAAACTAAAAAAGGAGGTCTAAGGTTTGCTGATCTGCTAGACAAAGTGTCTTCAGTAGACCCGGAGATGAGAATCAGGTTCACTGCGGCACACCCAAAGGATTTTCCTGATGAGGTAACGATAGTCTTATTGCATTCTTTAATTATAAATAGTAATATAAAGTTATAATAAAATTTCTGAAATATAAGCAATTGGTATTTTTCGCAACTGAATATGCAAGTGCATAGTGCATAGTACATAGTGCTTAGATACTATTGTGTGCGGACACAGTGCGGTACTGAAACATATCGGTCAAGTGCGAGTAGTACTCGCGCGCCGATTGTAGGTATTCCTCTGACGAAAGCACTACTTAAAAAAATTGACAAATTAACATTTGCGGTCGTATTCACTTTTTTTTAATGAAATGAACTACAAATATAAGTTTGTAATGGTTTTCTGAAATGAACTAACTACTGACTAATGATTTTTTTTTTGGGATATATCTATAAATTTCCAATTTTTGGATTTTTCCTTTAGCTTGTATTATAAGTTCTAATTTATTGCCATATTTCATAACTCTAGGTCACCAGGCAGTACCCTGTAGATTTTGATTACGTGGCGATTTTCATACAAAATGCAAAAAAAATAAAATTAAAAAATTTGATTGCCTTAGAAGCTTGATATTTTCGGTGCTTCAAGAAAGTATCGGCTATAGATATCCAATATTAATTTCAGCTTGATTCCTTGACGTGATTTTGAGAAAATGGTTTTGATAGTGGACGGACAGACAGACAGACAGACAGACACAGACAGACAGACAGACAGACAGACAGACGGACGGACAACAAAGTGATCCTGTAAGGGTTCCGTTGTTTCCTTTTGAGGTACGGAACAAATAAATTCACTATTTCTTAGGCTGTCTGAAATCTTTTCTC
Organism: Dione juno; assembly: GCA_037127375.1. NCBI lineage: Eukaryota > Metazoa > Arthropoda > Insecta > Lepidoptera > Nymphalidae > Dione > Dione juno. The sequence continues at coordinate 595,359 of JAXRJS010000064.1, read as the reverse complement.
GAGGGAGGACTTTTCAATTTTTTTTTTATTTTTAGACGGGAATACCGTCTTGTAGAGTAGACACACAAATATCTGAACATCAAGTTCCCGACTTGGTTCTCTATTTTAAATACAGTTTAGGTAAGTGTAAGTAGGTGCAATTCTACGTTACGCTTTGTCTTACACAAGACTACTGTTACAAGATAAATCTGTACAGTACGAAGGGTACGGGTCGTGTGTCTGTAGTGCATGGAGTGGGTTGCATACGACTTGTCTCCAGGTGCTGCAGCTGGTGGCGGAGAGGCCCAACGTGTGCAAGCTGCTGCACCTCCCGGCGCAGAGCGGGTGCAGTGCGGTGCTGCAGCGCATGCGCCGCGGACACTCGCGGGAGGCCTACCTGCGGCTGGTGGGGCGCGCGCGGCGCCTCGTGCCGGGAGGTGGGCCCGTCTCTTGCTGGATCTCTTCTGTGCCTCACAACACCCTTGTGTTCTCAGCAGTTCTCGTGCATATAAGAACGCCATAATACACAAGATTAGCTTCCCGTCCGTCACTCCTGTAGCCGAACTACATTGAAGAACCAGAAGAAGGCTACATTAGTATCCTTCTTCTGACTTAAGACAAAAATAACTTCACTAGTATACTTTTGTCGGAATATAATTATCAATATAAATATCAATAATTATTTTTTTTATATGTTTGAGACAGCTATGTCAGAGATATGAGAGTTGTATAGGATGTGTGAGACAAATTGTCATTGATTAAGTAAATTTTGTCTGTTGACGCAATGGCTACCGGTCCCATCCCTACGCCTACGTTATTTATTATATTTAAATTATTTTCATATCCCCGCTCTAGTAAGCAAAGTGTGGCGACGGAATTTCCCCAATCATCCCGCAATGTGTCATAAAATTAGGCAGTAAGTGGGAAAGGGAAGGGTCTACCTGAAAAAGAAAAAGAATAATTTTTACTGAGCATTCCAAGTGCTGGCAGACTCTCCACTCTCTCCTCTACCTAATTCTGCTTCTAGTTTTCAATTTTTAATTTTTTTTAATTTTTTACTAACTGAATATTTGTTCCGAGCAGTCGGTCTCTCCACGGACATAATTTGCGGGTTCTGCGGCGAGACCGATGAAGAGTTCGAGGAGACCATGTCTCTGATGGAGACGGTCGACTATAACGTGGCCTTCATATTCCCTTACAGTATGAGAGAGGTCAGTTTTCCGCTTGATTGATTAAAATGAAATTGAATGTAAATTGTAAATAATATAAATGAATACTATTGTCAATTCATACTCATTATAAGAGAAGCTTAAAATACCAAAAATATATGTAATATATTTTTTTTGTGACTAGACACTTTATCTTGTATATATTAGGATAGACAAACAGTCTTCTTCTACTTCTTCTTCATCTTCTTCTCTTTATAAATGGCATGTCGAGCGTGCCAGTGGAGCACAACTCACTTCGCCAATGTCACGTTGAATGGAGAGCGCACAAGAAGAGTGTACGCTAGAAAGAAGATTATTACACTATAGAAGAATGCATGTTTAAAAGAGATCCAGCTTAACTCCTTCACCTCACAAACTATCTAAATAAGACACTGCCTGTAAGTGGCGGGAATCAATATAACGCCGTGTTTTGTCTTGTCAAAGGGAATGTAAGGTCAATGGTGCCATTGTTACAGTATTACTATTGGTCTTGATTAAACAGATAGTGTTTAATTACTAAATAGAGAATAGACCTGCAGTTTCAATTTCATCGTTCACAGAAAACGACGGCCCACCGTCGCTACGAGGACGACGTCCCGGAGCAAGTGAAGAAGGAGAGACACTCCCGCCTCCTGCAGCTCTACCGAAGGAAATGCCAAGAACTCAACGATAGAGAAGTTGGCAACGTGCACTTAGTGTTAGTGGAGAGTGTCGTCGAGGGAGCGGGACAGGTTATGGGCAGAAACGAGTTTTATATCAAAGTCGTGTTCGATGAGAGGGAAATCGATGGTAATGGCGGTAAAAGGAGAGTGAAGCCGGGGGACTACGTCAGTGTTAGGATACTCAGCGCCAGGAGTTCAGTGTTGAGGGGGGAGGCGCTCTCCCTCACCACTCTCAGGGAGTTCTACCAGGAGTTCGGTTGGGCGGAGAGGGACAAGTTGAAGTTGTAACTGTTTTGCCTCACGCGGAGAGGACCTTGTCTGTGGTCAGTGGCGGAAGTCGACGCGTTTTGTATAATATAGTGGGAAAATGTAAATAATGAATGTATAATCATCCGCCCGAGTAGAAATTATAGCCCTAATTTGATTTTAAATGTCACAGTTGTATTTTAAAAAGGTAATCTTCTCTTTGTTAAGATTATAATAAATATGTACAGACTAGTATAGATTTAATGTTAAATAAATTATGAATTAAGTTAAAAATAGGTATTTTTTGAAATTTAAAATCCCCATTTACTAATGTATGATTGAAACAAACGTTAAAGTGTCACTTTTAAAGTGCATTTATTAAAATAATTACAAAACATACGCAAAAATACAATAAATATGATTAATTACAAACAAATTCAAACAATTAATTTTTTATTTTTTAATTTACAATGACATTTTTTCATAGACTCAAGAATTTACATTTTATAAAATATAAAATTTTTTATACAAAAATTCATTCAGCCTAATAGTAATTATTTATTATTATATTAATATATTATACCTTATTATTATTTGTGACATGGCATCTCATTTCTAATACAAGTTTGTACTTTAGTTAAAAATTAAAAGAATATGTTAATCAGTAGAAAATAAATTTCCAGATAGCTTCTAGATTTTTAATCTACTTAAAGTGCTCGTGCATTTAAAAAGTATAAAATAAAACAATTTTCAAATCAACATTCACTTCATTCATTCATTCACATTCACAAATTATTTACATATTGTTCTTCCAACTTTTTATTTAATTTGTCATTTAGACTAAGCTCGAAGCACCCATTGGCCCTACATCTTTATTAGGCAGTACGCTTATCCTTTGTCCGGAAATATTATCATCCACATGTCCAGATAAGCTTGGCGAGGGTCCTTGGGAACTGCCATACACCTTGGTGCTATACCCTGAATCGTTATGGGATTCTCTGTCTGTTTGACTCTGAGTTTCTGTCAAATGAGTGTTAATCGCTAAAGATTGTAACCGACTATGTAACAGACTGTGGTCTGGCTGAGGAGCTGGTTTCCTCAAGTGTGGGTTTCCTCTGAAGGGGTACATTGGCGGACGGTTATCGTAGTAACCGCCGCGAAAGTGTTCGTTCTGGTTCGCAATCTCCACTTCAGTGTTCTGATCCAGATGGTCGCTGTAGCAATGCGGTATTCTTTCCACCTCCCGGCGGATATGATCTTGCATCATCGCGTTAAATACGCCTGTTTGGTGGTGGAATATGGGATTTCTGTTCCTACCCTGAACTTGGTTGGTAACAGTTGCCTCGTAATCATACTGATTCTTACAATATGGAGGATATGCATTATTCTCCATTTCTCGATACGGCATCTGGTGTGGTCGGTTTGGTATGTCATGGAAGTACGCGTCTTTGGGTATCATTCGCACGTCGTGTGGGTAGTTTTGACCTTGCACTTGTGGTGCTGGAGACTGAGATTTGTTTGATATTATCTCGTAATTGGGCATCGGCAGCGTTTGAAGCAGATTTATGTTCCTCATCGGGCCAGGCTGATTTATCTGCCTAATCGGATTGTCTTCGTCGTCGCTGCTTTCCGAGTTATTTCCGTTTTCTTTAGGCGGATTTTGGAAAGTCTTTCTCGTTGGGAATGGTATAAGGTTGTGAATACTGAAACGTTTAGCTTTCACCGGCTTTTCTTTCAGAACGGGTGCTGGTCTCGTTGGCTGTTGTGGCATTTTAATTTCTGGGTTAGGTTGGAGTGGGATTGGTGGTTCTTTTTCTGTTAGTATTCTTGGCAGTGGTATCCTCTGTTGTAGTTCTGGTGAGGTACACCGCTGCTGATGCTCCACTTGAGCCACCAATTGCTGCACAGTTTTTCTTGGTTCACGCTCCATATTTTCTTCCTGATATTCAGATTGCTTTAAGAATTTTATGTAGCCATCTTGAGATATGTTGAGTTTCGTGTTCCTTGTAAGACCTTCAGGCAAATCTTTTTCTATAACATGTTTTCGAATATCGTCAACAGTTCTTTGGAGGACTTGACTTTTCCACATCACTTCGTTTGGCGATTCTTGTTGGTTTATTGGTTTGGCGTCAACTTCTGCATCGTTTGCGCTAAAGTCAGTTTGCCTGTTGCTATTACTTGGTGATATCATAGATTGTCGACAAGGAGTCATGTATCTCTCATTATAAGCACTCTCAGATACAGGTGATTGAGATACTGACACTTTGCTTGCTTTTACGTGGATTTCAGCTGTCACATTATGGGAGGAGGTTTGACTACTCGCATAAGATGCAAAATTATGAGGAGATCTCGAACACCTGCTTGGTCCAGCATCTAATTGATCACTGCTTTTAGAGTTCTTCATCATATATGTTCTTCTCGGGCTCGGTGGTGTTCTAGCATTCAATCCTTCAGAACTTTTAGATGTTGACTTGTGGTCGAGATCTTTGGCAATATTTTCACATTGTTCCACGTTGTCGCTTAAACCTTTGATTATTCTATTTACATCATTCCAATCCTCGTTTTTGGCATCTAAAAGCTCTAAGCTTCTTGTTCTTTTTATCGGTGGTATATCTAAAGAGCCTTTAGGACTAAAATCTAACTTCTTGACTCTTTCTGAAGCTCTGTACATGATGCCTCTTGTTAGCCACTGCTCTAAGTGCTTATGTCTCTCTTTACACAACGCTCTTTCAGCGGCTACAAATCTTGTCAATTCTGATATTTGTCCTTGAGTTTTCATTTCTAAATCTGTAACTTTCTGATCCAATCTCTCATGTGCTCTATCTATATGGCGTTTTAAGTCATTTTTATCTTCATTTAGTTTCTCTTCCATGTGCTTAAAGAATGGAGCGCAGTAGCAAGTATAACCGGCACCGATTGGTCCCTTTTTGATATTTCCCGCTAAATCCAAGTAGTATTGCTCGCCTTTCTTCAGAGGTTCGGTGGGTAGCGAGCTCAATTTGGGCTTGGGGAAGTATTTAGGATCTGGGTAATAATGGCAGCCGTAAGGCGACCACTGTACCTGTTCGGGATTTTCAAAATGTACACTCCTCTTTTTCTTATCTTTGCTTTTATCCCTCTTTTTGGCATCATCAGGTTCATCGATGGCGCGATCTCGGCTTTTCTCCCTGTGTCTCTCTTTCTTTTTGGCCTGTTTTGCTACTGGGGTGTTGAGTATATTAATGATTTCCTCTAGGCCTTTCCTAGTAGCTATATCTCGGGCAGTCTCTCCTTGGTGGTTCCGTAGTGATTTATCACAGCCTGCCTCTAATAATATACGTGTTAGTTTACGTCGTCCCATGGCTGCGGCGATGTGAAGTGCAGTGTCGCCATTCTTGTTCTGCTCGGAGACGCGACACTGTGCGGATATGAGGATGCGCGTGACGCCGGCGTGTCCGTAGCGGGCCGCCGTGTGGAGGGACGTGTCGCCGTACTGGAATATGGTCATTACGTATTTTAACATGTATATTTTAGTTATAATTAAGTTTAACAAGATGCTAAGATGGTGTAAATAACGTTGTCTAAGTATAAATATGTCGTCTATTTGTACTAATGCCATTGCGGCGCACCTCAATGTTATAATTAAAATTTCAAGCAGAATCCCTCCTCCAATTATGTAAGACAAGCTACGACTCTAAACTTTTTTCGATTAGATAATGCTTTACATAATCGATTCGGCCGGAAATTTAATGTCGGTGGGAGTTTACGCCATCAAAACATTAAGACGCGTGATAAATATGAAATAATACTAAATCCTCCTTTCTAAAATCCATACTGACATTATTCTGCAAGTCCGGACAAGCACCGGCCAGCAATATCTCTCTCGCAGACTGGTTATGTCCGTTCTGCGTCGCGAGGTGAAGTGGTGCGAAGCCGGCGGCGTTGCGCACGCGCAGGTCCGCGGCGCGCGCGAGCAGCGCCACGCAGCGGGAGTAGCCCTTCCACGCTGCCTCGTGCGCTGCCGTGTTACCGTGCTAGGGATAATTAACAATAAATAAGCTTAATTAAAATTTAAAATTATAGTGGGGAACTGTCAAAATGTGAACGTATATTTTAGTTACCAGCAAACTCTAGTCGAGACCATCATCATGAGAATGAAAACCAGTACCAGACTAGGAACAGAAGAAATTATCTAGACCTCAGAATTTATTATACTCTCCGTTTACGATAAGTAAAGGAATAAATGGAATAAATAAAGTATAATCATAATAACTATATAAACAATACGTACGACATGGTCTTGTTTGTTGGTGTCAGCCCTATGTTCAAGTAAGACTCGCACCACGTCGACGTGTCCGTCCGCCGCCGCGCGCTGCAACGCGCTACATCCATTCTGGAAATAAACAATATATATTTAATGGATTTTTTTTATTTTCCTTTCGAATGTATGTATAAAAATGAAAATTACCATTCTGTACGCAATATTTTATCTGGGGTACAATCTGGGGGAAGGTACTCGCGCACCGTATAGTAGTAATAGTTCTCCCGCGTGAATCCCGATCCCGCGGGAATGGCGGAATAAGAGCATAGGCTCTTATGCAATTGTATAGATGTTGCTCGATAACCTTTTCTATCTTCTGACGAAAGTCTTTATCACGCATTTTTAGGGCGTTTTTTAGGCATGTATGATAATAGATATCTAACTACCTAGCATCTAGTACCTACCTTGCAAGTACTTGAAGTCACTTAATTTTTTATAACATTTTCCGTAATTTTTTTGCTACAAATAACTTTTTCATAAATACATATAAATAATAAACAATTCATCGATAAATAATCGCAGTCCCATTACCCATGAACGATTCCTACCCTACTCTAGTAATAAAACAGTAATAAATATAAACTCAAACCGTTGTTACGTAATAAATTGTATTTTATACCTCACCAGGCAATGGCACCTGCCGCCCGCCGCCCGCCGCAATTATCACATTGCTAAGAGAACGTTACGAAATGTCGTGTTAACGTTATCGTAAAGCAAAAACGGGGTGACATATTTAGATCATATAATATATAATATATAGCTTTATAGATAATATACTAGACTTAACTGTCACTTCACTCGCGTGGCCAAAGGGAAATACATAAAAAAAAAATTATGCCACAGATAAAATAAAATTTAAAACTCTTTACCAATACTTAATAGAAACTTTGAACGTATACTTAGTGTTACCAAGTTAGACGAGGGAAATGTAAATATATATAAATTTAAATATTCCCTGGAGTGGGCATCGAATTCCAAACTGGTGGCTATGATGGCTTTTAGATTAGTGATATTATAAAGACACACGGTATGCTTCGTTGAGCTTACTAGTCTCGGGAGCTATTGGTACGAATAGAAAAATTATTTTCATTATAAATAGTCTATTTGCCAAGGATGGCAGGCTATAGGCTATATCACATCACAGATTTAATTAGAATATGTGTGTGTGTATACACAAAGTTATAAAAATTTCCCAAGGCGGGTGAATCCGCCGGTAAAAGTTATATATATGTTCACAGACCGATACTATTATATCGTTACAATCTTACGAGTCATTTCTGTATGAAATCATTTTGCACTTAGGTAACTACACTTTGATGACTATGAAAGCTTTATGAGGAAAAAGCTTCCGCAATTTTCCTTTTAGTCGTTTTACATACTCATATGAAGCTAATCGCCATGACTACTTAAAATGTGATTTTATGTTTTAACTTCACGCTGTAGCACGTAGTAGGGAAGTAAAGGATATTATTACACGCCATTCTCATTTTCCGCTCAATTTTCGACACATGCGCGTTGAGTGGCGAAATTCGACACCGCAATACGTCTTCTTCCCCGAGTTACACGGGAGTTCAATTCCCATGAGGGGAATATAAATTATTTTCATTTTCTTCGCTCTGGCAACAAGACAAAGCGCGGCGTTGATTCCGCCACTTAACACGCAATGCCTCGAAAAGCGAAAAGCGGGGAACGGAGTGTCTTAACAGTAAGTTCCTTCTGCCTACGGTTTCATATACCCTGATATATGCGAGATACAACGTGAAACTCACATTTCAGTCAATTTTTTTTTTAAAAATCAAATCGGTCAATATTAGTAACGAGCTTTTATGTAGAAGTAGGTACAAACGCCGGAAGCGACATTGTCATACGGAAAATCTAATATATTATAATATGATATGAGTACAGTAATTTGCAACATTACAGTGCAGTTGTCAAGATAATAATAGTTTGAGCTTATCATGTGCCGTTATGCTTATCATATGCATGCCTATTCAATAGTTATCGGGTCAATGACCGTCATGGTTTTGCAATTTAGTGTCTAGCGATATATTCCTAGTTTTCCATCTTTTCGCTATTATTTTTGCTAGATATGGCTTAGGAGGGAGGAGGTAAGGGGGGGGGGGGGTCGTGTTATCTATAATCTTGCTTGCTTATCTTCACGCTGTATCCCATATAGCGGGTTAGGATAGATATAGATAGAACCATAGATAGAACCATATAGATAGAAGGTAGAGAGAATCTAGTGTCAAAACACTAATACTAATAATAATAAAACATATTTTCTGTTCTATTCGAAACATCGTGTTGAGTGACAACTGTCAATGCCGCGCTCTTTTCTCAGAGTTAATAAAAGAAAATAATCCATTCCACCTTCATTCAAATGAGTCTTCATTCAAATCGCCGCATTCAAATGGGAATCGAACTCACAACCATAGTGTTTACTTACCGTCATACACCAACATCTAAACGGGTTCAAAGTGAGCACAAAGCGACTAATGTCCCTTAATAAACCTAATAAACCTTATTTATAATGCAATTTAAATTTAAGATAAATAAATATACATCTACAAATAATATATGTAAATATATAACACAGTACCTTACCACATCAATCATCAAATTTAGAGATATGTGAAAGTTCCAACAAACGATATAACACGTTAATAAATCATTCCCTTATTGTGGTGCGCTTGCGCAACTAATTAGATAGATAGACGTTTTATTATTACAATATATGCTATTTTTTATATTGTTTACTAGCGACCCGTCAGCGGTATCGTCCACTTGATCTCGGATTTATTTTAATAAAATATGCATGTATCTATTGTAAGTAGATGATTTTTTTTATTCTTTCAAATAACTTTGTATATGAAAAATAATGAAATATAAATGTATAAATGAACATTATAATTTTATATATAGCATTTTATGTGGACGAGGGAACTTGTGCGCGTTCAACGTTTTTTATTTCCGAAGGATTTACGCACAGGATAAAAAGTAGGCTATATGTTTGTGTATATGTATATATATATATATATATATATATATATATATATATATATATATATATATATATATATATATATATATATTGAATGTGTTAACTTATGTTGAATGTGTTAACTTTTAATTAGTGGCGCAGCGGCACAGCGTCTGACTGTAAAGGTGACGGTTCTGAGTTCGATTTCCACTTTAACTTATTTCCTATGGTAACAAGACAAAGCGCGTCAAGTCAATCACTCAACATGCAATGTCAAAAATTGTGTGGGAAGTGGGTAACTGATGGTCTTAATACTAGGTTCTCTTGGCCTAATCTGCTATGTGCGGGATGTAGCGTGAAGCTATTTTTATAATTCGGTATATTTATATACCTTTATGTACCTATTCTATATATCTATATGTACCTATATATCTTAATACAATGATATATAGCCGTTATGTATATGCCATACTAGAACGAGTACACTACATATGCAATTAAATTAAATTAAGACCAAGTTGCAGAAGCAATAAAATTTTATCTTAATCTATTACAGCCAGCACCTACTTTATCTACGAACCAGTTGCTATACATTTAAAAAAAGCTTTTCTTCATTTTATAGTAATGCGTAAAATGCGACAGCAAAACAAATCGCTGGTTGACATTTTAAAACTTGTCTTTTGTTTTTTTTTTTTTATAAAAGAGTAATACTAGTATGTTATTAAATATTTTAAATATCATATAGATACTTATGCTTTTATTATTTTTGTTAGCGGGCGTTGAGTTCCGCCGCCCAATACGTAGTGTGACGAACAGAAAGATTACTGAAATTATTAAATTAAATGTATATATATATATATATATATATATATATATATATATATATATATATATATATATATATATATATATATATATATATATATATATATATATATATATATATATATATATATATATATATATATATATATATGTTTTCTTATCTATATATTCTTTTTTCGTTCTAGTAGTTAAGGAAAATCAATAATAAAATTTCTACCCAAGCGTTCTAGAGCTAATTATATTATACGTTCGCAATCTGACTCAATAAAATTACTGTATACCATACCTATATTTTGCTATGACAGGATGTGAATAGGTAGCTTAACTAGATACAGTGGAATGCCTTTTTATCTTCATGTTTGTCCTTCTTTCTAAGGCGGATTTACCAGCAGGCTGAGCAGGTTTGTACCTTGGGCGGGAGATATTTGGGGCGGCAAATTTATGATATATATATATAATATATATATATATATATATATAGATATATATATATATATATATATATATATATATATATATTATATATATATATATATATATATATATATATATGTCGATTTATTGCCGATTTCCGAGACACGTTTTGCCGATTAGTGTAGTAGCGGTTAGGGCGGCTAAAATTTAATATTCATTTTCCTATAAATGCCTAAATTCGCTACTGGCTTTATTGTATTATAATATGAGGAAGGTAGACAGTAAGACCGTCGTGGTACAGAGGCATAGCCTCTGCCTCTAAATGCGACGGTTTGTGGGTTCGATTTCCATGAGGAGAGAATTAAATATTTTCATTTTCTTCGCTCTGGTAACAAGGCAAAAAACGCCATCCTGAGTTCCACCACTCACTACGCATTACCTCGAAAAGCAAAAAGTGGGGAACAGAGTGTCTTAACACTAGGTTACTACGGTTCTGTCTGCCTTCCCTGCCATGTGCAGTGTGACAGTGACAAAGACTTGTGAAAAATCAGGTGATACCACGGCGTTAACTTCCGCAATACAATACACATTCACTATGTTCATATATTTATGGGTGAAGTGATAACCGCTTATAATATTGTCAATAAAAAAAATTATCCAACAGCCAATTAACTGGTAAAGATAGTTAGTAAGTAAGTAAGTCAGCACTTTGCTGACTTAACTTCTTCTATTTTTACAACACTTGTCGTTGAAACCTCGTTTGCGTTAAATAATAAAACGAGTACTAAAAGAATGTCTGCTGTAGTGCAGAATCCGTGTTTAATCTTATTAAGCAAAAACGAAAGGGTCCAAGTTCAAATTAGTTTCGCTCTTTATAACTTGTTTCGGTTTATCTTTTATTTGTTTCTGTTACAGATCTTAGTGTTTGTATGTTTGTTGAAAATAAGAGCTCTAATATGAAGGAAATTTATTGCTTTGCGGATCTCAACGCCGCGTTATGCCTTGTTACCAGAGTGAGTAAATTGAATAATACATTCTCTCCATGTGGGAATTGAACCCATTACCGTCACGTTTACAGTCACATTTTCAGCCGCCACTGCCACGACGGCTTCTTTTTTGCTATTATTTAATTTATATATTGTCTTTTTAAATGGATCAATATATTGCAGGTTGTATCAGCTATATATAAATATCATTAAGCTTCACGCTGTATCCCGCATTTAGCAGGATAGGCAACAATCTAGTGATAAAATAGTCCGTTTTCATCCGAACTCGATAAGTATTGATTGCCTTGTCAAGTGGGAAAATGTAAATAAATCATTCTTCCAAGTGCAGAACTCTCTTACGCTCAAATATTGCGCTCACAGTCAGTTTAATATGTATTCGTAGTTTGTAATAGCTTCACGCTGTATCCCGCATATAGCAGGATGGACAGAGGGATTCTAGTGTTAAGACACTACGTCACCCATTTTTTGCCCAATTTTGAGACATGACGCGTTGAGTGGTGGAACTCAACAACGCGCTTTCTCTTCTTTCCCCTGTTTGGGAATCGAACCCACACGTCACGTTTACATTCAGACGCTGTGATGCTTATATCGAACATTTGATCTGTATTTTACGGAAATTTTAGCAGGTATTTGTTTTTACTTTCGCTTAATACTCAAAGAACTCAATTAAGCTAAAAATTAATATATGATGACATAAACTATATACATATATATGTATATGACTAATAAATTATAACATAAACTTGTCAGATCTTATTTCGATAATTATTTACAAAAAAATATGTAACAAATAAATTAAAATCAACGAGAAACTCGCGTCGGTAATATAGTCATAAAATTACTTTCAATTTCCGTTATAACACTTGTATTGAGCTTTGGCTTGAAAGTTGTCAATCCACGGATTAAGTCACCTCGTGCTATTAAACAGCTTAAGTAGCTTAAAATTCTAAGTCATTTGACTTTTCTTATCCTATTTACATACGAGTATTTTATTACACTGGTTAATGCATTTACAGGTGGTACTGTGGTGATACATACAGTGAAACCCAGCTGAAACCCTCTCCATCTGCATAAGACGCCGCAGGAACTAGTGCTCGGACTTCTCGATGGAAGGCAATATTTTTAGGCTCGATAATATTTCTAAATTTCCATTTGTGTGTCAGTCAGTTTGTATATATATATATATATATATATATATATATATAAGTTTTTTTTTCTAGCGTAAAATTGTACCACTCGCTCGAAACTTACATGGACTACAATCTTAACTATAACGTTATAGAGATTAATTCATAAACAAGACAGTGTTAATTTGATATAGCAACATATAAATTAGATGTTAGTGAACGAAAATTAATTGAAAATCTCATGGAGTGGCGTCGGCTCCTTTACAGATTTATGTAAATCCTGTTTTTGCTTACGAAATTTTTTTTAGACATGGAAAATAATGATAGATATATGTAATCGATATATGTAATCGATATATGTAATCGATATATGTAATCGATATATGTAATCGATATATGTAATCGATATATGTAATCGATATATGTAATCGATATATGTATGGTGAATTATTTTTAACTACAATGACCCTATTACCGATTATCCTTCAGCCATTTTTAGAGTTTCGTACCTAAATGGTGAAAACGGGAGCCTTTTACTAAGCCTCGATAGTCTGTCCGTCTATCTGTCTGTCACCACCATAAACCGTGATAGCTAGACAGCTGGAATTGTCACAAAATATATATTTCCGTTGCCGCTATAATAATAAATACTAAAAAATAACCTGCAGTCATGAAATAGGTACGGACCCTCGGTGCGTACTACTCGCACTTGACCTCAATATTTTACTACCAGTCTATATCGATTAGTCTGCCGTCTCGATATCCGAAACCTTCTGTAGAACTTGCAGTCGTGTAGTAACACCTGTTATTGATATTACACCGAATACTGACAACTTGTAAGTACTGTGATGTTAAATCGACAACCGGTATCGGCTACTTTATTTAACTTCGAACGGAAGGGTATTGAGAGCCATCTACGGGTATATATTTCATTATTTCACCAAGCCATGTGATAATGGCGTCCCCAGTATAATACACTATTAAGTGCCTTATAGGCCTTCTCTTATCTTATCTTTCTTCTTATCGTGCCTTATGGTGTATCCAGGGGAGCCCTACGTCCAGCAGTGGACTGCTATACGCTTCTGTAATGATGATGAGGAAGTGCATAGGTACATATCGTATATGTTATAATGAAAATGATAGTCTTCGAAATGATAGTTTTATAAGTAATCATATAATAATGACGGTCAGGCGTATGGTATTTTACTTTGCTTCACAACGCACGTTTTATAAATTAGAACTTAACCTAGACCTAATAATCAAGTGCTGAACGAGCTAACCATGTTTTATATGTGGATAAAAAAAATATAGCTTCTCGCTTTTTCTCGCTCATACCGGAAGTAGACAGAGTGAATGTAATGTTACTCCATGTAATGACACTCCGTTACATATATATATATATATATATATATATATATATATATATATATATATATATATATATATAATATATATATATATATATATATATATATATATATATATATATATATATATAAAAATAATATATTTCTCCACATAGTGTCATCATAATAAGAAAATTAGTTTTAAATTAGGGTATATAGGTATTATTTGCAGTTATGTGAGACTGACGCTTGTACTAAGCTAGGCTACTAAGCTCTAAGAGCTAGCGCAGTGTGTTACTAGTCCAGGCTCTCACTTACGAAAACCTAACCTAACCTGTACCCATATACATATATACCTATATATATATATATATATATATATATATATATATATATATATATATATATATATATATATATAATATATATATATATATATATATATATATAAATTATGGATCCACAAGTCAATTAGCATTTAATTTGAAAACTAGATCTATAATAGTACATAATTTATGTGCTACTTGATTTCACATCCAATTTTCAATTACGAATCATATTCATAAAAATTCATGGAAGAAATTCACTGTAATCATAATGTGATCATCAAAAAAAAAAAATTATAAATCGCTCTCTACTATATAACAAGCTACAAGTAAAGTTATTATTAACGGTATTTGCATGGTTATTATAGGAAATATCGTAACGAAATAATTAATGATAGATAGATACATGTTGTAAATTATATGGGCGTATTTAATCTATGATTTATTGTGTGTGTGGATTAATATGATCTAGAATCTAGATCTAGATCTAGTGTCTCTAGAATTGTATGGGATTGGTGGAATTTGTTGTAATCATAATTTCGCTTACATTTCTACGTTCCACTTTCTTTCCTTATCTTTTAGTCCATTTATCTGATCTTTTAGATATTACGCGTAAACTCTTATGCGGTATATTAACTTATTTCTCTAGTTGTGCAGCAATTGCCATTATTATATATACATGTAAATAATATTGAAATGTCTGTCTGCGATTTAAAAATAGTTATGTTCTTTTCAAGTCCATATATGTATATATGTAGATAGCTACGTTACTACAGCGCAAACGATTTTTTTAAATTATTGTCTGTCTATCTTTCCATATTTTCGCCTAATCTCTGGAAGAAGAAGTTGTGGAGCAACATATAGCACTTTTTATCCTGGAATTATCGTGGGATCGAGATTTATGCGGGAAAGCTTAATTTTGTGCATTGCACCTTAAAAGATAATTTTCATTAATATATACAGATTTGTCCTTTCGTTTCGTTTCGTCATAGACAGTGTGATTCTAAAGGTAAATAAAATTATAACTACCTATGTACATATATATATATTATATTAAGGTAAATCAGGTAAACACCGGCCAAGCGAGCGAGGACGTGAACGCTCGAGTCGCTACTACGAAATAACGTCACTAGCCACAAATATGCTTAAATTTTCATACCATACCATACAAAGCTTTTACAAAGCTTTAACATACAATGATTTTTATGCGATTTTTACTAATATATGTATGTATATACTAATATGCAATAAATTTTAATGAATGTATATGAATTTGTTGTATGATGACGTACACCAAATATATTTTGGCGCTTACGAAAAACCTTGGAAATAATTGTTGAAGTATTCACGATTCCCATGACACTAGCGGAACTTTCTCTCGCAAAAAGATTTATATATCTGTTATTTTCTAAATACTACTTAAAACTTTAAAAAAAATACTGTTCAAAATAAGAAAATGCCTTTCTCTTTTACGCGTGCGTAAATAATTATTTAAGATATGATTTACGGCTTCGTTCCGCAGCTTGCATACAGCAGGGTTGGTCGAGAGAAGATTGTGTCGAAACACTCCTGCGAATCCTGTGCGAATTTGAGACATTACGTGTTTAGTGGCAGAATTCAACGGCACGCTTAGTCTCACAAGAGCGAGAAAAAAAAATATATCTTCACGCTACTTCTCGCATATCAGGGTTGACAGAGGGAACCTGGTGTTAAGACCGTTACCCACTTTCCGCATAATTCTGAGAAATTCGAACCCACACCCACAGATACAGATGCTGTACCAATGTACCATGAGTCACGAAGCATATAATATAACTATTTTGTTAACTTAATGTTCTTTTTTCTTTTTTCTTCCAGTCTATTGCCGTCCACTGGTGAACGTAGGACCCCCTCATAGAGCGCCCCACTCATTTAATGTTAAGCTTTACGTTTATCATTTTAAAATAAAACTTTATTTTAGTATTAATTGTGAGCTATCTAGCAATCCTATCAAATGTACAAACGTAACAACCTTTTAAATGGTCATATTAAAATTTATTTTACAACTGTGTTATTAGCAATTACCACGTAAGATATTGATGCCATAATGGAGTGTAGGAACTATAGGTGGAGATTCGTAGAAGGCTTATAATTTTTTAGACGTTTTTTAAAAATATTTTTTCTATCCTTAGTGTGGATCCATTTAAAAATAATAAATTAGAAGAAAGAAAAGTTTATACTTGAAATTGTTACAAGTAATAAAATATGGGGTGGCTATTGGCCGTTTTCTAAACCCCATGGTTTGGACGAGAGACGAATGTTACGATAATATTGAAAGGTTATGTATAATTATACACAACCTTTTAATATTATCGTAACATTTAATATTATATACTGATACAAAAATAACCCATTAAAACCTCACATTCTGGACCTCATTTATAAGATAGATGAGGTACACGTAGATATAAATAAAAAAAAAAAAAAAACTGTAACAAGATTGGAACTGGTCCGCGTAACCGAACTAGTTTTTTAATGATCTCAGTCCCGCCGATATGGTGCGCGTTGCGTTGCGTCTAGATGACAGATGACAGATGAGATGGCAGATACGAGAAATATATTTTCGTATGTTTATTTGACACGGTAAACAATTACCGACCTATTCCCTGGAAACCACAGGCAAAATATCTAGGAGTAATCCTAGATTCCAGACTCTCTTTTAGCTCACACGTCAAGAGAGCCAGAAACAAAGCTCTCTTGATTATCAGTAGGCTTTATCCTCTTATCTGCAAGCAGAGTAAATTGTTACTTAGACATAAGCTGACACTATACAAAACTTGTGTAAGACCTGTCCTTACTTATGCTAGTGTCGTGTTCACACACACTAAGCTGAATGCCCTTCAAATTGTTCAGAATAAATTCTTGCGAATTGCGTCAGGTTGCCCCTGGTTCGTTCGCAATCTTCTTCCACTTAGCATTATCCCGGCCTATTGCCAGGGTCTGCTTTCCTACTTAGTCTACTCCACTTTGCACGGTCTTGAGCATCGTCAGTGGTTAGTCCATTGGCTCTCATGTCCAGCGTCACGACGTCCAGCCCTCGCTTCCTTGGCCATCCAGGGGTCTTATTCCAGGGACAGACATATCAAGGCATTTTCTTCCGACGTAGTTCTTAGGCCGGCGCAAAACGTGGCCATACCATCTCAGACGACGCTCTTGGAGCTTATCCGCTACGTCACGGACCCCAAGACTGCCTCGAATGAATGTGTTGCGTATGCGGTCAGCCCGAGTAATGCCACACATCCACCTCAGCATCTTCATCTCCGTTACGTGAAGCTCCTGAGTGTGCCATGATAATGCTGGCCAACATTCGCTGCCGTGTAAAAGAACTGGTCGGTTCATGCTCTTGTATATCAGCCCCTTGAGTTTGGGCGGTATTCTGCGATGGCAGACCACACCAGTGACCTCCCGCCATTTGGCCCGTACAAAGCTCAATCAGCTCAAGACCGTACAAAGTGATTAAGTAGGAAAGCAGACCCTGGCAATAGGCCGGGATAATGCTAGGTAGAAGAAGAGTACTGTAAATAGTAATATCTAGAAATTTGTCGTAAGCGAAATTTTTTAATTTACAAAATGTTGACAACAGTCAACAGTCAACAGTGTGTTCCGTTTCACATACTCAGTAATTTTAATACGATTTAGAGGTTTAATATTTTTCAATTTTATTCTATGTTAATATTTTAGACTTTAATAGATTTTTTTTATTAAAATCAATTTTGTGAGTAGTGATAATTTTAACACATATTAAGTTTAAGTTTAAATGAAAATTTTACGTGAAATCGAACTATTTTTGTATTTTGATTAAATAGAAAATATTTTGCTGATCGAATACGTATCTGTCGTAGAGCTGGTCAATTTCACCGAGATCTGGTTTCACGCAAAACGACTGAGCTAATTATGATGAAACTTTGCAGCACTATAGCTTATACATCAAATAATAACTAATAAATAAATAATAGTGTAGTTCCAGCAGCAGAACAGGTAGTAAAACATATATTTAATTAAATTCAAAATGGCTTTTGTATATATAGTTCTAGTACCTCAAGCTGTTATAACTTAAAACGGGATAGCATCTTAAAAAAAGCCAATAAATGAATTTGCACTAAAAGCTGTTCGTTTTACAGCTTTTGGTAACAAACGAGCTTTGTTACTCGCCATATATAATTGTTATGTAGTAATAGTATGTTATAATTGCTAGAGCTTATTAGCTTCAACGATATTAAATGTAAAGTACATTTTGTGTTTTATAGTTTGCGGGATTCTCGTCTAGTCATTTCCGTGTGTAAATATGATTTAAATAGTCGTAAATAAAAATTATTGCTGTGTAAATAAATTTTGTTCCATCGTGGTGTAGTTGAAAAATGGTTTGTACTCTTGGAGGTCGTGAATTCGATTCCTATTTGGAATATTGTGTAAATTACAACACTCCGTTTCTCCGTCTGGACACTCCGTTTTCCACGTTGAGTCATCTTTTCAGAGCAGGGAACTAAAAAAGAACATTCCCATGAATTCCTATGGGAATGGGAAACCCGGAACCAATCTTGTTTACAGTCTCAGTATATATGCGACTATGGCTTCATATATATATATATACATATACATATATATATATATATATATATATATATATATATATATATATATATATATATATATATATATATATATATATATATATATATATATATATATATATAAATATATACATACAGAGTCTACAATTACTTTTACAACGTGTTCAACGATAAAACTAGACCAATGATTTATTTATAAGTAATTTGTAGCTATACTTCCATCATAAACAATCAGCAGAAAGTAGTATTACTTAGAAAGTTGGCTTTTATTCATTTGTACCTATTGAATGAGAACAAGATGTGGTATACAAAAAATTGTATGAAATAAACGTTATAGAAACACGATATATCTTGGTACTTGCCAGTGCTGAAGTTAAGTCATCATAGGTGTTATTGTAAATAAAATTCTTTAACAAATTATCTTTCTAGATCAACTCAACTGAAATTCCTGTCGAATTTTTAACATTTTTCTCGTAGCAAGCGTTTTAAAATCGTTTAGAAATCAATATAAATCTAAAATGGAATCTTATTGTATTCGTTTACACCAGTAGGAGTTCGATTTAATTTTAGGCTAGTTATATAAATTTCCATACTATTTACATAAGTCTCCTTTTTGCTAACTTACTTACTTGAAGACTACTTAGTGCAGAGAGCTCGACACGTCGTATTTCAAAAAAAATGTCTGCCGAATATTAAAATAAAATTCTGTTTCATTAAAAATGTATAAAAATCACGAAACTAAAGATATACTCATAAAGGCGAAGAAATCGTGAAATGAGAGATTCATTCGGTCATCAATTGAAATGTAAAAGAAATTGTAGGCGGAAATTTAATTACGTATTTAAATTATATGCTTATGAATTAAAATTATCAAAATGCTGAAGCATAATTAAAATATATATATATATATATATATATATATATATATATATATATATATATATATATATACACATACTTACACATGTTATATACATGTTACATTTTTATAAACAGGGTATGCTTATAGAGCCTAGTGTTAAGATACTCCTCTATTCTCCACTTTCCTCTCAAATTCTAAACACTGCGCGTAGATTGGCGGAACTAAATGAAAACAAAACTGCTTATGAATTAAAATTATCAAAATGCTGAAGCATAATTTAAATATATATATACAAAGTATAACTAAATATATATATATATATATATATATATATATATATATATATATATATATATATATATATATATACATACACATGTTATATACATGTTACATTTATATAAACAGGGTATGCTTATAGAGCCTAGTGTTAAGATACTCCTCTATTCTCCACTTTCCTCTCAAATTCTAAACACTGCGCGTAGATTGGCGGAACTAAATGAAAACAAAACTGCTTATGAATTAAAATTATCAAAATGCTGAAGCATAATTTAAATATATATATACAAAGTATAACTAAATATATATATATATATATATATATATATATATATATATATATATATATATATATATATATATATATATATATATATATATATATATATATATATATACATACACATGTTATATACATGTTACATTTATATAAACAGGGTATGCTTATAGAGCCTAGTGTTAAGATACTCCTCTATTCTCCACTTTCCTCTCAAATTCTAAACACTGCGCGTAGATTGGCGGAACTAAATGAAAACAAAACTGCTTATGAATTAAAATTATCAAAATGCTGAAGCATAATTTAAATATATATATACAAAGTATAACTAAATATATATATATATATATATATATATATATATATATATATATATATATATATATATATACACATACACATGTTATATACATGTTACATTTATATAAACAGGGTATGCTTATAGAGCCTAGTGTTAAGATACTCCTCTATTCTCCACTTTCCTCTCAAATTCTAAACACTGCGCGTAGATTGGCGGAACTAAACTTACGACGGCGGAGAAAAAAATAGAATCACGATAACTCCGAAATATTCTTATAAATATACAGTTAACTATTAGCTAAATTTTATATAATAAAAAGCGCTATAATCCGAAACAAGTGTATCAAATGTAGAACATGGAAGCTTAATAGCAAACAGACACTCTCAGAAAGTACATAAACTGTAATTAGAATCTTGTAATAATAATATAACATCATGTTTAAACACACGTCTTGTAAAGTGCTTAGAATAAATGGAGGCAGTAAAAACTTTCGATTAGTTTTTATAACTACATATATATGTATATATATACTTAAAAATTGCTGCGCTTAGTTACGCATTCTAAACAATATGTACGTAGATAAATATGTGAACAACAGTACAATCATTACAAAATATACTAAATGACAGCCAGACGAGACCTGTCTTTAAAGTAAAAGACTGCTTTTTGTATGCGCCTATAGCCTGTGCAGCTGTGCAGCAGGCACGATGGCTCGGGGGGTATTACTTACTTCATTTTTCTCGCTCTGGCTCTGGTTCGCGCTTCATTGCTCTCACAATTGGGCGATGCTTATGGGAAGAGAGTATCTAGTGTTAACACACTCTGTCTTAACACTAGGTGCCCTCTGTCTAATGTCTATTTGTCTTAGCTATATACTTGCTAAAATATATAGGTGGAATATTTATATTTAAATAGTGATTTAATCGTAATTTAGACTTAATAGTCCTTTAATAGTTATTTAGAGCTGAGTTTAGTTCCGTCACTTGTCACACATTTTCTGCTTACATAATTCATCTCTCCATAATTCTCAAATAAAAACATTTTTTCTTAAAATTATACATTCGTATTTCGATCACATTTCTTTTAATTAGTTTATAAGTAGTATACCTGTTATGTCTTTATAGATTGTTGTTTATGAATTAATTTGGAGCGTTCTTCGTATCTCGTTTTCGACTACTATGATTGATGGTTTTCCGTACCAAATATAATAAGGCGTCAGGCGTTTTAAGCTTTAAGTTTGAATTAACATTGAAAAGCTTTAAATTAAGCAATTATAATTTTAATAATAACATAAGGATGTAACAAATTATGTTAATAATAATGTAAGTATACTTAAACTACGACGCAGCGTGATGTAGATCGCGTGGCTTAGTGGTCAGAGCGCTTGGACGGCTTCAATTCCCGCTGCGTTCAAATATTTAACGTCGTTTTTTTAGATTTAGACACTTTAAAAATTCATTAAAATAACAAATGAACGTATATTGAGTTTAGTTCGGCTTTTATTTAATTCTATATTGAATAGTTTAAAGATGTATTAATAACTAGCTGTGCCCGCGACTTCGTCCGTGGAATAGTGACTTCAGGTAGCTTTTTTTGGATAGCTTTTTATATACACACCCGTAACTTTTAGTATAATATTAAAAAAAATTTAAGACAATTATTATGAAGTTTAGTAAAGTTTCAGTTGTTGTTATTAACAGAGAACCAACAGTTAATAGAAGATAGATATAGAATAGTATAAGAAATGCTCGACGTAATTCTTTAAATTTTTCTTTTTATTTATGAACTGATTGTCATTAAACACTAAATATTAAGAAAAGCTTACCACAATATATTAATGAAAACCCCATCTAAATCGGATAAGTCGTTTCTGAGATTACCGTGCACGACAAACAGACAAACAGACAAAAAAAATTATAACATTTTTAAGTTCACCATGCATCAATATGCATTAATATAATAATAATTCCTGCAATTTGTTTTTTTTAATATTGTCAATGTACAGAAATCATGTTTCTAAAATAGAGAAAATTGAAACGTTTCGAAGGTTTTTAAAATTATATATGTATTTTTTTATTTATATTGAAATATATAAAAGAGCTTTTATATATAACAAATATATTAGAAGTAAATGATATTATGATTTAAAATTTTACGATTTTATTTTACCACCGTAAATTTACAAGGGTGTCGCAAGGAACCATTTTCCAATCATATCTACATAGATAAGGACCGTTGTGGCGCAGAGGCACAGCGTCTGCCTATAAACGCGACGGTTTGATTCGATTCAGGTTCGATTCCCACTCGGGGAGAATGAATTATTTACATTTTCTTTGCTTTGGCAACAAGGCAAAACGCAGCGTTGAGTTCGGTCATTCAACACGCAATGGTTCGATGGCGGAAAGCGGAAAACGGAGTGTCTTAACACTAGGTTAGGTTAGGTTACCTAGTTAGGTAACCTTTATAGGTTCCTACGGTTCCCTCGGCCTACCCTGCTTTGTGCGGGATACAGCGTGAAGCTAAATATAAATATAAATATCTATATAGCTAATGAAACTATCTTAAAGTTTCCACTAATGTATAAAGTATAGAGAGAAACGTAAATTGGAATAAAATAGCCACAATTATGTAGCTAAAATGCAGGCGAAGACGCGGTCGGGACACTAGTTTCCAAATAAGATCTAAGACCAAAATCCTATTTAAATTTATATTAATTACAAATTATGCCAAGAGTATCTAAGTCGAAACAAAATAAGTATCTAATCTCATATTATTAATTAAAGGCCTTACAAATTGTGTTGATAGTTCGAAGTATCGCTTGAGGCACGATGATGTATCGCCTCGGGTGTATGAAAGGAATTTTAATATTGCTACAGACAGATTGGAAATCAGTATTGGGCTTAGATAAATAAAAAAATGGGTTTTGTAGCAATAGATATTAACTAAAAACATTTTTTTTATAGCATACAACCCAGGTAGGTAGGGAGAACGTAGTGTCACAAATCTCCGCTTCTCATTCAAATTTGAGACATTGCATTAGTTTGTTTTGCTAGAGTTATTTATTAAGTAAACTGATAAAATATTCAATTTTATTTAAATTTAAGTTTATTTAAAATTTTAAAATACAGTATACAATATAGTGACTTCTTATCTATGGTATTTATAATAATTTAAGTGATTTATATATTATTGTTATTGTAAAACAAATTTTCGAAAATAGAAATTTTTGAGGCAAATATTTTTTTTAAATTATTTTAGAGTCTACCCCTATTAGTTCACTTCTCTCCGTTTAACAACAATATCAATTAACAAAGACATCATACACCGAACAATATAATTAGAAACGATTAATAAAATAATAATAAGAATTTATTAATAACAGATTATTTTTTAAATAATTTGACAAAGATCTACACTATTCTTCCACAAAATTAAATAAAATAAAACCTTTATTTTATAAAGAAACACATAGAAGATCTCCATATCAAATGTAAGGCAATAAATTAGTTAGCCACGGGGCGTCCCCGCTACTAGGCCGGAGAGTGTCAGTATAAACAGAAATATTACATTAGTCGTGAATAGCAAATTTATTATATGGATAATGTAATTTGTTATTGTAAAGTGTAATAAGAATGGCATTCTATGTAGGAGGTTGTCATTTCAATTCTTAATATGAGGTTTAGAGATCAACATTACCTAAATGTTATATAAAATAAAATAATACCGGTCAAGCAGGAGTCAGATTCGCGTGCCGACGGTTCCGTACCTATATCATAACTCTAGGATATCAGGAAGTAGCCTATAGATTATGATCACATGCCGTTCTTAACACATAGTGGGCCACAAACGCTCGTGCCAGTATTTTTTTATTGCCTTCAGTTTAAAGTTTGGTTTTTCTGTGCTCCCAGGGCATGGGGCATTTACGCTTTCTCGAGAAAAATGATCGACAGACAGATAGATTATATTGTCTAGCACTAGCAACACTGTTTATAGTTGTACTAATTTGGAGAATTCCTTTGAAGAGTATGTGATTATCAATATTCTGTCTTCACGCTGTATCCCATATATAGTAGGATGAGCAGAGGGAATCTAGTCATAAGACACTCTGTGTCCTTTTACACTATCTACTACTACTATATTATAATAATATTCTTTATTGTACTAAAAAAAACATAAGCGTAACAACATAAAAAAAAGAAAAAGTAGTACATAAAGGTGGACTTATCCCTATAAGAGATCTCTTCCAGCCAACCTATGGTAGTGGATGAGTTTTTAAGCAGCGGGTAAGAATATAGTACAAATTATTCTATTCTATAATTAGAAATACATATATAGTTAATTATATGTCACACATAAATAAAACTTGATATATACAAATATGGAACTATAATATATACTAAATACTTACTTATTACAAATACATAAATATTCACAAACATAAATACACCATACAAACATACATACATATACATATATAAATATACATACATAGACATACACATACATATACATATATACCTATATATATATATATATATATATATACATATATATATATATATATATATATATATATATATATATATATATATATATATATATATATATATATATATATATATATATATATATATATATATTATATATATATATATATATATATATATATATAAATAAAAAAACATAATACATACATACATAACTGAGCTGAAATAAGGTTATCACATTGATGACTGTCTGAAAATCAACTTTAAATTTACTCGTTTAAACTTGCGAGTAAGTGCTTTTTTAATTGACATTATATTTATATTTTAATAATATAGTCATCAGGTTCAAGTCAGGTAGTGTTTATATTTATTTTCCATTGATCTACAACCTAGAAATGGACATGGATGAACGCAACGCGCATGACCGATATTTTACTTTAGCTTTATTTCTTAAATAAATATCTCTAGAATCCCTCCCTATACCATTTGCTATAAAGGGAGTGAATAATTGATAATAACATATAGACAAGTAAGTAAAGTCTCCATACCTCGTCTACAGCATCCACATTGGCCCCGGCGCGTATCAAGCTGGCCACGCGACCCGCGTCGCCGCGCGCCGCCGCCTCCAGCAGCGCTACCATGCGTTACGGCATGCCTGGAACAAATGAGATTAAAATTTTATACCACAAAATACACTCTGGTTTTCCTCTTCCATCGTCGTCCCATACCATGAAAAATAGCGGCTTCAAGGTTCAACCCTCAACAAATTGTTTACAATTTGTACGAAAAGCGTAGGACAAAGTGTCTTGACACTAGATACTCTGCCAGCTATAGAGTCAGTGCCATTAAGTGAGTATCTTGTTTTAAATTATTTTATTTGCTATCGTTCGGGGTATTTAGTAGTTATCTGTTGACTTCTGGCTTTAGCTGGCATTGACTCCAAGATCTAATCCAGTAGTACACAACAAGACTTATACGTCCAGATAATATAGGACTTTTTGTCACATAACTCCTAATTATTGAAGAGTTGTATCTCCTATAATCACCAGCTCATTGATATCATCGTAGATAACGACTACTAGAAGCAAAATATGTATGGTTCTTTACAAAAAAAAAATATGAAACACCTATAAAATGTGAAGATTTCCCTTGTTTTTTTCGGAAATGCATCATCAGATCAGGCTATGGTGACATTGGGTCTACATCGAGAGTACTACCTCTTTCAAATAAAAAAAATCAACATGGTTTACAAATGATTGAGAAATCGAGGGACACGCTTAAAAAGAAATATACACCTCGAACTTCCTTCCTTTTTGAAGTCGGTCAAAAACAGTACTATAGCTTGTAAATTTGAACCCAATACCATCTGCTTTCAATAATGATAACAATATCACAGAACGTGCAAAACTTCGTACAAGCATGAATATAAATTTAGAACATACATAATTCATAGCGTTTTGTTCTTTTGTATTCAATATCACGTATTAAGTCTCTATCACGTAACTGTGATGATGATGTAAGAGCTATCACAATCTGTAGTCTGTACTAAGATTATAAAGCTGACGAGTCTGTTTTGTAGAGAACGCTAATCTTAGGAACTACTTGATTTTACAAGAGAATATCCGCTACAGAATACAACAATAATCATTATAATTTTAAACCTTGGCCTTATATATGAACTTATATATATAAAATGTATATAATGTGCATGTATATAAAACTTTTCTGTCACTGAGAGACTGAGGGCCTTGTGGTGTCAAAATTCCAACGGGAACGGAAAAAAAGGAATTTTACGTATATTTTTTTATAATCCACACAAATAAAATTGAGTATAGCCTCGTAATTACCATAAAAATGTTTAGATGATTTTTTAAAGTGTTAATGTACACTAAGAATAAAAAAATGCTTAAAGAACATATGAAAATATCTCGCTGCGTTCAAATTTATATATGCTTTCTTTAAGTACGTTTTTGTACTATAAAAATGGCAGCTGGTCCGTCCTAATTTTCATTTAAATTCAATAGTAAACAAATCGCGCACGACTTTGCGCTTGCTTTAGACAAAGCGTGCCTTTTAAGAGGCAGTCAAACAAAAACAAGTCAAAGAAAACGATGTGACGATTATCATATTATGTACATATTAATGGATACATGAAATAAAAAAAAATATATAAAAATTTCATTATAATTATATAATAATGAATACCAATTTATATAATATTATTATATTACTGTAAAAAGTAAAGAGCGAACGAGTATTAACACTAGGATCGCTCTGCGAGGATATATATATATATATATATATATATATATATATATATATATATATATATATATATATATATATATATATATATATATATATATATATATATATATAGCATTTGTATAGAAGCGAAACAAAAATAAAAGCTTTAAATACTTGTAACAATAATGTTATAAAACAATATTATTAACCATACGTTCGATTCAGCTTTTACAATTGATATCTTGAGTCCACGACCGACTTAATTTGGTATACCTATGAATTGGCTTAACATTGGAATTTGGATGACACACGCTTAAAGCACAAAGTGAATGGACACTAGAGAGAACGGAGTGTCTTGATAGTAGCTTCTCTATGCCCAAGTGAACCCCACATTGTGAAGACAGTATGTAAGTAAATATATATATGTAAATAAATATAAAGTAAATATACAGTACATATACAGTACATTATACCTACATATAAACATATTATGTCAGATCTTATTCATTCTTTTTTGTTTTCATTCGTGTGTGAACACGAATCACGCACGACTTGTTTTATATTTGTGTAACTTTGAACTGGTGACCGCCCGCGACTTCATTTATAATTCATATCTAATATCTCTAGACATCTATTTATCCTAAACAAGTCCACTTTAGATATGGATGCTGCGCTTCTAAATGTATATAAGATGTTAAATACCAATATAACTTTTTAATTTTGTGAACTAAACACTATGACAGTAATTTCACGTTATAAAGTAGGCAGAACGAACTTAGTGTTAAGACACTCCGTTCGCTTGGCGGAATTTAACAACCTGCTTTGTCATACTAGAGCGGCCAAAGGAGAATAATTTATTACCTCAAGCGGAAATCAAACCTACAACCGTAGCGTTTATATGAGTACTACGTACTATATGACCTTTATTATGCTTTTTTTTTAATTGAAATAAGTTGTTTAATGATCTAAGTAACCATGACAATGGCTTTCTATTGGCTAGTAAATAATAACGATCATACAAATATCGATTCCCATAAAATATTTAGTAATAGCCGCGAAAGCATGCTCAATGGCTAATTGCTTGTTTGTCCCACTTTCACAATTGTATGTCAACTGCTATCATCTTGTACGTTTTAGACCGTCAGGGTGCAGTGGATGCTCATGCTTGAACTCAAGAGTATCTCTTGAGTTCAAAGCCCGATTAGGGGTAGGTATATATTTGTAAAACTTTTGCTCATCTGTCCTATTTATATAAATATTGTGTAAAATTGGACGTTAATACATTATATTTGAGATTTGTATTAATTAGAGATAGTTGAAAATATATATTAGTTTCTGATTCACTTTTTTCCCCACATATAGCAGGGTAGAGAGGGGGAACCTGTTTTAAAAGGTTCCCTCCGTTCCTCACTTTCCGCAAAATTATCAAGATATTACGTCTTGAGTGGCGGAATTTGGTGCCACATTTTGGCTTACCCGAGCAGGGAAATGAGGAGGGTTTCATTAAAATGATTCCCCCTCATCGGGATCGAACCCACAACTGATGCGTTTAAAGTACGTTTATAGTCAAATGCTGGGTTACTATGTCCTCTATAAATAAATAAATAATTTCGTGTTTTATAAAACAAGTGTATCACATATGTTAAGCCGGATGTATATGGCACTTGATTAACTGATGGAGACTGACAGGAATACAACATTTCCTACTTACTCTGACGATTACGCATTCAAATAAGTTTCATATAAGATCTTAAGGTATCTTAAGAATCAAATGAGGTATAATAGGTACACTCTTTATGCCTCTTTATGCCGCAATACACTATTGAAACACTCCTTTCTCCGATTTCTCGTAATTATAAGTGTCCAAACAACATTTTTAACTTTAAGCCAAAAAAATCTACCAGAAACAAAAAGTAAACACACATTCCATATCCATATATATAAATTATATTTAAAAAAAAAACAATTTGTTTACTTAAAAATTGAACCCACGACCCATAAATTTCAATATTAAAACACAAGGTCCACCGTATATTATATATTAAAAAAAAAAAAAAAAAACAAAAGCTAGCTGTTGATTCCTTCATATCATTTATCTGCGTAAGATTTACGCTCTCGTAAGTCCAAAGGTAACATTTTGATTAATGTGATAAATTTATCATCACGGTGTAGTTAGTGTACGAGTATACGTGTGGAATGCTTTGTGCTTTGAATAATCTTTTATTCGATTTATTTTGATTTATTCGGTCGGTTCGGTTCGGTTTTTTTAGTCTCTATTACATAGTGATGACTTGCCTTTATAAGAAGTATAGGTATTATGTAGATATAGGTAGGGTAGGTAGGTGTGTATGTTAAAATACAACTTATATATTATATATAGACTATTCCATAATATGTAAATTTAAATAAATACGTACTTCAGATACCGTCTTATACAGCTGAATTACGGTCAATTTGCAAAAAAAAAATTAATTAAAATGTAATTTTCGTCTTAGTAATAATATTTTCTTATAAATTATATTAAGTAATGTTCTAACACCGTCGAGGCGCAAAGGCATAGCTTCTGCCTGAAAAACTTGACGGCTTGTGAATTTACATTTTCTTCGCTCTAGCAACAAGGCAAAGCGCGGCATTGAGTTCCGCCACTCAACACGCAATGCCTCGAATGGCAGACAGTGGGGAACGGAGTGTCTTAACACTAGGTTCCTACGGTTCCCTCTGCCGACCCTGCTATGTGCAGGATACAGCGTGAAGCTAATTTAATATTTAACATATATAGCTATTTAAAAAAAGACATGCATAACAATATAATAATAAACAAATAACCTAACCTATACTTAATTCGACTTACCTCTCAGGTAGAACACGATTTAGCATATACACTTGGAGTCTAAAATCGTAAAGATTGGAATCGCGAGCGCATCTTGAACTATACTGGCTTTGTTTCGATAGTTCTTAACGATTATTAGCGTTTTTGTCTTGTGGTCCAAACTATAAGCGATAGCGGCACTTAAATATATGGTATCTGTATTGTATATCATTGTGGTGGTAGGGCATTATTAGTGATCTAGGTTAGGGTTACGTTTTAACCCGACTTAAAAAATGAAGGAATTTGAGTTAATCTAATTTGTGTGTATGTAAATAGTTGGAATTGGATAATATTTGAGTATCATGATTTATTTAAGTTTCAGAAGCACGTGTGTTTAGCTTCACGCTGTATAACGCACATAGCAGGGTAGGCAGAGGGAACCGTAGGTTTGAAGGAACCTAGTGTTAGGACACTCTGGTCCCCACTTTCTGCCATTCAAGACATTGCGTGTTGAGTGGCGGAATTCAACGACACACTTTGCCTTGTTTGAAAATGAAAATGAAGAAATGAAAATAATTAATTCTCCCCTCATGGGAATCGAACCCACAAACCATCGAGTTACAGGCAGACGCTGTACCCGGCGCCACGACGGTCCTCTAGATGATCTTATGATTTAAATCCGTCTGACTTTTCATAAGTGTCGAATTATATAATGACGTCGATTTATATAATCAGTATTTGAGTATATAATAAATATAAACTGTAAAGGTATTTAAAATCGTCCTTTTTTATTACTTTATAATACAGACTTTATAGTATTTGTTTATTAATTAGTGTATTATCGAGCTCTTTGCGTTCGTATGAAGAAATCTATCTCGATCATCATAAGAACGATGGTACCTTTAAAATAGTAAAAAAAAAATCTTTTTACATCTTAACTCAAGTAAATATATATTTCATTTGTCAAAACTGGCAATTGAACCTGGGATATTAAGTTTTAAAAACCGCTTCCACCCCTACCTCAGATCGATCCTCGTGACAGACATAAAGATGTATACAGTACTAGTAGTAACAATAAAGTAGACACGCTCGAGTAGATCCTCGCCCTTCCGACGTGAGCTTCCTTGACAATAAACGACAATAACTATGACCATCGATTTCAAGTCGTAAAAATGTTTTTTTTAATTTTTTTTTATATATTCATATAATATATAAAATCATTTTATATATTATATGAATATAGTTATATATAATATATAAAATCATTATATCTCAGAGGGTGTCTAGCCAATTATCTGTCCGATATTTGGTTTCCGGCATACGGGTACGCGACCCCGGGACCTCGAGCCACCACTTTCATAACCCGATCCAATCCATGTAAGTGGTGTCCCTCCCCTATATTCCAAGTCTTTCTGCCTCTTATTCCCTTTCCTTTCCTGGTTTCTCCCAGTAATGGGTTTGGAGGTCAGATGGCAATCGCTCCACAAAAAACCACTTCGCCACTCATATGGACCGATTGGTCTTAGTCGGAAGGCAGACCCTGGCAAAAAGCCGGGACTAATGCCAGGAAGAAGAAGAATATATAAAATCATTATATAACTAAGCAATAAGTGATAAGTTAAAAAAAATCAGTTTTGGCCCCAAGTCAAAAGTGGACATGGACACAGTAATCAGTTTATTTTGTTCTCCTCTGAAAAAAGTGATTTTTAGAGTTATCTCTCTCTATATATATATATATATATATATATATATATATATATATATATATATATATATATATATATATATATATATATATATATATATATATATATATATATATATATATATATATATATATATATATATATATATATATATATATATATATATATATATATATATATAATGGATAGAGTTTGTCGCAGTGGTAGTGAATGTATATTGTTGAAGACTTATTTATGTTGTTATAAGTGTGCAAAAAATTCATCGTAACTTGATGAGGACATATAGCTTAGTGGTCAGAGCGCTTGGATGCCTTCCAAGAGGCGTCAGTTTAAATCCTGCTACAGTAAATTTTTTATACGTTTTCTAAAAATAGAACAGGTAAATAAGTTACCGATAATCATTTCATTCATAAATAGTGACTATTAACCAAGTAACATATTTTTTTTTTATTGAGTATATTAAATTATTTATGTTTTTTATTTATGTTTTATATTTATTTGACATTCCAAAAAATAATATTTAGCTTATATAATAGTTTTTAGTATACTAAAAAAACTATATATATTATAATATAATTAACTGTTTTAAACACTGGCAACATCGGAAAAAAATATGAGAGAAGTGATCATACAGAGTACGGCTGGCCCAGTCATAATTAATGATTGCCAGCATTACTACGTTACTACTGCTAAATGTCAATGATTTGCTAAAAATATTAGCATGATTGTCTAAAGTCTTTTTTGTGCTCAACCAGTCAGCCAGTCAGACAGGTGAATATTTTTTAAACGTCTAGACAAGGATATTTCTATTAATTTTATTAATTCTACATACATATGTTTATCTGTATTAATACTAGGCGTTGGTTGCTATAGCAACGGGTGAGTATAAATGAGAATACGAGAGAATCGTAAGTACCTGTTAGAAAACTATTTGTATATATATTTTTTGTTTTACTTTAAAACTGTTATTCATACGCTTAAGAACATATACACATTAATTTTCCACATAATAATTCAATCCTTACTAGAGATTTCGCCGATCTGGTAAGATCAAGAGCGGCGTTGAGTTCCGCCTTAGCGAAGGATGGCCTTAGTGTGTGGAACGGAGTGTTTTGCCACTTGACACTACATTCTATTTGCCTACCTTCTTATCTGGGATTAAATCTGGTAAAAATGGTAAAAAATTAAAACTAAAGTTCGTCGTATTCAAACCCGCTTCTCATAAATACCGTTCAAAAACTAACTAATTATACTATACGTACATATTAAATATATAGACAATATAAAGATAATGTACTCATCTTTTATCGATCAATTTATTTGTGATGTCTCATTGGATATCATCTTGGAGGTTAAAAAAGTTATTTGAATTCCAAAGTGTGGCACGCGGAAGTATTATACGTAGTAAATTATAGTAAAAACGTATTTATCGTATAGTGTATGTGTATATCTATGTGTATGTGTATATATATATGTATATGTATGTATATATATATGTGTATGTAAATTAAGCGGTTGGCCGTGAACTTTAATGACGATAGTACAATAGCTTTTGTTATAAACAAAAAAGCAATGTTTTAGGTTTTTTTTACTTTAATTTTTTAGGAGGGCGGAGAGAGTTTCTTAATAATGACCTATGTTTTATATTTTTTCATTATTTATTATGATGTATAGGCTATAAAATATGTTTAAGTAGATGACTTGTGATGCGTGTTAAATATTTAAAATTAAATTAAATAGCTTCACGCCTTTTTCTCGCAAATAGTAGGATAGACGTTCCGTACTTTAAATTATTACACAATTTTCGGGACATTGCATGTTGGTGGCGGAACTCAACGCTGCGCTATTCTCTGTTACCAGAGCGAAAAAATGAACGTTTACAGGCAGACGATGTCATGTCATTGCTCCACTACGGCCTCATATAACTTATATTTTACATGTATACAAATTTTAATAAAGGCCCTTGATCTGCTGTGGTATATTGTATTACTGTAAATATGATAGGCGTGGGTTCAATCCACAGTCGGTGAAATGCAATATTTTCGTCTCTCCACTCCGTAGAGGCAAGGTGCGGCGTTGAGTTCCGCCATTCAACATGCAATACCTTGAATCCGGGTGAAATGTGTTAAACAGAGTGACTTTGAAAGTGTTCAAAACGGTTTTTTTTTAATTAAAAGAGTCCTTTTTTTAAGCTTCATAGGGAACTTAGCCTAAATAAACTCCGTCCCCCACTTTCCGCCTATAGAGAATGTCTGCGTGTTGAGACACCAGACCAGACACCAGTGTCACCAGAGCGCAATTATTGAAATAAGTTACCTTACTTACTATAGCGTCCTCCTTAACGTTGCCGATTTAGCTTTACGCAAAAATTTCCATGTCAAAAATACACCAATAGCGCCAAGATGGCGTTAAATTGATATATAATGAGATCATTAAATATTATAAAATATTCTGTAAATATTTATCAGAGCTAATAACATCAAAAAAGAAGAAGTTAATATTGATCGTATCCCAATTAAGATAATTAAGCTTCTTATAACATAAATCACACATCAACATTATAACGTTTAATATATTTAAAGAAGTTTTAACTCAATTTTTTTAGTGTACCTCCATCAATACAGTTGACATAATGTAATATAACATATAGCCTATGGAAGAAGTAAAAAAAAATATGCATCGACTATCTAAAATAAAACAATGTTTCAATTCGAAACAGTAGTTCCTGGGAGAAGCTCGTTCAAACAAGCCTGTTAGTCTATTTTATATATTTACTAGCTTCCGCCTGCGACTTCGTCCGCGTGGAATCCGAAAGTCCGAAAGTCCGTGGGATAGTTACTTTGGGCTAACGCTAACTTTAACCCACGACTACGTTTATATAGATGGTTAAGATAGACATATGCTGTTGCAAACTTTTTTGAGTACTTTTAGAGGGAAACAATTCTGTCATACATGATTTTTCCGAAACTTTAATAGTTTACGCGGCGCACGCAGCGGAA
This sequence comes from Dione juno, assembly GCA_037127375.1. Classification (NCBI taxonomy): domain Eukaryota; kingdom Metazoa; phylum Arthropoda; class Insecta; order Lepidoptera; family Nymphalidae; genus Dione; species Dione juno. The sequence continues at coordinate 560,362 of JAXRJS010000064.1, read as the reverse complement.
GCTCACAATACGAAAAAATCCCCCTATTATAAACATTCTTCAATGATGCTTCGCTCCTATTGGTCTGACCATAATGATATATAGCCTTCCTCGATAAATGGGCTATCTAACACTGAAAGAATTTTTCAAATCGGACCAATAGTTCATGAGATTAGCGCGTTTAAGCACACAAACAAGCAAATTAGTATAGATTTGAAAATATTAAATAGACTGACAAACTTTTTTTTTATAATCTTTTAGTAAAAAAAGGTTTTTCATCCACTAGGTTTCATGACTTCAATGTACATTATCATAATAAAAACTTGTTTCCCACAAAATTTTATCTACTAAATTAAAATGAACAAGCATAGAACATTGATTATAGTGTCTAAAGGTGTCTAATTTACAGTTAAATTGGACCATATATATGTTTATTTATGTAAATAAAAGATTAAATCTCATGCTAATTATATTGAATGTATTGGGAATATTGAATAAATTTATACAAGTTTTTGTTACTAGAGTGCAGCATGTTTAAAGTTACTTGTGGCTGTTCATTTTAAGTCTTCGATATAAACCAACAGATAATTAAGCATGTTTTTTTTATGTTTAACGACACTTAATCCGTATTCTATATTTAATTAAAACTAATCATAAAGAATAATCTTTAAATCTTCACAATTCCTATTAATCACTTTACTTGTCTGTCACGTTTTAATTCCATAAACAGTACATAGTTTTATTCTATAAGTCGTCAGGAATAATAACCAAATATATAAATATATATATATATATATATATATATATATATATATATATATATATATATATATATATATATATATATATATATATATATATATATATATATATATATATATATAGGCCCCTGGATACACGTGAATTTGGGGAAACACGGGAAAAGTCACGTGCCCTTAGCAAGGAGCATAAGGACCTCGTGAAGTCGGGCGCCATGATCACTCGCCCCATATGGACTCGGTAATCTTTTTGTTCAATAAAAAATCATCTTATGTGGTTAAATGAATTTATTTTTCCCTTTAACTGTATTGAACTGGCTTTAAAGCTTTAATACATAAGTATACACGTTCTTAATAAAAAAAAAGAGGTAAGACATGGGATGTTGACGAAAGTTAATCTATTTTACGTCAAAATATGTACATATTTTAATTAATTAACGACATTTGTAAGATTTATACTAATTTAAACGGCTGTAATTATGTACTTTCTAATTTTAATTAATTGAGCTAACACAATGTCTGATTGCGGTAGTAATTATCTAATATATTTAAATAAATATTATTTATTACGTTACTGGTAGAAAAATGATGTCAGATCATTCTATTTTCTTTTTTGTAAGCGTTTTAATAAAACCAAGTTAAGTTCCGCTGCCCAATATCTATGGCTCGAAAATCTCGAAAATAGGAAAAGGTCTTTACACTAGGTTACCTCTCTCTATCCTGCTATCTGCGGGATACAGCGTGAAGCTATAAACATATAAAAATAAGGTATGCTAATTGTATGCAAGTTAACAACTATATTTAGTTACAGCCGATTGAATTGAAATTGTATATATGTTTAGTTTTGATGAAAATTTATTGATGAGTTACAAGAAGATGGTGGACTATTTATACTTAATGCACTCCTAAAATTCAGGCATCCGAAGAAAGGACTTGCTGAGCATATAAACTTCAAAAATTCTTTCTATTTTATCCCAGAAGACGTCCGCGAATGTTCCACGTATATCACAATTTAAAAAAATTGTAAAAAGACGTTTGTGTGTATGTATGTTTGTGTTAGAGGTAATTTATAATTATATAAATGATAACAAGAGTTGGACTTAGACTCGCTCCAGTCTATTTTAAGGGTATCATTTTCTCTAATTCATCTAATTCATAAATGCAAATGTATAAATGACGAAATTGAAAAGAAGTCCCGCTGAGTTTCTTGCGTCGCTCCGGTCCTTCTCAGAACTGTGGCATTAATTTTAGTGAACTGGTGTTCAATTTTTTGACGTTCAAAAATGCGGTATGTTTCTTGTGTTTTTAAATAAAACTTTGACTTTGACTACATATATTAAATTGATCGTTTTCCTTAGATTGGGTCATGTGTCATATACACTCGACAAGAGTACTGCATAAAAAGTCGATGAAGAATAAAGATAAAATAATCTCACTTTAACCATTTCAGTAGCAACACAAAACTGGTACAACCAAATACTAAACATGTCCAAAATAACGATCTCATAAGTATAATTTACGACGCCATACAAGTGTAAGGTAAACTGGTAGAGATAAGGTCTTCATTTAGTTATACACGGATTACCGCCATGTGGGGCCGTGTTGTGTCACCTCGTTAATTACACAGATTATATATACACTTTACATCTGTGGTGAATAATGTTTGAAGAAGGTTTTATATGAAATATAAATAAATATAAGTAAAATACTATTTCATAGTTTTGTGTATATGTTGTTATATTTAGAGGATTTTTTAAATTGGTTGTATGTCAAATGTCATGTATACTCGTATTTGTAAATATATAATATTATGAAAATTTCAGTTTAGTTTTATTTGTAGATGTAATATATTATTTTTTTATTATTCTATTTTGTTTATACAATTTTATTCATGATATTATAAACGTAATGTTTATAAAGACTTCACTATAATCATGTTGTTTAAAAGATCTATCTATGTATTTTATATTAAATTACTCTGTACAAGTATCATAGTTTCAAGCTATATTATAAGGTCGTTAATGAGCTCGTCTTATCTGATGGTTAAATTGCCATTAACTTTAACGTAAATAGCACTTATGTATATATTTTTAAGCGCAGTAAATTTATTAACCGCTCTTGCTTTATTGCTATTAAGGAAATCAAGATTATTTTATGTCCTTTTGGGTTATGATAGTTATTTTAATGTGTAATATTACACGTATTTACTTTTTAAATAGTCATAGACGTATACTCACACCAGCTATATATTTAATCTGTACAGTTAATTTAAAGATCTAATGTAAGAATTGTAGACTTAAGGAGTACCAGCTCCGTAAATTAAAAAATTGAAATGGAAAATGACTTTAAAACGGCGCCATTGATTGCCAAAAATAGGATACTAAATAAAAAAAAAGAAACAGTTCTGTTTTATTACTACTTAGTAAATGGTTTAGATTTTATATATTGCATATTATTTTATTGTAAAAGTTACGAGAAAATTAAATAAAATAAATAATAATTATATAAATAAAACGATAAAATTTTTCAACTTCAGGTACTCTGATACAATATAGATCTGTCCTGACAATACCCACTAACACCCAACTGAAACTCCTTTCACTTCTGTGAAACGCCGCAGAAGCCGCTCGGTGAACGACCCGCTTACTGCGAGCCTCCATTCTTCAGAAAATCTTGGGGCTTCTCTCAGGATATAAACAGCCTCGATGACTTGCAAGAGGATCATTATGACCCTCTCGCAGTACCCTCTCTCTAGGAACCTAGCACAGTTCACTCAACTTAACACTGCTTTATTCATATCATTTTCACTCACTACTCTAGAGAAAGCAATTTGAATGAGACATTTTACGCGCAGATTTGTGCGTAATCGGTATTTATTATTGCAATATGACAAATGTATGGCGAAATTTCTGACCGAATAAGAGAATGTTATGCAAATTTATTTGGCCGGTATGTGGCGGTAAACTTGTAACGTGACTGTTTTGTATGAAATGTATACGAGTGTTAAATGTACATTAAAATATTTAGTGGTCGCGTTTTGAAACTGCAATAAAATAGCTCTTTGCATTAGTTTGATATTTCACTTCTGAATTATAAAAAAAAAACACAATTAAAAACTTATTATGGAATGTTTTTTTTTAATTTCATGAATTATCTTAATACAGCTAACTAAGTACCTACATAGGTTAATCCGATTTAAAATTCGACCAACATATATATATATATATATATATATATATATATATATATATATATATATATATATATATATATATATATATATATATATATATATATATATATATATATAATACAGTAAATAACCTTGTATTATTATATTTAATAAATATATGTTAAAAACCAGGCAATCTCAGCAATAAATAACTTAAATCTTTATTCCTGACAGTATACTAGACTTGGCTTGGGTAATGGGTTCTTGGTAAGAAACAACCCATTCGAGCTCTGGGCGTGGTTCCCATATACGTCTACAGAAATCCTATTGAAAACACCATTACGACTGTCGTAAGGTAATTTATGGCGGGCATAATTAAGTCGGGATATATTTAGCGAGCTAAAGATGAATGCTTTTTGTGATAAATTGTTTTTTTTGACATTTACAGTTTATGTTTTTTTTTTGTATTTTTAAAATAAAGAAACTAAGTAAATCTTGATAATATTTCATTATATTTCAATATGTGTTGCCAACTTAACTATAAGTAGGTATCAAGTCTTTTCTTTTAATAATCTCTGTTAATAATGCACCTCTATTAATAATGTTTTTTTTTGGTGTAGTAACATATATTAGATATTTTATTGATTTTTAAAGTGTTAATTCACACTAAGGATAGAAAAAATACTTTTAATTTTTATTTCTTTAAGTTAGTTAGTTAGTTTTCTTTAAGTATTTTAACATATATATATTAGGTTCTGTAACCTTATATATGTTTTGTTATCTTCACCCTGTATTCCGCACATAGCAGACCCTCTGTTCCACCATTGGAGACATTTCCCGTTGAGTGACAGGTCTCAACGCCGCTTTATCTTATTACCAGAGAACTTATTATCAATAATATAATGCTAATGCATGGCTTAGTGGTCAGAGCGCTTGACGGTTTCCATGACACGCGGGCTCAAATCCCGCTGCATTCAAATTTGTATGTTTTCTATAAGTGCTTATTACTATTTATAATATCTAATCTAACTATAATAATGAATTTTTTTTTAAAATAATATAATAATATGATAAAAAGGAAATCTGGCGTTGAGTTCCGCTACGTTCAGTTCAGTCTACAAGTATACACTACACATATACAACGATGGATGCATACCATAGTGTACAAGATCGAGACAAAGGGATACCAAATCACGTGCATTGAATGTATATTTTATATTTTAACTTTATTAAGTATCTTTTAAGAGTTCGGCTCCGTAAAATGCATATATATATATATATATATATATATATATATATATATATATATATATATATATATATATATATATATATATATATATATATATATATATATATATATATATATATCACAGATAGAGGTGAAGTGAAGGTCATCGTGGCTTGGTCATGGGTACGATCACCACTTGGGGAAATTAATAGCTAACAAATAGCTTTGACACTAGGTCAAACTCTCTGTCTACCTTACTATATGCGGGATATATCGTGAAGCTGGAAAAAATGCTATTAGCTAAAAGATTTTTAATGATAAAAACTATACATATATCAAGTTAGATGCGAATATATAATACAAAACGCATTCTTGTCACTATTATAGAACATTATTATTACTATGATAACGGTTGCGTGAATATTATTTGAATATATTAAAATACTTGTAGTCCTCAATACCTTTTGTGATGACTATAAAATGTAAATGTCATAATTTTTTCTGATTCCCGTAGAAATTTCTAGAAATCCTCTAGTAGTGCGACAGTACACTATCCAAGGACCCTACATGCCAAATTGCAGGTTACTTAGGTTATACCGCATAATTTCGGTTGTGCGTTGTCTGTCTGTCACTGTTATAGACAATTTTATTTATGAATAATATGTATAAGTTATTGTACGAAATACAAATACATACTTTTACTTCCTAAAACCTAATAGGGAGGATTAACTGTTACACATTTATTTAGCTTTACGCAAAGCTTTTTTTATACTTCAAGCTTGGTTCCGCATATAGCAGGATAGTCTGAAAAAACCTAATCTAGTGTTAAGATTCTTCATTCTCCGCTTTTTGCCATCATTAAGATTAAACCCACGACCTACGCGTTTACAGTCAGACGCTGTTTCACTGCGCCACAATGGACTCCTTTTTGAAATCCACACTTAATATTTGTTTTTGTATTAATTACTTTTGCCCACGATGCCAAACGCATCATGTAAAGAGATTCTTAACTTTCGACGCCATATTTGGACAGACGTAAGCGCACTTCAATACCTGTATTTTGGTCTCTTTCTAACTTGAAGAATGTGAGGGAGATGGACGATTTGCTGTAAACTCGTTTCCAGACTTGACGGAAAATATCGCCTTTAATTTCAATTTGGCTGTGTTTCCGATAAGAATTACTAATTGTTATTAAACATGCATAAAATAAAATAAAAAAATATTACTACAAGCTTGAGTGTATACGGTTATAGGTTCAATTTTTGCTCAAGTCTCGAATATGGATGCCTTGGATGCCGTTCGTGGGGTGCTAAGAGAGCGTGACCTTCGCCTCTTTGACGGTATCGAAGAGGTGCAGGTTCGAATCCAATTACGTGTAAAGTTATTATGTTTATTTAAAAGCTTTTTCTCTAAGTATGGAGTAAAATTTTAATTTTTTAAAATATATTAATATTTATTGTACAGATACTTCCTTTGCATAATTATAAGTTTCATAACACGAATATATTTTTATTATATATATTTTTAAGATTTCTATTTTTTATTCAACTTCTATGCAAAAGATTGATTACTAATCCACACTCGGGGTAGTGATGTATTTCTCCTCTCGCCTAAAATAAAGCGCGGCGTTGAGTTCCGCCACTCAATATACAGTCTCGAATTTGGACAGAAAATGAAGAACTCATTAACCACACTATGTACGCGACACAAAAAACATTGCCTAAATACAAAGAAATTTTCCCCCAACTAAGATTCGAATCTACGATACTTATCTAACTTGATCGTGCAAAAATTTCTACGTCCCCATAATTGAATAGTTCACACGTTCATACAACTTCAGCGAAATTATACTGCGCCTGTATAATGGACACTTTAATACAATCTCTAGAGTGTAGTTAAAAGATCTTGCCTTGTAGACTGCCAGTAATATAGTTAATTTTGATGTACAAGTAATATAGTTAAGTATTTTGAACATTTTATGCTTATATTCTTATGGAGATATCATTAATTATAATTCAGTAAGTCAAGTGAATTAAGTTATTTTATATATTTTTAGACTGGAAAATTTTATTGTAGCCGCTCTAGCGCAATGGAACATCGTTTGCGGTGGTTACTGTTTTAATCCTGCTCGGGGGAATGATTATATGTTGTATTCCGCTAAGTATATATAAAGGACTTTGTGACACCAATTGATAAAAATATTAAAACAGAAGAGATTCATATGTTTCTCAATATAAAGAAAAAATAGTATTAAGACACTGCATTCTTCACTTTCGTATCAATTTTAAGATACCTTGTATTGTTAATTATGGTGTGACGGATATAAACACCGTGTTTTGTCTACATGCGTGGAGAAATGTTAATAAATTAAATATAAAGCTATTTCTCGAACCAACGACCATCGATTACAGCAGGACATTGTACTTTTTTAGCTTTGAGCTGTATCCCTCATATGCCAGGATAAGCAAAGGGAACCTAGTGTTAAGACATTCCGTTCTCTACTTCCTGCGGAACTCAACGCTGCGCTTTCTCTTGTTACCAGAGCGAGAAAAATGAAAATAATTCATCCTCCCCAAGCGGGAATCGAATCCACAATCCGTCGCGCTTACAGCCAGACGCTGTACCACTGTGCTTATGGCCCCAGTCATTATTTTTAAATCCTATTTACGTTTTATACTCACTGGCATTGAATGCTTCATTACGCTAATTGTTATTAAGTGAAAATAATTCCGAATAGTCGTTTTAAAAAAAGCTAGACTAGACTATCAGCTTTCTTTATGGGCGGGTATATTTTTTTATCAACTTTTTGTACACAACATGTCGACGGTTTTAGTCATAATTGAGTAATTAAATTAATCTACCTGAGAGAACCAGTTCACATTTACTTACTTCATTAATCTCTAAAGTCTAGAATTTAGCGAGAACATTTTTTCAGTGTAGGTATTCATATTGCCTTTTTGGTAAAGTACTTGTTGTGTAATGTTGTTTTTGTTTGTTTTGTTTGTGTAATGTCTTGTTTAACTTCATGTACTTAAGGGTTCCGTATCTCAAAAGTTGTCACCCTGTTTCGTAAAATCCCTTCAAAATAGTCCCTAAAAGCACACCAAGGCTAAATCGAAAAATACGAGCATAATTGCTTAATTTACAAACACAAATATAAGGTAAAATTAATATCGATATTGTTTTAGGTCTATGATACAAAAAGACCGCTACAAACTTTTTCTACAAAATTATTTTATTACCAAAAATTTTTTTTATTCAACATAATATATGGAAAAAAAATTTTTTCGTGTTAAATAAATATTCCATAAATTATTTAGACGAAAGAAAAATTAAAATTTTTCCAAGTGAGGTGCCAATATTAAATAATTTGTGACAGGTATGACGTAATAGCTAGAGCGCTTGGACGGTATGCAACCGGTGAGGCTTCAAGTCCCGTTTCGTAAAAAAAATTACATTTTTTTCATAGCAGTGTAACGCTCAAAAAACGTTAAATTAGATATTTATTGTGAAATAAGGTTATTTTTTAATTTAAAATTAAAATGTTACCAAGCAGCTTTGTGTACATCATAATAATGTTGGCTTGTTGCCATGACAACGTACAGACTGCATGCTATAAATAAAAATCAATACTTTGCCTTCACGCTAGAATGCAATTTTCTTGTATTTTTAGTACAAAATGTTCTCATGATTTTTTTTATTGATTTATTAATTTTAGGAGCTTTACAGTTGCTCTTTTAGGGACATCGTAGGTTTAATGGCGGCACTACTATATATAGATATATATATATATATATATATATATATATATATATATATATATATATATATATATATATATATATATATATATATATATATATATATATATATATATATATATATATATATATATATATGTATATAGTATATATATATTCCTAGTAAATTTCTTGGTCACAGCGTTGAGTTCCGCCACTCGACACGTAATGTACACGTAGTGTCTTAACACTAGGTTCCCGCTGTCTGCTCTGTTATATGCGGGATACAGCAGGAAACTAATTGATTAATTAAATTGGCAGTGGAACGTAATATCGCATACCTTTATTATAAACATTAGTAACAGTAAGAATTGACACTATAGTCCCAATCCCAATCGGATTCGCATCCACTGCGCTACGACGATCTCTAAAAACTAACTAAAACCAAAAAAAATGTATTTAAATTTAAAAGTATCTAAAATTCTAAACCTAACAAGTGGAACTAATAACTATGAAGTAGTACAAATACAAAAGTTATTATGTGTTGCAACAATGTTTCTATATATGCGGCATACGAGTACTTCTAGGAAGATTTCACGTTAGAAGAGAATGGCGAGGAAATTTAATGTTCCGAAAGACTTTACAGCTAAATGGGTTAAGAATTGAATCGGTGCTTGAAATATCTATGGAGTAAGAAAAGGAGTGTCTTTTTTAATATTATATTTTTAAAAAACACAAGAAGTCTCAGATCATTTGACTATGTGTAGTTAGAGAGAACGTAGCGTCAAACGCTTCAGTCCCTACGTACTTCACTCGCCTTGTCCACTGTCATTAACCTTTATTTTATTTTTTTATTTTATTATTAGTCCCGTGCTTTAAGCATGACCTTCCTTCAGTATCTTCGATACTGTATTTTCGAAGATCAGACGATGTCATCCCTCACCGTTTTTGTACACAGCGTCTGTATACGTGAAGGCTGATAACGGAGAGTTCTATCACTATTTCTATTACTACTAGACATTGTTATTGATTTAGTCAATTTTTATTTATTTTTATTTTTAGCATTTTTAAATTGTATTTGTACTAATATTATTATATTCTATAGAATATATTGTGTTCATTATAAATAACTACTTAATATTTAAGAAGTGTATGTGTTTAGTAATCTGTGGAAACTTAATTGGTATTTGTACAATTTTCTGTAATCTATGTTTCAATTATTTACTGTACTGTTTGATTTCCTTATAAAAAAAAAATAAAGTATTTTTTATCTGTCACTATTACCAGTACAATAGACAACGTTGATCAAAAATCTCTAATCTATCAAAATGTTTAGACAGCCAATGTTGTATATTGTTACGAAACATATTAATATATTAAAATATTTTTTTGTCAACGCTGAATAATTTTTCTTAAAGAGACGTCGTATAAATGTATTGCGTGGGCGCTAGTGTTTTATTGTACCATAAACACTGTTATTCGGTTTTAAATCTATTGTTCTAAAGCCCACACAATGATTTTAAGGCTTTTGAATTTCTTTAACAACATCAGACAATTATAGAGGTCCGTCGGGGCGCAGAGGTAGAGGGAATGTCATTTGGCCATCTAATGTGCCATAACTGCCGTCGTGTGTTGTGTTAGTTTAAAAAAAACTTATTCTGCACTTCTGCTTTTCATTATTCTTTATTATTTTCCATAATTCGTTTGAAATTTCGGAGCTTATGTTTTTTTAAGCTAGTTGTAAGTTAAGTCTTTTTAGGCTTCAAAGCAAGGTCTAACAAATTTTGCTCATAAATTTCTATTAAACGAAAAGCCTCCTCATTTGACAGAAATTTGAAGGCTTAATTTTTTTTATAAATTATTATAATATCTACTTTATATTCATAGACCACAACAAACTTGTCATTTGCTATGTTTGGACGGTAACCGAGTTCGTGGGCGGAAAGGAATTTAGTGAAATTTATTATATGCTCTAAATATTACAAATTGTTTCGATATATCTCTGTTATATATTGTGTACATTTTTTGTTCTGTCATTTATATATTAATAGGTGAAGCAAAAACTTTGGACATAGCACGAAAATTAATTGACGGAGGTGTATGATATTTGGCTTATTTATAGTTTATATATAGGAGAAATGCACAACACTATAGATTTTCAATAATAATGCTTATAAAATACATTAAATCAATAAATAAAACATTACACACACTAACATATGGATGTTTAACAATATAGCTTGTGTATAAAGTGACATACACGTTGCTATGGCAACGCGTATTTCACGCGTCAACGGGTTCTCTAGTAAATATTATTCTGCGGTAGTGTATGACTAACTGACGGACTGTAAATGTGACGGTTGCGGGTTCAATGCCCACTTAGGAGAATGAATAACTTCATTTTCACGCTCTGCAATGTCTCGAAAATTGGGTCAAGTCTTAGCACTGGGTTTCACTTTAACTACTTTGGCTATATGCGAGAAATATCGTGAAGCTATTCTATTATTTTGCGAATAATGACTAGTTACTTTAATAAATAAAATTATTTTCTTACTTGAAGAAAACGTATAAAAATTTGAACGCAGCGGGAATTGAAGCCGTCCAAGCGCTCTGGCCACTAAGCCATGCGTTCTTCCTCACGCTGCGTCGAAATTCTTATATAATATATTACGACGATAAATTATTACGTTGCTAATGCGTGGCTCAGTGGTCAGAGCGATTTACCGGTTTTCATGAGGCGCGGGTTCAAATCCCGCTGCGTTAAAATTTTTATATATTCTCTTTAAGTAATTTTACTATCCTTAGCTTAGTAATTTTTCTATTCTTAACACATTAAAAAATCATAGAAACATTATTTCTTGTCAAATGATTATTCTTAGGAATAAATCTTTATGTAACGGAAACTTGTAACACTCTATCAACAGATATACTAAGTACTAATAATAAAAGTTAAATTAAAAAAAAATAATATGTTACATGCATAAAGAATTTTAGTATATGTAGCTCGTTGACAAAGCTGGGCTTGTTGACAAGCACTTGGACGATAAAGACGACGAGGGTTCGAGGTACGGGACTTCGGGACTCACAATTTAAAAAAACATCATTTAATGTTCAATACAATTTTGTATTTTAGGTCATCCATATATCAAGAAGAGCTATGGGCTATGGGTGGTGAGTTTTGGGCTATTTAAAGTCACTTAGTTTAGTTTTTGTTTAGCTTGGTTAAGTTACGTATAGTATATGTGTCATGACACACATCACGAACCTTTGTTATTTCCTCTTTACTATAAGGGTGAAGCCGCGGGTAAAAGCTACTTATGTATAAATAATAAAATAATTGATTTTCGCGTTTTATATACATTTTAGATGAAACTTAACGTGATCTACCCGTGACCACGGATATATATATGCACATATATATATATATATATATATATATATATATATATATATATATATATATATATATATATATATATATATATATATATATATATATATATATATATATATATATATATATAATATAGTGTTCGGGACGTCGGGGTTCGATTAATAATGCCTATATTATTATTTATAATGTATAAATAGTTTTATTTAGAAAAAAAAGTACAGATTGATATTTTCTTTTAATAAATAATGTAAAGCAAATACGCATATGTTTTTATGGAACACCTATATAATGTAAAGGTTTCGGAACACTGGGACCACCTTGAAAGTATGGCCTTTGAAAAACAAGCATTAATGAAATCGGTTCTCAAATGACTGAGAAATCAAGAGACCTACATAAAAAATATACATGTCGAGCGTAGAACCTCCTTCCTTGAAGTCAGTTAAAACGCAAAAAGGCTTAGTCGTATTGTATGAAGCCAAGAGAATCATTTTATTTGCTTAACTAGAGACTTGTGTAAAGTATTTTTTTTTTGTGTGAAGTAGATTTCTTGTACACGACGACTGCAAAATGATTGATGTTTGTGTTGATCTAATTAAGTATTAATGAAAAACTCATAGATATGTGTAATATATAGTGAGCAAATAATAAAAAATTATATTCTTTATTGCCTATAAAAGAAAATGAGAAACATCAACTATTAAAGGTGAGATTACAATGGCGGGTTCCAGCGTGCCAGTCTAAGTGAATGAGTGCCAAACAACGGGATTGTTGAATAACTTATATTATATATATATATATATATATATATATATATATATATATATATATATATATATATATATATATATATATATATATATATATATATATATATATATATATACGGATATGTAACAAAAAAAAAAGGAAAAAATCATTAAATAAGTCACTAGCCTTCTCGCTTTTTATATTATTACTTAAAGGAGGTTAAGGAAAAACTATTTTGGTCACACTCCATTCAATTTATCAACCAATTCAATTAAAAAAGAAAGAAAACATAGTCCCGTTAAGTTTCTGGTGCCAGTTCTTCTCGCGTCTGAGGTGTTAACTTTAGGGAACCGGCGGTAAGATATTTGAAGACATGTGACTTGTTTTTTTTTTATTTTGACCAGATTCTTCAAAATAACTTGGGTAATGTGAGAAATTCATATAAAATTTAAATAAAATTTGTAATTATTTTCTGTGAAATATCTATCTATAAATAAATAATTTATGATTTCTTTTAAATAATTTATAGTTTAAGTTTTTGTTTCTAGGTCAGCGGTACGTTTCCTTTTTTTTTTTGATTACGCTGCGAGCGTAACCGAAGAATAAACGGCCGTTTTAATTGTATTGACTTACATAATGGATTTTTTCTTTGCTCTAAAGAACATAAGGCTTGATTTTTTAATATTAATATCATCTCTATACCTCCATTTGTTCCCGAGTAAAAGAGTACCAACAGAAGCACATACAGACAGACTGACGTACAGTTTTTTTATTACAAATTTAAGAATTTATTACGGTGTTCCTAATTAAATAATTAAAAATAATTAAGATATCAAAATGTTGAGGTATTTTAAGTTGATCCTAAATACATATTCTTTGCATATTAAAAAGCTCTCCAAGCTTGTAGAACTCGTAAAAAATTCGTCCGTATTGGAACAAAATCCTTTTTAGTGTCTTCATAAATATTGATAACATGCAAATGTATTCAGATCACACACATAAAGTTATATCTTAATCGAATATTTTTTACAATTTATGATATTTGAACGGAAAATATTATATATACACATATATATATATACATATATATATATATATATATATATATATATATATATATATATATATATATATATATATATATATATATATATATATATATATATATATATATATATATATATATATATATATATATATATATATATATATATATATATATATATATATATATATATATATATATATATATATATATATATATATATATATATATTTATATATATATATATATATATATATATTATATATATATATATATATATATATATTATAATGCTTAATAACTATCTATATATATCGTCGGTTACTGAGTGACTAACAGACATTAAGCCTGGAACCTTAAATTTGGCATATATGGTCCTTTGATGGAAGCATGAAAACGAAGTTGCGGGTTCAAACTAGTATTATATAATATTATATAAATAAAATTCGTCTTGGCGCATTTGAAAAAAGTGTAATAGTAAATGTGACGGAGGCTGTCATTTCAATCCCGACCGGGACGTATTAATATTTTGACAACTCTTCTGGCAAACAAAAAGCTCTCCAAAATTGGGGAACCCTGAGAGCGGATTGCCCTAACCTTAACTTATCTAGCCTTAACATCTTTGCATTTGTGAAGATTAATTAGAAACCCGATATTTCTATAAGTTTTCTTTCCTTTATGTGAAATAACAACTTTTGATTAACCAAACCAAAAAAAAAACATCTAAATTTTTTATACCAAATTAAAAAAGTAAAAAAAAAAATACAATATACGGAATTCCTCTACAAAACACGTTCAGAACTAGCAACAAAAACATAATCCTATAAAAACCACTCAAAATTAGCTGTCAATCAAAAACGGTTCAGCAAAAAAGGACTAAACTACACAAAATGGAGGGGATACTCCAATACTGTCGCGTCATGACATAAGCTAACATCCTACAAGAGAAGCAGGTAATTAAAGTAGTCTATTAAATACGATAGGTTAATTTTAATGCGTTGATGTTACCGGATAACGTTTGGACAGTCATCGAGATATGAAGATCTTTTACTTCTTATTTTATATGTCGATGGATGTCAGATATTTTTTTTCTTTTTTATCGGTTTGTGTATAAGTGTTAAATTATGGGATCTACTAGGATAAGGTTATCATTAAAAAGGTTTTATAGCCGACGACTTTTTGTAGGTAGACCAAGGCTTTCCAATGTCAGAATTCTTAATGATAAAAAAAGAAACAAAAAATTTGCTTTTATTGTAAGTTATGATTTGTTTACAAATTGGTTAAGTTAATGGTAAAGTTAGTGACCTCTGTTCGGAGAACTAATTTTCCATAGTTTAGCGACAAACAACTAGTGAAGTAGAAAGTAAAATAAAATCAGAAATTGTGAATACTTTTTCACAAAGATATTTTGAGCCAAATTTACATAAAAATACTTGTAATTAGTGAAAACTCAATCAATTATATACTTGACAAAACATTAATAACGCCAATGACCGAGCCACTGGACAACGGTCACTGCCGTTCCGTGGATAACCTATTGTATCTACATACGCGTTAGTATTGGCGGGCCTATTCAAATGCCT
This sequence comes from Dione juno, assembly GCA_037127375.1. NCBI lineage: Eukaryota > Metazoa > Arthropoda > Insecta > Lepidoptera > Nymphalidae > Dione > Dione juno. The sequence goes on along the minus strand of JAXRJS010000064.1, from coordinate 544,713 downwards.
TGGCAGGCCACACTATGGCCCGCGGGCCTGGTGTTGCCTAAATAAAAAATCTCAAATCCAATTTTTTTTCCTTATTTCTTTAAATTCATCCAATTAAAACGTTAATTGAACACTTTGTATCGTTGCTTTTAGTTTCCATTGGCCAAAAAACTTTCATGCCAACTTTCAATGCTCAATTGTTTCGGTTGAGCGTCTTCTCTCACTCAGATACTAATATATATATATATAATATTAATAATTTTATATACTATCTATCATATATTTTACATATAACCTAACATCATATCATACATATATTTTAAGAATAAATACATCCTGACTTGGTTATTAACAATAATTGAAGTAAAACATTCGTTTTTAACATATATATAATTAGTTTGACAATTTAGTATGGAATTAAACTTTAGTTACACTTAAAGCATCTGTGCAATGCTCGTTTGAGATTTACATATGTAAGAAAAAGCTCATTGATTGTAACTATTTAGTAACTTATTACTTTTAAAAAAATAAAGAAGAAGTAGATGATGTTAAGTACTTTATGATAGATATACAAAAAAAAACTAAAAATAAAAGAAACCAAGTAACAGGTTCTTTGTGAAGCGTAACATTGTAATGTCGCTGTTTACAAAGATAGAAACTTGTAATCCACATCAATAACGTATTCTAGCATAATTTTGCCAAGACGATGGCAACACTCTCAAAAAGCTATCAAGTCTCACGTAGCGCCACATTGCGTACTCTATACAACCTAACCTATGTAGAAGCTCGAAACTTAAAAATGCAAAGGCAAAGCTGCAAATGGAAAGCTTCGTATGTTGATTCTTTGATACAAATCAATATTTGGATATGTGCTTAGCGTATAAGTGTGGGGCGTTGTTATAATACAAATTTCCATTCACAATATAGTTTAGCGTGAATTAGCGAGTGGTGTACCGTTAGATCTATGGAAAGTAGAGCAATGTATGGGTGGTCTGATATATATAGTTTATATACCTGTATATAGCAAGCATAGAGAACCTAATGTTAAGACACTCCGTTCTCTGCTTTCCGTCTTTCAAGACATTGTGCGTTGATTAGCGGAACTCAACGCCGCGCTTTGTCTTGTTACCGGAGCGAAAAGAATGAAAATAATTTATAATTTTTTGAAGTCAGGTTCACAGTCAGAATCTATATAGCTCTATAGTTATAATTAGTCTCTTTTTATTATTTATATTTATTTGATTACAAATTTGGTAATGCTTCATGATTTAATGTGTATGGCTCTCATATACAAATGTCTACATAGTGTGCATTTAATCTGCGTTTTTCTCGACATGAATTTTATGACATGAAGTGTCATAGCACTTAGTTTTTCCCTGCCTATACTGCTATATGCTGGAAGAAATGTAATGCTATTTAAAAACTATTTTTGCTATTGAAAAACGGAATCCTTATATATATATATATATATATATATATATATATATATATATATATATATATATATATATATATATATATATATATATATATATATATATATATATATATATATATATATATATATATATATCTCAGAGGGTGTCTAAGCCAATTATCTGTCTGATATTTGGTTTCCGGCATACGGGTACGCGACCCCGGGACCTCGAGCCACCACTTTCATAACCCGATCCAATCCATGTAAGTGGTGTCCCTCCCCTATATTCCAAGTCTTTCTGCCTCTTATTCCCTGTCCTTTCTTGGTTTCTCCCAGTAATGGGTTTGGAGGTCAGATGGCAATCGCTCCACAAAAAACCACTTCGCCACTCATATGGACCGATTGGTCTTAGTCGGAAGGCAGACCCTGGCAAAAGCCGGGACTAATGCCAGGAAGAAGAAGATATATATATATATATATATATATATATATATATATATATATATATATATATATATATATATATATATATCACGAAAAAATCATCATTAGAACCTTGCTTGTGTAGTTCATTTCTTACAAAATATGTACGTACGATAAATTTGTAAATTTTTCGTAACTTGCACTTCCCGTTCACCTACAATCATAAACATGGTACAAAACCCTCGGTACACAAGTCATACTCGCACTTGACCGTCATTTAAGAAAAAATGGATATATATAAAATATATGTAACATGTATGTATGTATAGATATAAAACAACATAAAAGCTATTATTGTATAAGAGGATGAAATACATTCAAACATTTTAGTTGGAGACGATAATGGACTTTGAAGTATGTGATGGCAATTTGAAGTATGATATAAAAGTGCTATAACCTAATGTTACTTAACCTAAACTAACATATATATATATATATATATATATATATATATATATATATATATATATATATATATATATATATATATATATATATATATATATATATATATCTCTCATGTATAAACATAATAATTTATATGCAGATAGGCAGGGGTAGTTTAGTGTAATGACTACCCATATCCCATGTTCAAGGCGCTCTTTCTTTTTAATAGAGCGAGGAAATTAAAAAAAAAAAATCAGTTCCCTCAGTGAAATCGAACCCCCGACCGTAGCGTTTACAATTAGACGCTATACCGCTGTGCCACGACAACAACTAACATTACAAAGTAATATTATTCAATAATGGAATTAAATTTCTTTATGTATAAATTAAATTTTTATATGCATTTACAATAGCTGACAGATGTATGACCGAGCCTTTTACAGAAGGGATCCTTGTAAGAAAGGGTCATATGCTTTAGTTTACAAAACATCTGCGTTAACTCGCTATTAGGTTTAACTAATTAACTTTTTACAGAAACTATAAAATAATATGTATAAATGACTATAGTTGACCTAATGCGCGTGGTAATTATGACCGCAAGTCCCGTGGGCTACAACGCAACCGCCTATAGCCTATTATAGGCTTGTTTTATATTTTATAGGCTATAGCCTCCCTTGATAAATGGACTATCTTATACAAATATTTTTTTTTCGATGCAAGATGGGTTCTTCGTAGGGCAGTCGGTATTTGACTTAACAACTTATAGTTATAGAATAGTTGTAAGTGACAATTAACAAAAAAAAAATAATGTAAAGATATTAGTTTTTTATGATCAGTATTAATTAATAGTATTATAATTATTATTGATGATAATAAAAAAACAATTTCTGTATGTTAAAAAATGATACGGACCAAGAGTCCGTAGTGATGTAACTTAAAAAAAATAGTTTTTTTAAACAATGACATACATATAACTTGGTTAAATAATTTTAACAGTTAATAGCTTAGTGCTCTAAATAAAATGTAACGTAAATTATGTAAAGCTAAGATATTTTTGTACATACAAATAATTAATGATATAGTGGAACTTATGTAAAAACAAAATAAAAATATTTATATTTTTTTAATTAAATTAGACAGGCAAAGTCTTTAATCAACAGGATATAATATTTTCTAATTACTATACACTATACAACCCCTCTAGCTGTACTCACGTTAATTATGAACGCAATCAAAAACGTAAAAGCCTATTAATTCGCCCGACAGCTGATTTATTGGGGCTATGAATATTTTTGAATGGCTTTGTTCATTGAAATGTGGTCATTTTATATATATATATATATATATATATATATATATATATATATATATATATATATATATATATATATATATATATATATATATATATATATATATATATATATATATATATGAGAACGAATTTAATAGCGAGAGTGTTCAAACATTGCACACTCTAATTTCATCCTTCATAAAGTTCCTCCGTTAAAACACCTCCCTCCTTCGCTTTTTAGGAAATTGAACCCACTACCAATGGGAATAGGGACACAAGCCCAAGGGACGCTTTTCCTATGCTATGTTGGTTGTATTATTTAATATATCGAAGATAATCGATATCTAGCTATACATATAATAAAAATGTAACTGATCGCCGTCTGTACATTAAAGATATACGAAAAATACTAATAATGGAGGCATTTATAAATATAATAGAATACAAGACAATGATTTTTAATTTTTTTGTTTGTTAGTCTGTGCGTTTGTGCGCTCTAATCTCAGCAACAGTTTAAATTATTCAAATGCAATTTCCACTATTGCATTACGTTAAGCTTTCCTTGACATTTAAAGTTATTATTTTATTACAATCGGTTCATAAATAAAAAAAAATTATATCAATTCAGACTGTTTTGCTCGACAAAAATAGGTTATGTTTTAGCAAACGTAAAATCTACGCTTATTATTCTAAATTACTATTAATAGTGACGGGACAAATCATAATGTATCGAATTCTAATGGATACTAGGCGGCTAATATTAAATAAGTACAAAAGTAGAACGCGGCGTTAAGTTCCGGCACTCAACCCTGTAAGGAACTCTATCTATCCTGATATATGAGGGTAATAGCCTGAAGCTAGATGTACAAAGTAAGTAATAAGTGGATATATTGATCTGTCCAGTAAATACCGTTACGATGATTTTCTACTTCACGCGTAAATACTGTTCGAGTGTACACGCAATATTGTCTTGACACGTTTGCAAAGACATTTTTTTTTTTTTTTAGTATAATTTTTTTTGTTTTTTTTTCATACAAAAAGTGGTTAAGTTAGTTAGTTAGTTTCAGAAAAGTATATTTAGTTTTGTTATGTTATAATTTTTTTTAAAATGCCTTTTTGGTGAAGTAGTGTTAGAATAATTGCCACTTTTTATTTATGCTTGAATTTGACATAGCGTTTTGAAAATTTTCATGGCAGAAATAAAAGCTGTTGTGGCGCTTCATCCAGTATCGCTTCATTCAGTAGAGTAAGTAATTAAAAAATACCACTAATACCACTCAAATGAAACATATCTATATATTATGTCAATAATTTCTAAATAAGTTTCTACATGTTGCAGGTCATTAATTCTTATATTAGAGGTATAGTATAGTTATCCCTAGTCGATATATCTAAGATGCACGCAAGCACCTTGGCGAAGTGATTGCGCCCGGCGGCGGTACTGCCTTCCTGTACAACTTGTTTAAATATATTACCTTCACAGTTCAGTAAGAATGGAATGGACGAAGTTTGGTCGATTTTTTAAGAAATAAACGATTATTATATACAATGATGATAAAAGCATATTCTTCCAAATTAATATTTACAAAGTGTTCTGAGATATATTCAGTGTTGTTAAAAGATGTTAATTTGGGGAGATCTACTCCCCAAATTGAATTGTGGAAAGTGAATTGTAACATTATTTGTTTGATCGTCGTTACAAGGCCTCGTGAGCCAGGGGGGCCCTGGACAAGTAGCAGGTTTTATTATTTTGAAAACTAAGGACATTTAATATAAAATAGATCTGTTAAGTAAAATTTTTTTTTAAGTGAGTGGGGCAATTAATATAAAGCGTTCCCTCAAGTGGAGATCGAGTGTCTCAACATCAGGGGTCAGGGAGGAGCGATAACTTGCTTTTGTTTATAAATAAATAAATTAGTTTATAAACTAAATATTTGTTCTAAAGATTTTTTTTGTAATTTTATAGATACCAACACTAATAAGCCAATATAAAAGCTAGAACACACATCTAGACAAACATCTAAAGGTAAACTAAGAATCAATGTCAAAAAGTAAAGCAATCATAAATGAATGGAGTAAGGCAATAAAAAATCTATAATATTTAACTTTAAATTATTTATTAATATATAATTTATCTCGTACTTTTATCAATTAGAAATAATTTTCCCACCAAAGATAAAAATACGGAAGTATTCTTTAAACAACATGACGTATAGTGTGTAATGTTTCTAGCGATACTGCCAACATTCAAAATTATTTTGTAAACGACATTATAACTTACAGCCTAAACTAGTCATTGCGGATTGGGCTTCATTTCGTAAATGACGTTTGAAAAGTCCAAAAAGTATTTATATATTCTAATGAAATGTATTTTAATATTTTCTATTACGAATATAAAGGGTATGTTAATAACAAAAAAAATTGAAGATTAATCAAAATAAAAAAAATAATATTAAGATTTATTTAGTTTTTTTTTATAGCAACTCAAGATGATCGAATTGGTGTCAATTGGGAAAACATACGGTGTTCCGTCGACACAGAACAAGCAACGACCGGGGGCAAAGTTAGAGATATTGCACGATTTCCTTGGTTTGGAGTCGTGCAGCATACATTTTGTAAGTTTAAATATATTTTAATAATACAAAAATATATATTTATGTGTTCTACATACAACGTGATAAATAACATGAAAAAATATACCGACACCAACATGGCGCAGCAGTGTGTACTTGTCAACGCGACGATTGCGGGTTCGGTTCCTACTCCAGGAGAATGAATTATCTTCAAACGTTAATAACAAGACTAAGCATGTGAGTTTCATCACGCAACACGCTGAGTCTCTAAAGGCAGAAAGCGGAGAACGGAATGTCGTAATACTACGTTCCCTCTGCCGACCCTGCTAAATCGCATCCAAAATGTCTATAATAAAATTCCGCAAATGTCATTTGAATTTTATGCAGGATACTACTACTATTATATTTAATAAAAATTGTATTTACTTACACATAATATATAAAAATATATAATTTTTTTGTTTATATTATATTTATATTTAAAGCAGCAACTGTTGAGCTTCTTGCCGGCTCTGCACCAGAACTGCCTTCCGAGCCGTTGGTAATGACATGGTCATTCGACATTTCAAACGTGCAAAAAAGTCTATTGGAATAAGGAAAATTTTGAATTTGAATTGGATATATGCGGGATACAGCGTGAAGACCAATAAAGTGCAACAATTGATTTTTCAACCTAACACTCAAATAAGCCAAGCCAAATAAGAGTAACTAGCTACGATAACTAGATATCTTTTTTTTGTAATAAGTGAATGTAATAAAAAATGCATCATTATCATTATCATGAACGTGATGTATGTATGTATGTATGTCATGTGCGTATGATGTACGTATGTATGCTGTGTGGGCGTTAACCCGTTACTAATAGGCCTAATTCTTTTGATTGTGGGAAAATAGTAATTCACGAAATTAATGCAAATTGGTTTTAGCTTTCATATAGCTGGTTCACATAAAGTAACTCAATTACGCGGGTATTTTTTTTTAAATACCTAAAATATATACAATTATATATATTTTAAAATAAATACGAAAAATAATCTTGTAAAAACGTCATAACGGAGCCAGTGGAGCGTAATAGTGTGGTGGGTGCTCTTAAGGATGTTAGAAGGAAAAACGGAACCTCTTTGTGCGTCTGTCTGGCTGTCTGTCCTTCTGTCAAGAGCATTTTTCTAACGAACACGTGGAGGTTTACAGCTGAAATTAATGCAAAATGTCCAGGTCTATGGTTTCTCGGAGCACCGAAAAAATCATAATTCAAAGTCAAAGTAATCTAAAGACAATGAACGTTAATACCTCGTTTTATTTTTTTTGCTTTTATGTGTGCAAATGACTGCAAATTTAAGTTTGCAAATTTCTATGAGATGCACTTTCCGCTGACCTTTTATCGTGAATTTGGTATGGAACTCATGTTGTCCAACCAACTACTTCTCGCACTTGACCTATATTTTTATATTTATGTTCGTGGTTATCCAGGCTTAATTAGCTTGCGTAGTTTAGCATGGATGACTTTTTGTACTAAAATTCCTTACAACAAAATATATAACGACCGTGTAAATACTTCACTGTAACTCAACAAAAACGTAAGTAAGTGGTTAATTGGCTACAGTACTTTTTAATCCAAATATGATCCCTTCAAAGGGGGCTCTAATCCAATTAAACTTCAAATGTTACAGCAATAGCAGGAACAGAGAGAACATAGAGTTTAGAAATTATATTTTCCATTTTCCGTCAAATTATGAGATGTAGCGTTTTGAATGGCGGAACTCAACGCTGCGCTTTATCATTTATTTTTGTTTTTTTTTTGGCTTTTGTTACAAGATTTGGGTGGTAAAACAAGATTCGCGGTAACCAGTGGTGTTCTCATCCATCCCTCATACGCTGTGGCACCGGCTGAGGACATCGCAAGGATACAGCCTCAGCAACTAGAGTAAGATATTTTATTGAAAAATAAAAGTGTTTTGGAAGGGTTCCAATAATATTTAGTATAATAATATTAGTTGTAGTGTGTAAATATATATATATATATATATATATATATATATATATATATATATATATATATATATATATATATATATATATATATATATATATATATATATATATATATATATATATATATATATATATATATATATATATATATATATATATATATATATATATATATATATATTTATATATTTCCCTTTATCCTGTGCATAACAAGGAAGGCTGAGGGAACCTAGTGTTAAGAATTGAGATATTGCTTGTTTAGTGGCGGAACTCAACGCCACACTTTGTCTGTCAGAGCTGAGGAATGGGGACCGTGCTTCCCACCCACCATGTTTACTTCAATAGCCCCACTGCGCCACAGGTGCCTCAATTTTGTTATTACAATTTAGTCAAATAAATATGTACTCACTAATGTATTGTATATATGTGAATTATTATTTCAAAATCATCTTATATTTAAACCAGTGTAAGTAATTGACGTTCATGATTTGTTTATGTTTATTTTTATTTAGAAATAATACAAAATTCATCGTATGGCAAAGTGAAAGTATGAAATATTCTCTGGACATAGAAACCTATTATTTGGCTCCAGAATATGTAGAAGGTGTAACGCTGGCTAGTTTGGCACTCTTGCAAATTTTTACATATGGAGAGAGTTCTAGAGGTGAGTTGTCTATTTAATTAGTTAAGCACCTATCCTCATCATCATCATCATATCAGCCGGGAGACGTCAACAAGCGCCATAATGACCGGATCTGGGCCGCCCTCATCCACCAGATTCCAGTGATCTTCACCAGATCATCGGACTACTTCATGGGGGGCTTGCCTTCGCTACGTTTGCCAGATTGTGGTCGTCTCTGCAGAACCTTTCAGCCCCAACGGCCCAATTACCACCCATAATCCAATGGACTTGTATGACTCATAATACATTCTAAGTGCCCGTGGTAACTCTAACCACAGACATCAAAACGATCAACGTGATTTAATATATTATATCGGCTTACTGATTTCGAACCATTAGTTCCTGAGATTAGCGCATCCAACCAAACGAACTCACCAGCTTTATAGTATTAGTATAGATTTGTATAGCATAATATACGTAATTGCTCTATTTCCAGCGCCAGTACTACCAGTGTGCTTGCCCACAAGAGGCGCTGGAATGTTAACCGACCTGTTCGCGGTTAAGATGAATGACGGTAATCATATATTAATTAATATTTAACATATATCTTAATATATTATGTATTTATTTAAATATTTATAATATACTCTATATTTAAATTCTATGTCTAATCAATTTATTTACCTGTAACTTCATGCTGCATATTAAACTCCTTCAGATATATGACAGAGGGAGTTTAGTGATAAAACACTCAGTTTTTTTTCTCACAATTTTCAAGACATGGCAATAATTAATTTAGAGATATATAGAGTCAGCTGTCTTATACGCTTTGTTGTAAAATGACGAACCTGTAATAAAATATTTATCCCATCATAAATATTTGAAATAAAAGTGAAAAAATCTCACGCTTTCATTTTATTTTTAATTAAATATATGTAAAGTGTGCGTGTGATTGTATTACTTTAAATGACGAATACTCTAGCCATTTTCAATTTTCATACGATTTCGTTTTATAATTGAGTATAAAACTTTCCTCAATACATAATCTTGCATATAACTTGGTGTCAAGACACGTTTTCCACGTGGACTTGCAACACAACACATTGCGTATTGAATGGCTACAGTACTAGTACTAAATATCGCGCTATCTTGGCTAGCTAGCTTGGCTTGGCTTGGCTAGCTATGTATCATAGCAAGGACTGTATAAACCAACAGCTATCATCAACTTATCTACTATTAATATTTAAGTGTAACTTTTAATATTCAAACACTAAAGTAGTCTCTTCTCTAAGTGTAGAATAACAGTTTAAAAATAATAAATATAATTTAGAAATAGCATTCTCTCTCGCCAAGTGATTATTTGTACGTGATAATAATCTTTGGATAGCGTCAATTTTTAAAAATTGCCCCACAGAGATGCTAATAACGAAAATAAGTTGTAACAAGTGTATAAGAACTTAGTGGTTAGAGTGCTTGGACGGTTACCAACGAGCGCAGGTTCAAATCCTAAACGTTTTTTTTAAAAAGATATTCTTTTTTTTAATTTTAGAAAGCGGTGAAATTGAAAAGGAGCTGGTGCCGATGAAATTTGTGGACAGTCCAGAGTGTGAAGAGTTCTACCATAACAATTTAGTAATTATAATTATGCTCATTGTACCTATATCGCATATACAGTAAGGCATACCTGAACAAGGTAGGGGGAGACCTCGAAATGACCTTCGAGAAGACAGTGTTGAAGATATTCTTTATTGTACTAAAATCTATGGGTAAATAAACACATTATAGACAATTCAGTTCACAAAGGTAGAATGAACTACAAGTGGAAGGTCTCATGAAAGGCATGAGGACCCCCCGGAGGTAATGTATACGGAGGTTAATGATAATGGACGAGGCGAATGAGGTAGGCTGTGAGGTTCGTCGCACCGTTCTCTCTACTAGATTTTTTATTTATATGTATAATATGATGACTTATTATACAGAGTGATCAGAAAAAGACAAATTGAAACAGATGAAATTCCCTATAATCTTTATAATATGGTCCTACATGTTACCATTTTTAAGATATTGATAATTTAAAGTACTCCAAATTTTTTTTTGTATGTTTTTTATACGCTTTTTCATTTTGGTTATACACAAGTCTCCCACATATATATAAGAGAACAATATAATTTCGACGTAGAATAATAGCCTATATATACAGCCCGTAGCTTAATCCCTAAGTTAATAATTAAAATTAATTATAGTTAAACTACAAAAAGATGTCACCAGAAAAAGCAATATGTGCTAAAGCTCTAAATATGACGGTCCCTTGCGTTTGGGACGGAGGAGTTGCTCTTATCACTAGACAAGTATGGGGATTCTGGAAGTTAGTAAGTATACCTATATCAACCCATTTTTAATATATATATATATATATATATATATATATATATATATATATATATATATATATATATATATATATATATATATATATATATATATATATATATATATATATATATATATATATATATATATATATATATATATATATATATATATATATATATATATATATATTCAAATCTGTTTAGTTTAAATTTGTACTGTTTAATTATATCATACCTTCATAAAAGAAGTTTTTCCTTTTACAAAAGATATATACATTTTTTAATTACAATATCGCTTGCTTGATCGCTTTAGTGTCATTTAATACTGTATTCATTATAAAATGCTACTGAAGCAATCTTGGCACAGCGGGACAACGTCTGACTATGAACACGATGGTCGCGGGTTCAATTCTTACTCAAGGAGATTATTTCTCCACTTTGGTGTATTTGATGAAGTGTTTCGTTGAGTTCCACCACTTTCTGCCCAATGTAAAGCGGAGTAAGGAATATCTTAACAATATGTACTAGGAAAGGTCTATAATGTTAAACTTCGATTCCTTATAGATTTGTATTGACAAATAACTAATATATAAAAATCAATACTAATATTTACTTATACTATACTAAAATTTCTTTCAAGTCTATGTTTTCCAAACTCAGATAGGATTCAGCGTTCGAGGACCTGGATGTGGAGCACCAACGCGTTTTATCAACATATTCGACCATTTGTTCTGGATAGATGAAGTTATATCACAAGTACCTTACAAGCTCAAAGAGGAAGATCAGGCTTATATATTTAGGAGAATATCTCCAATCGCACTTGTTTTGTACAAGGGTAAGAAGTATTCGGATGTTTTGGATGAGATTGGTTAAATTCACTGTCATCAGTGTCTCATTTGATATATTTGTAGACGGTTTGTACGTTATTTGAGGAAAAAGAAGTGATATATTATCATTCTAGAACATTCTAGTCATTGCAAGGATGTACTAAATACCACTTGTGAAATTGATTTTTTAAACTAGTGAATTTAGATTAATTTCGATGTAAGTACCCAACTATACCCAAGAGGCGCAGGTTCAAATCACGTAACATTAAAAATTTTATACGCTATCAAAAATTACTTTTCTTTTCTTGGTGTGCAATAACATTTAATAAATAATAATAAAATTATAAGAATTGATTATTTTTTAGACAAAAACAAGGTTCACAACAAAGAATGCATTTTCTCCATGATTAAATATATAGATATATATATATATATATATATATATATATATATATATATATATATATATATATATATATATATATATATATATATATCTGTCTGACTTTAAACGCGACAGTTATGGGTACAAACCCACTCCTCGCTCCCCGCTCTGATAACACGACAAATCGCGGGTTGGGTTCCGCCACTCAACGCGCAAATGTCTGCAAATGCAGAAAGCGGGGTTTCCTTCGCCTATCCTGCTATATGCGGGATACAGCGTGAAGTTAAAAAAAACGGAATACTATTTTAAATGAATTCACATGTATAGCTAAAATTCGCCAGCCCCGAGACATCGGTGTCTGCGACCGCAAGAAACGCGGTCAAGTCTTATACAAGGATAACACTGAAGTGATCACTAATAAGAACTTCGCGCAGGGATTCTTTTTTGTGAGTTACTTTATACATTTTTTTTACTTCGTGTTTTTCCCTTATACTATGGAAGGCAAGCCTAGTGTTAAGATACTTTACTCTCCGCATGTTGAGTGTCTGTTTGTCTATTTTACCAGAACGGAAACATACAAATAACTTATTTCCTCAAATGGGAATTGAAGCCGCAACAGCTTTAATAAATATGCTTTTATTATATTTTCTCTTGGATGTATAATCAAATATTATTATTATATTAACCGTCGCGTCGTAGCCCAGCATCTAACTGTTAACGCGAGGGTTATGGGTTCGGTTCCCATAAGGGGAGATTGAGTTATTATCATTTCCTCGTTCCAGTAACAAGATAAAGCGCAGTGTTGAGTACTGCTACTTTACACGCAATGTCTCTGAAAGTGGAAAGCGTGGAACACTCTGTTCCACTGTCTTAATACTAGGTTCCCTCTGCCTAGCCTGCTATATGCGGAATACAGCGTGAAACCAAAAACAATACCAACGTGTACCAGTTATCAATGGCGCAAGTGGCGGAAGTGAACTGCGTGCAAGTGGTGCTGGACGTGACGGCGCGCACCAACGCGGCCGTGTGGATGGAGCACAACTGCCACAAGGACCTCACCGCGGACAGGATGGGGAAGTCAGTCAGGGACTTCAGGCAGTGAGTGACCCAGTGACGCGAGCTTATATTAATCTAGCTTCTTATCACTTATCCTTCGAGTACTTAGTTATTATTTAATTTATTATTTATTTTATTTAAATATTACATACATACATTCCTACATTTATACCCTTTTCAACTTTTTTTTTTTCAATAATTACCCTTTAGTACTACTACACTATATATGCTTATTTTATTACATATATATATATATATATATATATATATATATATATATATATATATATATATATATATATATATATATATATATATATATATATATATATATATATATATATATATATATATATATTAATGTTAATCAAATTAACCTTATAATACATATTTTCTTACTATTTTGCCAATTTCTTTAAAATTCCAGGTTCGCGTGTTTCGTATATTTCAAAAGTGTCACGTTCATACAATTCCACTTCCACTTCTCATTCAAAGCCATGCTCGAGGTGACCATGTACGGGCGCGAGGAGCTACCCAAGTACATTCCCAATCCCTTCCAAACCACCGACGCTACCTACAGATGGATACCAACCTTCGACAAGTTTAGACAGAAATGGTTCGTACCACAAACCTCATGGTGGTGGTCGATGTAAACAATATATATTATGTAAAATTAAAAAAAAATTGTTTTTTTTTCTCTCTCTCTTTTCTTTGGCTTAGTCCCTATTTTTCTATGATTTTTTTATAACAATCATTCTAGATATATTTATTTTTAGCTTCAAGCTATATTACTCATATAGCAGGGTAGGCAAATGGTACCTAGTGTTAGACACTTGCGTTTAAAATATAATATCGTTTGCCTGTAAGCGAGATTCTCAACAATGACCAGTTTGAAATAAAAAAAAAAAAACAAAAGTTTATCTAATGCGGGCTAAAGCGTTAAGAAAGCCCGTCTTGAACTATAAGTTATAAAGCTATAAAGATTAAGTGTGTAGATATTATGTGGGTAACCGCAGCCGGCGCGGTGGTCGAAACTTCTCAGTTACGCCTTTTTTCATATCTATCGCATTGTTTTACGAAGGAAATAGAGAATGTACAGAGTTCACTGTATTAATATTTCCTATTTTAGCGTTACTTTGAGCGCAGTTAAACACCTTTATAAATCTAAATATATACCTATCAATGAAACTATTTGTTTTTTTTTTTATGAAGTCTTAAGAGAAGAGTCTTCTTTATAAGAAACGGAAGCTTTGATATACGGAAGCTTTTTAAAATTCTTTTTAGGGTTCCGTTGGCTTTGTTGTCCGTCTGTCTGTCTATCTGTCCGTCTGCCAAGAACATTATCTCAAAATCATGTATAGGAATCAAGCAAATTAATATCGAATATCCATTTCAATAATTTCTTGAAGTACAGAAAATATCTAATATTCCATAAAGATAATACTATCACTACTTAAATTAAACAGGCTATCGTATCGCAGTATCGCAACTGATCTGACTGTAAGCTCAATGATTGTGGATTCGATTCTCTCTCAGGGTAATAGAATATAAATCTTTAATCTTACACATACTTTACTCAACACGAATTGTTTTGAAGTCAGATTGAACAGGTTAAGAAACACTAGGTCCTATCCGCTTACATCGCTATATGCAGGATAAAGTGTGAAGAAAATGAAAATGATCTTAAATGTGAGGTTGAAAATGTTCCAACAGACGGACAAAAAGTAAGGCCGATGTCCGCAAGCGAAATATTAATTGTAGTGAAATCTAAAAAAAACTTCTCATCTGCTTTCAACGTTATTTTCAATATTACAGCTTTCATAACTGAACAAGTAATGTTTTATTTTAATATTATTATATGTTTTTTTTTTTTGGGAATATTATAATAATTCACTATTTTTCAATATATACATATTTAATGACAACAGACTTTAAGGCATCGCTTTGTCAAGCATAACGAGAAAATATGTTTTATATATATTTTTCTAGATGCAGTAGCCGTGTCTGTATGTATACGTGACGGTTGCGGATTCAAATCCCAGTCGGGGTGAAAGCATTATTTAAACTTCCTTATTCTGGTAGCAAGACCAGTTGTTCCACCAATAAACATGTATTGTCTCGAAAATTCAGCAAAAAACGAGGAAAATAGTGTCTTAACTCTACGTCCTTTCTAGCTACCTTGCTATATGCGGGATACAGTATGTAAACTTAAAATTAAAAAAAAAATACTTGCACTCCTAGCTCTATAAAGGTAGTTCAAGCATACAGTTTTATTTTAATCTAATGTATAGATTTAACATTATTTTGGATAAAGTGCACCGTTATATTACTTAATATTATATTTTATATAAAGAGGATATGGCTTCTCTAAATGCACCTAAATGCATCACAAAAATATAATATTGTGAACACAACAGTGTGTATTATTTGAGCGGTAGTCCCAGAAATTGTAGTATTATATATTTAAAGTTAATACCAACTCAGCGACAAAAAAAACTAAATCACATTTTCCTTTCAAGTAATAATTTTAGTTTTTCCTTAGCTTTACCTACTGACATGCTATTTGTTACGAGCGTGTAAGAATTTCTACGTAGCTAGTAGTTTCTATGTAGAAACATACACATTGCTCAGTGGTCAGAGTGAGACGGTTTCGAAAAAAGACGGGTTCAAAATTTATATACACTTTCTTAAAACATATTTGCGTATATATCTCAAGAGTATTGCCCAAAGCGGCCCAAATTTGGTAACACTAGATCAATAAAGTGCGTAACATCCGCTGATGTAACTTGAGATGAGGATCTACATACATACATTAAACATATTTTCATATATGTATTACAACATTATGCAATGCGAGATATTTTGTAGAACCTTTTAATATTTTATCTACAAATATGCTTTTATACATCTATATAAAGTCGTCGTGGCATAGTTTAGACTGGAGTAGTCAAATCTAATGGTTGTGGACTGAATTCCAAAATTTTTCTAGTTTATATTAAAAAAGCTAAAGAGCTTATTATCTAATAAGCTCTTTAGCTTTTTAATATAAACTAGAAAAATTTTGGAATTCAATCCACAACAATTTTTATTGAAAATTATTTTTGTATTAAACTGTCCATTTATTGATGAAGGATATAGTCTATATCTATATATAAGGATAATAGTCTATATAATATCACACATTTAACGATGAACCCTGTCGCGGTGGTTTGAGTCACTTGGGGCTCTTAAAATATAATACGTGTCATATACAAATGTTAGCTTTTTTCATATTAACACACAGGTGAAGCCGCATGTCAATGCTAGTAGTAAAATAATTAAAATAGACAATAAATGACATAAATTAACTTCATGATTCTGCAATTAAATACACTGGTTTTATTTTATATTGATATAGATAATTAATCATTGAAATTTGTATTAGATTTCATTTTCAGTCACAAAAAACGTAAAGCTATAGAAATTCTGTTAGCAATATCAAATTTATACCAAATCCAAAAAAATCCAAAATATACCAAAGAAATCTCAGTAAATTAACTAAAATTTTATAATATTTTAAATTATACCGTATTATGTAATGACATATACTTTCCTATATTAAATGACACAAGCCAATTATATACAATTTTCTATAGACACAAAGGAAAAGTCGTTTTCAATTACGTCATATGATTGTGACGCGGAACACGGGTGGAAAGTGGAACGGAGTGATATACTCTTGTCTCCATTTGCCAATATTAGAGTTCCGTACCTGAATAGAAGAACACGGAACTCTTATAGATCCTTCGTATCGGTCTTGTGTATACCACAGCTTATTTTATTTGGAGTTTCAAACATGTTGTGAAACATTTGACATTTTTTTTGATAAAATATTAGTACTAGTATTTTCTTGAATAATAACATCTATATAATGAATCAAAATATTTAAAGTGTAATTTGAACTTTAAAGCACAAACATTTATTATATAAGCTCACCATTACTCAACCATAGTATTACAGAAAATACTTTAGAATCAATACAGATAACTATTGAAATATAATAAATAGCTTATTTCAAATTTTATCACTTCGCAATACGGACTGAGCTTAAAGTTCAATTTGTTAAAGTCACAGAATTTTGAACTCTATCCCCTGGTGATAGGTGAAAGGCTTTAAAAAAATATGAACACATAAATCAACATGGCAACGAGTTTTATGTTCAAAAGTGACATTTTCATGACTTCATAGAAGGTTGTACGAGAATACGATTGAATAAAAATAAATTCAGCGTTTTAAATATCTATATTTCGATAATAAATTTAATGGCGAAGGCTTTGAGTACAAAATATATTTGATATGCATTTGTATATTTCCAAAATGACTAATAATAATGTCCAACCGACCTGATAAGATAAAGTGTATGGGATCTTACTCGACGCTTTGTTTTTTCAATTGGATAAGTGGAAAAATGAAGACGGAGAGCCGTATCACTTTATTCTTCATCTTTTAATATTTACTGTATATTGAAAATATCTGTTTGATTAATTATTAATGTACTTTCAACTTAATATTGAAAGTTACCAATAACGGACTTCTAACCTAACTTTACTTAAGCAAGAAACATTCGACGTTATAGAGATTGAGTCGTTATCTTAGTGAAGTCACACGATATATGCTGAGCGAAATCTAACTAGGCAGGGGAAGCTGTGTAGTATGTATAACAAATATATTATAAATTTGAACCCGTAACTATCTACCAGGTCTACCAGGGTCTATCATCAGTTGTATTGTTAGCATATATTATTAATAGTTGAAGCCTTTCGTTCACTCGAGCGCGTTGATGTCTTTAGTAAGATCGCATCTCAACATTCATTGCGAAGACAGTTACATTCATTTTATTGTAAAACTTTATGATTATTGAGAGATAACGGCAGCAGTTTTTATCTAAAAGTGCTTTAGATTCAGAGATAACAACATGTTCGGTATTTATCAAAGGATGCTGTTTTTATATTGAAAAGTCAATTTAACTCTATATATATCTTAGCAATATTTTGATAAGCAGGAATAATTTTGCAGGATAATAATTCAAAAAATATATATAGATATATATATAACTAAAATTATTCATACATATAAATATGTATGCTAAATAACTACTATAGTATTATTAGTAGTTGTAAAAATAATATTCGATATATCAACATTGTATGTACATAATAATTACAATAAATTCAAGGAAAAATTTCAAAATTGTCTCTACATTAACCAAATATACGCAACCCGAAAACCAATAAGACGCTCACCTGCTGGTTTCAATAAGTCCGTTCCGTGATCGGAAAAATACTTTGGGCTCACTACAAACACACTTTCACTTTACATCATCATTTTACACTTTGGTAATCACTTCTATACATTCATAAAAACACTTTTCTAGAACGTGCCGAATGATTTTGAAAACTTTTCAAAACGAATACCTTTAAAACACAACCACTGCTATAAACGTTTGGAGCTCTACTAAAGCAGAGACGCTAGTCGCTTGTACAGTTTCCTCTCATTCTCACTTACAATATTCTCGTAAGCTAGAATGAGATAGACAACCGTAGTAGGTTCAAGTGACTTTTTAGGCTTCGAAAAAGTTGCACTGTATAGGGACATCGCAAGCTATGCACTGTCCATTTCTTATTGCGATTTAAACTTGGTTTTAATGTGACATAACTCGATACTAACAGACGTGTGTTTATCTCACACCTTTGATTTTTAAATTTATAACCTCATTTTATTTTTTGAAAAATATCAGTCTTGTGATATTATTACTTATGATTTCCTATTTAGTATTATTTTAGTTTACAATATGCCTTTGCATTATATATATTATATGAAATTAAAAAAAAATCCACATTGATTCCACATTATTATTTCTTAAGCCACTCTTATGATATTTCAATAGATTAGCAAATGTACTCTCCTAAGTACATTATCAATATAACATTTCCAATAAAAAAAATTATAAATGTAGAGTCTATATATGACATACAAAAAAAACTACAAAACAGTGTGAAATAATATTCTTATCAGCTATTTACATACATATAAATTAAAAAATTATAGGAAATGATTGCATGGAAAATGCATATTTATATGTTTTACTGGAAAATGAGTAGAAGTCAATGGAGCGAACACAATTACGGGATGCCATGGGAACTGAAGATGTTATACAGGTTGTCTGTATATCTGTATATATATATTTATATATATGTATACAGAACGGTTGTCCGTCTGTACGCGGATTGATGTGCTATTACAAATTGCTCTGTCAGTGATGAATAGTATATGCAATAGTAATTGAGTTTTATATAGGGACTCTACATTTTCGCTTCTAAATTTAGTATCTGTTTATATTTTTTAGATGCTGAAGATGATTTTTTGTGTTTGTAGATAAATCGTTCTGTCAAAGATATCTCGTATTAAATATGCTAGGCTTTCGAAAGTCATGACGTTTATTGGTATCGTAAACAATTGCGTAAGTGTTGTATTATGTTTTTTATTAATATAATATATATTATTATGTGTCATTTCATAAAATGCTAGTTCTCTTTAAATATATATATATATATATATATATATATATATATATATATATATATATATATATATATATATATATATATATATATATATATATATATATATATATATATATATATATATATATATATATGTATATATATATATATATATATATATATATATATATATATATATATATATATATATATATATATATATATATATATATATATATATATATATATATATATATATATATAGGAACTGGAAGGTAGCCGGTGCTTATAGCACAGGGTAAACCTAATTTAAGCACCGGAAGTAATATTTTTGTGACTGTCTAGCTCATGTATTTAAATGAATAATAGTTTTGTAATCGCATGGCTTATGAATATATATACATAGATTGTCACGATTTTCCGTTACCTCCCAAAAATAACTATATTCAATAACAATAGTCAAGTATATGCCCATATTGTTTACTTCTTTCGGTAATTGAACATACGACTTCCGGTTTAAAAGCACGCACACATGGTCAACGAACAATTAATGCTTGTATATTTAAATTCACTTTCATTGCTCCTTTGTATGAGTTCCACTCGGATATAATCCTAACGGAAATGGTCCTTTTAGGGTATAAACAAAAGCCAAGTCGTGATATAGAACGCATTTAATTATTTAATACTATAGTTGCATAGATTACATAGAGGTGATAGTAATAGGTTCAAAATTTGCGGCTTATTTAAATATACGTTTATTTGTTCAATTATATATAATATTCTTCATACTATAAAAAAGACGGAGAACAGAAAATTAGTCACTATAATTACTTTAAAAAATCTAATATTTTCAGCATGACATTTGTCTATAACCGAATACACGTTGTATAACTCGAATCTCGCTCTACCTACATTCACTTACTCTAATTTTAGTATTATTAAGCTTTAGAATTCAAAATGCAAGTAAATCCATATTTTCCAGCTAAATCATTTATCAATCATCGACATGTCTGGAACGTGATCGAGTGGCGATTTGCGACGAGGGAACTGAGTGTCATCAGACATATAAGTACATATTAGTTAGGTAATACACGGTGTAAGCTTACAAGGACTTTCAAGTGTCTATTTGTATTAGAAACGTCTTTTAGCAATATTTTTATCTTTAAAAAAAGGCATATTCTGTTAAATTATAGTATATGGAGATAGTAGACAGGGTACATGCAACTAAAATATATAAAGAGAGAAAACTTTACCAGATATGACTGTTGTAAAATGCTGTATTTTATAGTAAAATTTAATATAATACAAACAAAAAATACATGTCATGGAATAGATTCCATCTATGACAAACAAGGAAACAAGGAAAAAGTCACGGACGAGAAAAATATATGGTGATGAATATATAGAGAAGAAAAAACACACTAATACGGAAACGGAAATAATAATTTTATATACAAATTTATTTAGTACTTTAAGTACTTTTATTTTATTACTTGAAATATTTTATAGACTTCCGCCATTTAAGATGTATGGAAGAAAGTGCCTCTAGGCTTTATGTATATAGTCTTCACTACTGTTATTCAAAATATCAAAATATAGATTAATAAATTGTACATAGATTAATAAATTGTATTAACTAGTTAAATATAAGTTCGTGTGCTAAAAGCTAGTCAATCATTTTATATATGATAACACGTATTTATTTATTACAAATACTCACTCCCGCCTATTTCAAAGGTTATTATTGTCACTAGTACATACATATATATATATATATATATATATATATATATATATATATATATATATACATATATATATATATATATATATATATATATATATATATATATATATATATATATATATATATATATATATATATATATATATATATATATATATATATATATATATATATATATATATATATATATATATATATATATATTATATATGAGTTTCTTGCGCCGGTTTTTCTCAGGTCCATAGTAAATTGATTAACGTTAAAAAAAATTAAGCTTGTTACATTATTTAGAATAAAATCATTTGACTTTGACTTTCAATTTCCATGTAGTTTTTAGTACATTTGTATAATTAAATCCGTCCCTAAGTAAATCTCCCGCTTAGTTCATTAATTAAGACGGTACTCACGGTACTCAGTTCCCCCAGCATTTGTTTCCCACCCCAGTATTTGAAGTACTCAAATTTTGAGCTATTGTTTACAAATCCTAATTAGACCCAAGTCGATTTTATTTTTAAGCCAACTAATGCAATATTACCCCTTACGTTACGTTACAGAGTATTGATCTAAGTTGTAGGTTCTAATCCCTAAAAAAATAAATAGTTTAATATATTATCATATAATATTATATAAATAGTTACTGTTTACGTATGCACGTGGATTTGATGGTCATATCGTATTTGTGTCTGAACAACAGTCTACCGTCCTATATATGTCATACAAGCTGACACAGAAGTCAGAAGAAATATTTTAAAGATTTTTTCGAATAATTATAAATTAGAAAGGCCAAAGTATATTAAAGTATAGTAAATACCATATCTTCACGCTTTATCCCTATCGGGGCAGTCAGAGAGAACGGGGCGCCAAACACTGCGGTCCCCGCATACCTCTTACGCCTCGTCCACTGACATTAACCTCTTCACACATGCTCTCCGGAGCGTCCTCATGCTTTTTACGTGACCTTCCACCAGTATCTTCGACACTGTGTTTTCGAAGGTCAACCGAGGTCTCCCCTTACCTCTCTTACCATTCACTTTTATTTCCTATATATTTTTTACCATAAGCCATAGAAATACCAAGCGCTAGTACTTTAGATACCTTGACGAATGACCTTTGTCAATATTCAAACAAATAAGTGCGAGTATTCTGATGTAATCCTATAAATATTCTGATTACGGTGTTATGTAAATAAAAACATTTTTTTGGTTTTGGTACTGCCGTAATGCCAAGTGAAATACGTCTTGATGGGTGTGGGTTCGATTTTCAATCATGGAAACTAAAAATAATATGGAATAATATGTTTTAATGTGCTATTAAGAAAATAAAAAAAAAACAATAATAACAAAAATTAAATCAAAAATAAGTGTTAAAAAGAATGAGTTCTTCGACGTTGTTCGTTAAGAGTATGGTTTAGTTAGCTACGTGAAGATGGCCGGTTTCCAGGAGGCGCGGGTTCGAGTCCTAGGTCGTTCAAATTTTAATATGTTTCAAAAAAAAAAGTAAAAACAGAATACGTGTAAGATTACTTTGTTGTCCGTCTCTATATCTGTCGGCCGGTCCGTCAGTCTGTCATGACCATTCTTCTAAAGAAAGTAGGGAGCGTGGAGGTGTCAATCTGAATTTAAAATAACATATTTCTATGTTAAAGAATAAAGTTCTAAAAGTCAAAGTCTTCATTTTTGCCACATTCTGAATGGAAATCGCTGCATAATCAACTCGTAGGGTTATTTATAAATATATCAAAACAAAAAAACAATTACAAATTTCATTTTTAGTTTATTTCATACAAAATGAGTGCATACGACCGCAAATTTAACTTTGTCGACTTTTATAAGTTCTGCATACCGTTGACATACAACGCATTTGACTGATATTTCAGGCATATATAATCCCTACGTCCTCCTCTCTCCGTAATTCGTTATACCAGAGTCACGATATGAAAATAAATTATAACCACGAGCAGGAATCGAATGCAAAACCATCACATTAACAAACAGACACACGCAGTCTTAAGAAGATGTAAAAAATAAAAAAAGTACGCAAAACGGCGGCACCGACAAAGAAATATCAAGATAATTACAATAATATAACATATTAAATAAACGAGAACATCCCACAGGTGATGCGTAATTTTGAAATGTGAGGCGCTTTACTCTAACAAATTATTATTAAATTGCAGTTTGAATTTATTTATAATGTATACGAGCTATGCTGTCTTCACAGCTCTGGTTAAGTCATTATAGTTGAAGACTTAAGTGGCGGAGTGAATGTGTGAAAGACGGAGTGATATGACACTAGCTAGCTTCCTCTAGCTTAGCTTTTAATTAACAAAGCTTCGTGAGATATACTTCATGTTTCTTCTTCATAGTGTAAAATTTAAATATTCTTTATACAAATAGACTTTTGCGAGCACTTTGGAATCGTAGGAACACGTCGCCAGAACCGTACACCGACTCTGAAGGCAATGCTGCTGAGAAGAGCCGGCAATATCTAATATAAGTTGTGGCATTCAACACAAAACGGCAAAATCAAGTGAAATGTAGAGAACAAAGTGTCTTAACACACTAAGTTCTGCCTACCCTGCTATATATGGAATACACAGTAAAGCTCTGAAACCAATAAAATAAATAACATAAAATTAGAATTCTCTAAGCTAAATAAATTGTATATCCATATGATTAACGGAGCTTAACGCCACGTCGCGTCGCAGGTATTTTTATTTTAAGTTATTTATTTCAATTTCTTATGAAAATTGTCCCGATCATCTTACAACTGCATACATACTCGTACATGCGTAGACTTCATCAAAATCTCTACGTTGGTACTAAATAGTAGAAAGATTAATCTTAACTTCTAAGACATTCTGTAGATGAGAAAGCATGATACAGCCACTGTAGCTTACTCTTAATTACGTCCACTTGTTTTGTGTTATCTCACGATCTGCTCTTGATTTACATTTGTTTATATGTATATATAACATTGTCTGTCTGATAGAGATGACTGTTTGATTCTTTTTTTGAAGCTTACGTATATAATATTGAGGAAAATACATACTATATGAACACTATATAATCTCTATTTTCCTTTTTTTAGTCTCTATTTACTGGAAAATGGAGTGTTTTAACAAAAACACTCCGTTTTCCAGTTACACATTGATGTTAATCCACTGTGCCACAATAGCCTCTCTTGTTTATACAAAATAAAAATATGGACGCTATCGTTGATTCACATACGACCTATTGATTTAGGATAATTGTCGTTGCGAGGCATAAATAAATTAATTTAATTTCCCTGGTTTGATCAGGCAACTACAGTGTAGAGTTCTGCCATACAACTGGCAACATTTAAAAACTAACGAAAGTGAAGAACGGAGTGTGTTAACACTAGGTGAGATATAGCTCAAAAATGCATACATACACATTTACAACAAACAACCTATAAAAAAATAATTTGAGAGGGAATTAAAAAAAAAAGTTTCCGATCTTTAGATCACTATAAGATAACAAACAGTGTACAAATTAAAATGCAAGTATGCTGTATCTGTACCATCTGCAATGTATCGGTCTCGTTTTAAATGACTACAATAAAATAAAAGTCTTCAGTTTGTTTCTTTAATTTAATTACACCAAGCTATTGTGGCGCAGTGGCACAGCATCAGTAAATGCTACGGTTGGGGGTTCGATTTCCACTCGGGGTAATGAATTGGTATCCCCGCTCTGGTAAGAAGACAATACGCGGCGTTAGGTTACGCCATTCAACACGTATCGTACCTAGCTTCACTTCTATATACAGGATTAATCGAAAAAGGAAAAACCGGTTTAATCCGACTAATATATTCATAATAAACTAATTATATGACGATAGAGCTTTAAATGAAGAGACTCATATAATATAAGTAAAAGTGTGTTACACACACTTACAAAACACTTGCGATAAAACGAAAAGACCAAGATTCAAATATATTAATATTTTTTGTCAACTAATATGTATAATGTAACTTAATCACGATAATTCGTCGCCTGGTGGTCCTAATCGTCAAACAAGGCATCGAATTACAAAAACGGATGCTTTTAAGCTCCTGTCTGTCAAAAACTTAAAAAGCTGAGCTTTGACACATAATTCATTTGTTACTCTATACTTTATTTTCGAAGTAGTTTAATAAAATATTTTTGTATGTATTTTATTTCAATGATTACATATTTGCTAAAAAAATATTTTTTACGCCAAATATTTTTGAGGCCGTCGTAGCGCAGTGGCACAGCGTCTGCCTGTAAACGCGACGGTCGTGGATTCGATTCTCACTCGGAGAGAATAAATCAATTTCCGGCACTTAACACGCAGTGTCTCTATACTATGTTCCTTCTTTCTACCCTGCTATATATGCAGGATATAGCGTGAATCCAAATTGACAATAATTTTAATCAATCTAGAAATAAATTCGAGTTAGGTTATTCAGTATAAAGCTAGCCTGTTATTATATAAATAATAATAACAGGCTAGCTTTATACTGAATATTATAGATATTTGTTCATCATACAGTACATTGAACGCAGAGCGTGGGCAAGCATTACAATAACAAACTGTACAGAGTCTACAATGCACAATTTACATAATAAAAGAACTTAAATAGATATGACATGTACATACATACATACATACACACATACATACATACATACATACATACATACACACATACATATAACATACATACATATACATATACATATACATATACATATACATATACATATACATATACATATACATATATATGGCTATATATAATAGTTCTCTAGTTATCTAATAGACTTCTTTTCAATATTATCAAAATGAGGAGACACAGTGTAGTTGTGTGTCAGAATTCAACGCCGCACCTTGTCTTGACAATTAGAAAATCAAAATAATATATTTCATTTTATATATTCTGTGAATTTAAATTGCTGGTGGACACTTTTTCAACTTGTCCCTAGTACAAGATGACCTTGCCCGCCCTCCACAGATATAATATAAAGTTAAAAGCTAAAATAATAAAATATCTTAAAAAATATCTGGTAATATTTATCTATTAAGCACAACTAAATCTATTAAACACAAAAAAAAGTATGGAAAAAGTACAAATGTTTAGCGAACTTATAAAATTAATAATAAAAATATCATAAATTGTCGTGAAATCTTGATTACTAGACCGTTTTAAAATGGTTGCTTAAAACCAGCTGTTCGTATACTCAAACACAGCAAACATTTATTAATAGAGAAGAGAAGAATGCGTGAAGCATGAAGCATGGACTTAAAAAGAAAGAAAAATACCACTCAGTACTCCAGCCTTATACCATAAGTTTTTTCTGCATCAGGTCAGCTATTTTAAGGCGTCGCATCGATACAGGTTTGTAAAGTAATTATTGTAACAAAAAGCGGCGTTTTGTAGACGTGACGGGGGAGCTCTGAGAAGACATCACTAGTACCGTGTACAAAGCCTCGTGACTTGAATCAATTATGCTAATTTTTAGTTTTTTCTTTCTTTTTTTTTCGTGTGATTGGCAGAGAGTCTAGTGTTGGGATACGATGTTTTCCACTTTTTTAGGCAACTTGAACTCTATGGTTCAATTGGGTTCAACCCGTAATTATGATATGAAGTAAGAAACGTCTCTACACCAGTAACGTTTGCGTTTATGTAAGGTGAATTTTTATTAGCTTAAAAATTTAACTTGGCTATAACTTATTCAAATAAACATTAAAATGCAATGAAATTTTACAAAGAATTCCTCGTAAACCTTCTTAGAATACTATGTGTCTTCACAAATTTCTATTAGTTCTACTAACAATAAGCAATATTTGCTGTTTACATACAAATACCATGTCATCATGATAGTCTGGTATGGGAATGTCATTTTTATTTTCTGAATATAGTAATAATATAAATAATATAAGTGTAAAACAGTTCTACCTTGGAGTACCAACCTTACCACACAGTTAATTGGAACAGGAACTAGTTATCAATGATTTTTTTTTAAATTAAGCAATATTTGTTTTTTATATTTTTAAGTTTAATATTTATAAGAACACAACTCGATTAAACATATATATATATATATATATATATATATATATATATATATATATATATATATATATATATATATATATATATATATATATATATATATATATATATATATATATATATATTCAATTACCATTAAATTTACAAACTATCGGACAGCATTTATATACCGGATATTACCTGTTAAAATTAATTTAATTTCGATTCACTGATTTGTCTTCATTTGGGTGCATAATTTTTTATAACATGCTGGGTCCAAAATTACACCGCCTTTACTGTGTGGAGGTGCCAGCCTCAATTTTTGGTATACCATTCATACGTCATTAGGTAAGACATAAGGCAATGTCCATCTAGCAATAATATTGTTAAGAAACCTTTTCTGTTTTTTGCCATAGTATAGCTGAACTCTTGGCTCCACATCAGACGTTTTAAAGGTTTGAGCAGTGTTTGCAGAAACAACGTATTGTCAACACCGTTCTCCGCTTGATACCCAAATTCATGATACATGGTGTTCGGTGGCGAAACTCAACCGCATTCTTTGTCTTACCGGGGACTCTCATCGGAGACTCTCACCGGTAGCTCTTCCCTCTTTGAGCTCAGGTTTCAAAGCAGTTATATAACACAAAAAATCCATTAAGTACTTCCGATTATGGAGATGTGTAAACATACAGACCAAAATTTCAAAGATCCATATGATATGACTATTTCTTCATCGAACTGAATATTTTTTTCTTTAAAATATTTAATGGACACACGTTTTTCTACTATTTTATTATATTATAGATATAATTATATGATAAGACTGACAAATTGATAAATGTGTAGAATTTTAATTGCATTAATGTTTTTAGCGAGAAAGAATCTTGAACTACCATATATGCCAAGGATGCTGGGGCAAGCATCGTTTTGTTCATAAAATAATTTTATTGTTTGTCTATGCCCACATTATAAAACTGAAGGGTTTAGTTGTTCTAAGTAATTTTTTTCTATATCAGATAGTCATTTCCTTGTAAGCTAGTTCTTTTTTAGCTTCACGCTGTATCCCGCATATAGAAGATTAGGCAGAGGAAACCTAGTGCTAAGACACTCCGTTCCCCGCTCTCCGCCTTTGACACATTGCGTGTTGAGTGGCGGAACTCGACGCTGCGCTTTGTCTTGTTACCAGAGCGAATAAAATGTCCCTGAGTAGGAATTGAACTCACAACTGTCGCTTTTACAGTCACGAGCCTCTTACTTACATACATATATATATATATATATATATATATATATATATATATATATATATATATATACATATATATATATATATATATATATATATATATATATATATATATATATATATTCACGTCACGGAGATGAAGATGCTGAGATGGATGTGTGGCGTGACGCGGTCCGACCGCATACGCAACACATTCATTCGAGGTAGTCTTGGGGTCCGGGACGTAGTGGATAAGCTCCAAGAGCGTCGCCTGAGATGGTATGGCCATGTTATGCGCCGATCTGAGAACTATGTCGGAAGGAAGTGCCTTGACATGTCTGTCCCTGGAGTTAGACCACCCGGACGCCCAAGGAAGCGATGGCTGGAGACGTGACCAAGACATGAGAGCCAATAAATTATCCACTGAGGATGTTAAAGACCGTGCAAAGTGGAGTAGGCTCAGTCGGAAGGCAGACCCTGGCAAAAGCCGAGACTAATGCCAAGAAGAAGAAGAAGATATATATATATATATATATATATATATATATATATATATATATATATATATATATATATATATATATATATATATATATATATATATATATATATATACTTACATGCATATATTTATTACATGGGATTGAAAATATTCCTAATGTGCTTAGACAAGTATGTCTGTATCGGAAAGTTTCTAAGTCGTGTATACTATAACCTATAGATAGGTTCCTGCCTCAAGGACCGTGGGCCATAATGGCAAATGGTCACGATAGGTCAAACAATTCCATAGGTTGCGGTCGATGACCCTCGCCGATGTGGCCTTAACAATACCCATATCTTAAGGGCATGCTTATAATATATTACATTATACATCGGTATGTACATGTAGGCTGTCGGAGCAGTGTCTGACTGTAAACGCGAGGGTTGTGGGTTCAATTCCCTCCTGCTCTGGTGAAAAGATAGAGCGCGGCGTTATCTGTGGACTTGTAAATGTGGCGGAAAGTGGGGAAAGCAGTGTGTCAACACTAGATTTTGTCTATTTACCCCGCTATATGCGGGAAAATGCGTGAAGCTATTTGTTTATTTTATGTTTATGTTTTATATATTTTAATTTAGTAGTATAGGTATGTTATCAAGATATACTAAGCCATTGCAAAATTTTTACCTATTTCACTAATGACTAATATAAAATAATATAGTGAACCTAAATATATTATAATTAAAGTGACCACCCAGAAACCAAATTAATGATATCGACATTTATATGAGTTCCCCATCACGCGTGATGTGGGACCTAATTTCTTATAATATTTTACTAAACAAAAGAACAGTATCTGACTGTAAAAGCGACGGATGTGGAATGAATCACCATCCGGGGAAATGGCACAAAAGGAATAAGAACACGGCGTTGAGTTCCGCCATTCAACAAGAAAGTCAAAAGCAGAGAGTAGGGAACGGAGTGTCATAACACTAAGCTGACTTTGCCTATCCAGTTGTATGTAGGATCCAACGTGAAGCTAAAAAAATTATAAATAGTATTTACAAAGAATATCCTAGTATCAGAACATAATCTATTAAAAACAAACAAAAGCTCTTTTGTTTTATGCTATAGAGATGTCACGGGGATCGCAAATATTCTAGTCTAGCATTGTAAATGATTCTAAGCTCTATTAATATACAAATTAAGTAGTATTTTGTTTTATTTCGAAGTTAGTGTAGCGTGTTCGTGACTGCCAAGCAATATGTAAGTATGGTTTTTAGTTTTGTTTCTCGTTTTCTTGGTCTTGAGGAATAATAGTGACATCTAGTTCAGTTGTGGTATCTGATTTTGGGCAATGGTTGTCGATTCGAATTTTTTTTATGGTTTATTTTAACAAGCATTACCTACCACGTGGTGTGAATTTGAAAATGAAAATAATTAAAATGTGTATATTACAAATGACACTTTCTACGTTCTCGACTACAGGTTTCTCTGTGAATAGACTGTCAGGCAAAAAAGAGATTTTTTTTATTTGAACCCGTACTTTTACATGAGGTCGGTGGCGTCGATTATCACTTACCATCAGGTGACCGCAACGCTCGTTTGTATTGTTTTTAGCTTAAAAAAATATATTTGTTTGAACACGTTAATCTCCATAGATTTAAATATTTTTCAAAAAGTTTCTTCAAGCGTTTGTTTTTTTTTGTTTCACGCTTCATCCCGCACATAGCGTAACCGTAGGCAAAAGAAACCTAGTTTTAAGACACTTAGTTCCCCACCTTTCTACGTTTCGAGGCATCGTGTGTTGAGTGCTGGAACTCAAAACCGCGATTTTGAAGAAAATGAAAATAATTCATTCAATCGTTCTCCCCGAGTGGGAATCGAACCCACAAACCGTCGTGTTTACAGGCAGACAGTATCCATATGCGCCACGATGGCCCCCATGTTGATAGAAGCTATTTAATAGTTTAAACCTATTGAACTCTACGTTGTGGAATATTTCCACAGACATATGACACGTGTAAATAAACGGAACCTAGTAACTAGCAACGTCACCTGTAATACATGTACATTTACTTAATCAAAGAAAGATTTCATTTAAACTCTAATCGATAGCGAAATCGTATGTAGTTATTACCATATTAAAGTATTAGTTACGTCTCTAGTCTCTACACACAACACGTTGAGCAATTAGAGAACGCTACGTTATGCTCAATCATTCATTGCTCAGAGCCGTTATCAAATTAGCCTATTTGATGAAGAAAAATAGTTTCACGCTTTATCCCGCATAGCGGGGTGAACGGAGGAGAGTTTTCTATTATCCCGCATAGAGGGATATTATTGGTAGGTGGAACTAGACAGCGTGCTATGAATGAATCCATAACCACCGCAGTGACAGTTGCGTAAGCTCTAGAAACGTGGATTGTAAGTGAAAGTTTGTGGCAAATAATAATATTTTCTAAATTATCCACTGAACTTGGCACCCATTTGGATCTCAATTGTTTTGTGGGCAGAGTTAATACCTAAGTACTAGTAATATCTAAATTATTCATATTGAACTCTGCTCCTATTGTCACATTTATATTATGATATTATTTTTTCCTTAGTGTTAAGTGGTGGAAGTCGTTGCCACGCATTCTCTTACTTACTAGTGGAGAAATGAAAATTTTCCCCCTTATTCCATCCCCCGAATGGGAATCGTACCTAGAACCATCGGTACTACACACAAACGCTATTGCACTAACGACCGTCTCATAAAATATTTTATACCTTTTAAATCTATTATTACGAATACCATTCTGTCTTTACCATATTTAGAAAATAAGTAGGGATTATAAAAATAAAAAAAATACTTCCCTCTTTTCAAAGTTTTGAAATACAAAGCTTCTTAAGCCCATATAAAGTATACATATTTATTCAATGTCAGCTAAATCTGGATTTACGAGAGTCATTCAAATCTTATTATAGGAACAGGTTATTTAATACATTTATAATGATTGTTAATTTATGATACACTAGTATTCCGTCAGTGGCTTCGCCTGAGTGAACTACACCATTATATATATATATATATATATATATATATATATATATATATATATATATATATATATATATATATATATATATATATATATATATATATATATTTCGACATTCAATTAACAATATTATCGCACGCATTCCGTATGTAACAGGGTAAGCAGAGAGACCTAGTGTCATAACACTCTATTCATCGTTCCCGGCCAATTTTCAAGACATTGCCACTGGAGTGGTGTGGCATTTTGCCTTATTACCAGAGCGACAAAATGAAAATAATTCGTCCCCTGAATGGGAATCGAACTCAGGACCGTTGTATTTACAGTCACAGTCGCCGTATTATATATGCTAACCCTTCTATTGTATCTATCTGTCTATAAGTGAAAACAACATTAAAATCTGTAGCGAAGTTTGAAAGATTTAAGTAAGCTTGTACGGGAAACCAGCTCGTTTTGTCATCTATATATAATGTCACTTAGATCGGGATTTACGACACTAATTTAAATTGAACCGGTCATCTATTATTAATATATTGATAACTTGTTTGTTTGTTGATCTATTATATTAGACCATAGACTATGCCCACTTTGCCACTAGTCCACCAGTTAGCGTGGACTTTATGATACTTGCTACCTGGATACGGTTTATATTTGCCGATTTATTGTAATCAAAAATTCACAAAAGCTTTCACTAAGGACAATTTTTGTTTTACTTTTTCATATGTCAGTTTATCTATTATAGTTCTACATTAGGTGTTGCAGATCCTTGAATTTTATATTACAAAAAGTAATATAAAATTATTATAATTATTAATTAGTAATATTTATTTATTTCTTCACGCTGTATCCCGCATATAGCAGCGTAGAGGGAACCATAAGTTGAAGGAATCTAGAGTTAAGACACTCCGTTCCCCGCTCTCCGCCATTTGAGGCATTGTGTGTTGAGAGGCGGAACTCAACGCCGCACCTTGTTGCCAGAGCGAAGAAAATGAAAATAATTCATTCTCCCCATGTGAGAATCGAACCCACAAGCCATCGCGTTTAGAGGCAACCCATTTAAATATAACTAACTCTGAATATTAAGTGAAGCTTACCGTATCACAATGGTCTAAGCTGCATTTGAATAGGCTTAGCCGTTCATCAGATTAACTTGCACAAACACACAGACGAACAAATGAAAATAAAAATATATATAAATATATATATGTATAGATAAAAATGTTCAATAATCTGTACAAATTTCGTTAAGACGCTATTACTTTATCTCCAATAGCTTAGCTGGACAGTATAGTTCTTTTCTAGCCAACGTCCATGCCACGTTGAACACACCGGTTCTTGTCCGATCACCGAAGTTAAGCAACGTCGGGCGCGTTCAGTACTTGGATGGGTGACCGCCTGGGAACACCGCGTGGCGTTGGCATCTCAGAGGGTGTCTAGCCAATTATTTGTCCGATATTTGGTTTCCGGCATACGGGTACGCGACCCCGGGACCTCGAGCCACCACTTTCATAACCCGATCCAATCCATGTAAGTGGTGTCCCTCCCCTATATTCCAAGTCTTTCTGCCTCTTATTCCCTTTCCTTTCCTGGTTTCTCCCAGTAATGGGTTTGGAGGTCAGATGGCAATCGCTCCACAAAAAAACCACTTCGCCACTCATATGGACCGATTGGTCTTAGTCGGAAGGCAGATCCTGGCAAAAAGCCGGGACTAATGCCAGGAAGAAGAAGAAGGACAGTATAGTTCTTTATGTGTTGATTTATTATAAAAGCTGCAGTGGCACAGTGGGCACTTCACCTAATGCTACGTACGGTTGCAGGTTTAAAAAATAATTCTAGATATTTATATATTGCTAAGAATATTTTCCATCACGTAGGCAGACTTTGCTATCCATTTTGTTGGTATTGTAGAGTTATTAACTGTTATATGATAGAACGTAATGCCACGTTTTTTCTTTGTTGAACTTAGTAACATATTCTAGCTTCACGAATCGCAAACATATCCCGCATATACAGGGTAGGCAAGAGAGCCTAGTGTCATGACTCTCTTTTCTCTACATTCCATTCCAGTTTCATTTACAGAAATTGGGTTTTGTCTTTAGTAACTTTGATATCTATTAATAGATATAAAATATGCATCCAGATATTAAATTACTTATAGCGACTAAATAACTAAGACAAGCTTGGCGACTTCTAATATTAGAAGTATGAAATCGAATCCACTACCGAGTAAGCAGGTGTTATTGCCACCTGGCTCCAGATGGCTCTTGGCTAGAGCTTGTTGAAACAATAAAAAATTAAATTATTATTGGATTAACATTATAAAATCGATATTATATATGTCTCGAGAGGCCGAAAACGGGGACCTACCCTGCTACTGTCTACCCTGCTATATGGGATACGTTGTTAATTAAAAAAAAACAACTTTATATTTGAAGCCATTGTCACGAAGTGGTATAGTGACTGATTGGTCATAGGTTCAACTATCAATTTACCACTCGATGGAATCTATTATTTATATCGTTTTCATTTGCGGTCTATTTAAAAACAAACAAAAAAGCTCAGCGCTATATAATTATTTATATATTATACATTTATATATAAACAATGCTTTGGTCACAAATTAACCGTCAGTTAGCTAATTAAAATGTACTCTCGTATCAGATGGTCCACTCTGTGGGAATGAACTAACAGAGCTTTACAATGTTGATCGTTATCTGAGCTTTCATTATGCCGATGAAAGCTTTTTGGTTCAATTATTTTTATAATAACTTTATTTATTAGATTTGATTGTTTTTTAGTGTTTTACTAAAAATGTGAACTGAGAATTTGTACCTGCGCCTCTCGTTTCTCGTCCAAGCGTCACCACTAAGTCATACGTCGAAATTCTTATACGTTTTGCGACAATTATACAAACTTTTTTTTTTAATTTAAAGCTTCTTTCGAAACTAATTTAAAGTTTTTGTTTTTACTTTTACTAATTAAAACAAAAGACCCGATAGTATTTTTAAGCGACAGAAAAAATAAGAAAGGTGGTTTTGCAATCTCAAAAGAAAGTAATATATATATATATATATATATATATATATATATATATATATATATATATATATATATATATATATATATATATATATATATATATATATATATATATATATATATATAGTATAATAGTCTGTCAGTCCGGTTGTCTGTCCATCTGTATGTCATTTTCTTAAGATCTTATACGGCGTTACTTATAGCTACTTAACCAACAAAATTAAAGAAACACGTCAAGTTAAAAATTGAATTTATATAATAAGGCTGTAATTTCAATTCACAAAGTATATTTAATTAAACAATTAGCTATTATGTACTTATTTCCTCTACTTTTAACCAAATATCCCGTATTAATATCCGTGACTTAACAATATAATAGAATCTGAAATAGCCTTTATATATATTGAAAGTGATACTTAATTTGCTTGTATTTTGTTCTAAGGGCATGGTCGGGATTACCGCGGTGTAAGCAACTATCAGGATTTTATTCTTGTAATAAGTTTTTGACACGTTTTTATTCCAGACTTACGCTTCAGCTCACCTAGCAGAGTAGTAAGAGAGAACCTGGCGTCAAAAAATCTCCATCTCTATCTGTTTTAATCTTTTCATTTCATTTTCCGGAATTTTCATAGCGAATATATAAGATTTGTTCATTGTTCCGAGTGGGGAATTGAACCAAGCATTATTCAAACGTACGTATAAAAAAATATTTTTTCACTGTGTCATGATGTCATAAAATAATTAAATTTTATATATATATATTATGTATTGCATACAACACACAAAATATGGCTAAATTCCAAATCACATAGAAATCGACTGAAAATTAAGTTCATTGTTATAGAAAAGTTAACCGTCTCCTATTATGAACCTCATTAGGGGTGGAATTTAGAAAAATCATGGGCAGAAGGTTGAGAACGAAGTGTCTTAACACCAGGCTCTCTCTGCCTATGCCTTCACATGCGAGATACAGCGTGAAGTTAAAAAAAAAGACAGAAATCTCAATCGTTTTAAACAACATAACGCTACTACTAGTACAATACCTCAACGAATTCCACCCAAATTGTACATTACAAGGCTATTATTAAGGGGACCTCGAGGTAGCAGTAGCAGAGGCCACATACCGGTATACCGTCGACCTTGTGTTAAATATTATATCAAAAAGTGGAACTATTTTTATACCAAACAAATGTGATATTTAATACGAAAAGTATGTATAATATTTTAAGTTTTACTTAGTTTTAAAAGTTTTAAGCGAGTTCTTATAAGTCAGGACATCCTTGAGTGTAGAGTTTGTTTTTATATCGTTAGATAAAATATGGTTTTTGGTATGTCATAGAGCATTCTATACTATGAGAGCAAAGCGGAGAAATTTATTTATATGCTTTCTTTAAGTACTTTTTTTTCCTGGTGTGGATTAACCGTAACCCATTATAAAAATAATATGAAAATGATACATTCTGATTAGGGAGCGAACCACGCTTACAGTCAACTGTAAGTGTACACTGTGGTTGTGGGTTTAAAGCCTACCCTTAAAACCTGTATTGCCTGCAATATGCCTACTGCTCAGCGACGGCACAAGAGGATGTTAAGCACATGCACATGGCACCTTAGCGCCACTTTCTTCGAAGCTTCTCAACACGGTATGCCAATGAGATAACATTTCTCATATTTTCTAATTAAACCCTCTAAGGCTAATGAGCGTTTGGTGCTAACGAGATTTCCTATGAGTTTTCTTCACCTAATTAAAAGATGGCATCCGAGTACATCTGTAATGGAATAATAACGAGATGGACGCGACAAGTTGACGCGTCTGCGCAGCAAATAAGGCTAGAAAGTCAGCCGTCTGAGTAATTGATCGGTGTAATCTGTTACCAATATAGAAGTATCGCGGTAGAAGAATTTGTACGAGGATGTTGATATTTTGGAATTTAATCTGGATACGTGGAAGAAAATATTTGGTTTTTAACAAGCATTCTATGAGCTAGATAGTATTAAATTTGACATCCCTAAAGTTTTGTAAGGTAAAGAAGTGCAGAAAGTCAATACATTTTTAAATATATAATAAATTAGAAATGAATTAATAAAAAAACAATATATCAAACACAAATACCACCATATGTCTGACAACATACACTGTTGTATAAAGTGACATACTCGTTGCTATGGAAACGCGTATTTCAAGGCTGCCTCTAGTGTATAATTATTGCTTAAATAAAAAAGGTTATTTTATTTAATAAGATAACACTATCTAGTTTATTTACAAATATAGCCTATTTTTTATAGGGCAATCCAAATTCTAATACCGCCTTATCCAATATGCATTTATAGACAGTGATTGAGTCCATAATCTCAGGCTTAGCTATGTTAATCAGTACCAAGTAAATCACTATGACAGTTCAATATACTTAAATATTGATTATGTAGGTATGTTTCGCTTTAATACATAAAATAAGAGACATTTCTCCAGAACCAATCGACAATATGATAAAATCACAACAAATTTAAGCACATCAATAAGTTCCCAATACTTTAAATTCTTCTTTCTTATATAATTTCGAAAACTTTGAAAGTTCTAAAGAAACGTTTTCTACCATTTCTAAGGAAAATGTCACACGTAGCATATGTCAGGTATAGGCTCTTCAAAAATGACATTCTGCTATAACACTAGCTTGCCTGCCTATCCTGATATGTGCGGGCTAGCGGGATAGCGTGAAGCAGCATCCAGCTATACACTATACTCATCAATTATAAACCCGACATGTGTCGATCTCCGCCACGCCTCGACGTTAATCGAAGAACCTGTTTCGATAGATACAAACTTGGTATGTGACACCTAACAAGAACTGAGCTAGGATAGTCATAACCAAGACTTTCTTGAAGCAGAAAATTACAAGCCAAGTAACGGAACTAGGTCGTAATAGGATTTAATTATATACCATATTCGAGTGTCACTATTGCCATAAATTCAAAGGAATCTGTTGATTAATATAATAAGTAGGATAATTGGTTCACATGTTTCTAATATCTTTCAAATTGAGCAGCTTATAATTTCTATATCCTTATCTGTAAAGCTGTTCTTTAAATTTTGTTCTTAATTCGTTCTCTGCTTTCCGGCCAACTATCTAATATTTCATGACGAGTGGCGGAGTCCTACGCCAGGCCACGTCACGCCTACTCTTGGGACCAGAGGAAAGGCAATGACATACATCATGCCAAAGTATCAGAATAGATCTGACAACCGTCACGTTTACAGTCAGATGCTGTGCCACTGCGCCACGACGGTAAAACCTAATCGATACTTATTTAATATTTAAGTGCCATTTGTAATCAAGCACAGAATATAAAATAACATTATTACTGACAAAATAGAATAACGGAGTTTGACAAAAAAAAAACCGACGAGGTACCTATAGTTGTGAACAAATACCCTGATAAGAATGTAAATCTACGTATGATGCATGCCGTCAGCTTGCCATGATTACCATCAATTATGGCTTTCATAGGAAATAATAAGCTTGTCAGCTGCCAACGGCTTATAATATCTTTATAAACTAAGAGTGTGTGAGCAAGTGGTAGCATCTAGTACATTCTGTACCTCCCCCTGTATAATATCTCACTGTATACCTTCCCTCTGTAGAATATCTCCGACAGCAAACTAGCTGTCGAGCAATAAGTTACTCTATTGGAAAGTTGATTGAAGGAAAAAATTTTGTACCATTTTTAAATAACATTGTGTGAACTAAGTAGTACTAGAGGACCCGTTAGCGCGTGAAATACATGTTGCCATAGCAACGTGTAGGTCACTTTATACAATAGTTATATTGTTAAACATATGGTAGTGTGTGTAATGTTTTATTTATTGATTCTAAAGAACATGAACTTTATAAGCATTGTTGATGAAAAATATAAGCGTTCTGCACTCCTCCTACATACACACACACACACACACACACACACACACACACACACACACACACACACACACACACACACGCATAAACTATAAGTATACCAAATTTCATAAATTTCCGATCGCCAGGGACGGGGTAAAGTGGTCCAAAGTTTTTGCTTCACGTATTAATATACAGATGTAATTTGATATATATACGATTTGTATGTTAAAGAAGTGCAGAATGTCACTATATTATTCAATAAGGCATTGGAAATAAATTAACTACTCTAAATTTATATTATAAATACAATACACACTACCATATGTTTGATAATGTACTCTGTTGTGTAAATACACGTTGCTATGGCAACACGTATATCGTGCATCAACGACTATTCTAGTTTAAGAAAAAAAATAGTTTAAAAGCCAAATAAATAATCCATTGATAAATGTAAGCGCGAGTTCAATCCTCAGTCCAATAAATTATATTTTTAATTTTCCCGTAAACAAAACCTGTCGTTAACTTCCACATCTACACAAAATGGTAAGATTACCAAAAAACGGAGAACGGAGTGTCTTAACACTAGATTATCTCCGCCCACCAGATGAACAGAGACTAAAGCAAAAAACAAAAGAATAAAAAATACAATTCTCCCAATCGTATTTGAAAGCTACAACTGTTACTTGCAGTCAATTATACCCATCTTATATAAAAAAAAAAATAAACAACTTATACAAAATCCATACATTTTGACATTTACTTGAAATAGTCCACTTCACGGCGGAACTCAACGCCGTGCTCGTCTAACTAAACTAAGAATACATTCACAGTTATAATTTTCAATCAATCTTATGCCTTATATAGAAATTAATAAGCTTGTCAACTAAAGTCCCAACTAGTAATATCTCTATTGAAGTCACGGTAAATAAGGGATCAAGTCCTTCCCATACTTAATGTGACCATCGACAAATATGCCCGGATCGCACTAATAGCCTTTGATTCCCTCTGGTTTGCGGTGTAAAGTAAAAGCTTACGTCTAAAAAGCTATTAAATTTTTTTTACCGTATGTTTGTATTTGCAACATTTTTATTTGAGCGTATTTCCTCGTTTCGGAGGTATTTTTTATTTAATAGCATTTTCTTTTACATTATCTGGTTTGAAAAAATGCTGAGGTTCCGTTAACTAGCTCGCAGCAATACTTGAACAGGCGTAAAAAAAAAGAAGGAAGTTTACAATTTTCTTTCTGCTTATTCATTTGCTGAGAGGAATGGAGGTAAAAATATATATAAATGACCTATTAGATTCCTAACGCCATTGTGATGAAGTAGAACGGCGTTTGATTGTAAACAGAGCGGTCATGGGTTGGAACTGCGTTTGGGGAAATGGATATAAGTTACGCCCTCCTGAAGTTAGAGGCAAAGTTTTACTTCAGCGCAATTTTAAGCATATCGATATGGAACGCTTCAGGGAGGATTTGGAGAATATCGACTGGTCACCCATAATGTCATTAACTAATATTGACGATATGGTAGAATCTCTTACTACTGAGCTGATTAAGATCTACAATACTCATGCGCCAGTAAGACCAGTTCGTATGAAGCACGCACCCGCGCCCTGGTTGACCCCAATTATCAAAAGATGCATGGCTAAGCGCGATCGGGCCAAATCTAAAAACAAAAGACATCCTTGTGATGAAAATCTCACCGAATACAAAAGACTGCGTAACATTTGCAACAGAATGTGTAGGGATGCTAAACGCCGCTATATTCACAATACTATTCAGAATCTCTCATACGACCAAGTTTGGAGGTTCTTAGAGTCGCTCGGTATAGGTAAAAGCACTGATCGCCATCAGATTTCATTAGATCTTAACGTTTTAAATTCCTCTTTTAGTAATCCAACTATAAGCATAAATACCCAAAAAAAAAATCAAACTCTAACATATTTGTCTTGCATTGACCCTCCTGACTCTGTTCCATTTTCATTTAACTCTGTAACAGAAGATGAAGTCAAGAAGTATGTTCACTCCATCTCCACTAAAGCCATCGGAAGTGACAATCTCAGCCTTGAGATGATTCTTCCCGTGTTGGACAACATTGCACCAGTGCTTACCCACATTATAAATTTCTCACTGTCACGCAATGTCTTTCCTTCACAGTGGAAGAATGCTCATGTCGTTCCGCTGCCTAAAACGTCAAATCCCGGCTTAGTCTCTGACTATCGTCCTATCTCCATTTTGCCTATTTTATCCAAAGTTCTTGAATCCATTGTTATAACCAACTGTATTCCTTTCTCTCCTCAAACAATCTTCTATGTCCTTTCCAGTCCGGTTTCCGTCCATTCCACAGCACAGTTAGTGCACTGCTGAATATTACGGAGGATATTCGTTGTGCCATGGATAACACCAAGCTCACCGCAATTGTACTACTGGATTTCATCAATGCGTTTAACTCTGTTGATTTCGACATACTTCTTGCTTCTCTTCGTGCAGTAAACATTTCTTCAACTGTTATAAACTGGTTTCACTCTTATCTCTTCGGACGCCAACAGTATGTGAAAGTTAATGATTATACGTCATCGTGGCTAGATCTTACTGCTGGCGTTCCACAAGGCGGCATTCTTTCTCCTCTGCTGTTTTCTATTTATATAAACAATATTTCCAAAGTCATTTCTTCTCCTTACCATCTGTATGCAGATGATTTGCAGCTATACCAACATGGACATATAAACGATTTGTCCGACAACATAAATATTTTAAATAATGATCTAGCTGCTATCGAATGTTGGGCTGAATCTTTTGACCTGTCAGTTAACCCGAAAAAATCGCAAGCAATAATAATCGGTAGTAGCCGACTTGCAAGTAAAATCAATTGGAATTCAGTACCTACGATTATGTATTCTGGAATTCCAATTCCATATTATGATAAAGTAAAGAATTTGGGTCTAATTTTTGACTGCAATTTGTCTTGGACACCCCACATTAGTGAACTTAGTAAACGTATGCATTTCTCTTATCGTTCTCTTAAGCGTCTCCAATACTACTTCCTCATAAAACAAAAATAATGCTAGCGCAATGTCTTCTCCTACCAATACTTGACTTTGCCGATGTCTGCCATTTGGATGTGACTGAGGAGCAAATTAACAAATTAGAGCGTCTTCAAAATCTCGCTATACGCTTTGTTTACGGTCTTCGGAAGTACGACCACGTATCCCATTTTCGAGCTCAGCTTAATTGGCTCCCTATTCGTTTTCGCCGTGATATGCATATCCTTTCTTTGCTCTTCAAAATAGTCAACTACCAAAACTTCCCTCCTTATCTACGTTCCCGTTTTAAAATCCTTCCCTCTCCTACACGCTCGAGGAGGTCTTTTGTTTTACCAATGCTAGACATTCCAAAGAGCAATACCAAATTCCTTCAAAATTCCTTTTCCGTACAGGCTCCACTCCTTTGGAATAAACTCCCTAAAGCTATTCAAGAGAGCCAATCAATCTTGTCTTTTAAGTCGCAACTGAAAAAACATCTCATCAACGAACTTAATAGTATCTGAAAATTATTTAACTTATCTATGTTTTATTTATATTATATTTTTATGTGTTTATTTTGTTTTTTGTGTTGAAATTTTATATATTTTATAGCGTATGTATGTATTTATATGTATTTGTATAAGTATATGTTTATTTAACATTATTACTGGTATGTATGTATATCTCGTATATCTTTTATGCTTTATGTATAGGATTTTTTTAAAGTTATTTTTAGTTTGATGTAATTACGTAAATTTTTTATCTTTATATTGCATTTTAAGAGTCATCTCGCTACTTACTGCTTTCACCCACTTTCACAGGTTGGCTGGAAGAAATCTCTTCCAGAGATAAGTCCACCGTTTGGAACTATATTTTATTATGTATGTAATTCAACATATATTGATTGCAATAAAGAATACTATATATTATTTTTATTTCTCCGCATTGGCAAGCCACAGTGTAGCGTTGAGTTCCACTTAACACACAGTATCTCGGAATCTG
Organism: Dione juno; assembly: GCA_037127375.1. Lineage (NCBI taxonomy): Eukaryota > Metazoa > Arthropoda > Insecta > Lepidoptera > Nymphalidae > Dione > Dione juno. Next base: position 501,292 of record JAXRJS010000064.1, on the reverse strand, counting down.
AACGGAAAGTGAAGAATGGAGGGTTAGGATAGGAAGGATTCAATTTTTCTTTCATACTCACGCTTTATCCCTAGCAGGAGCAGAAAGAACGGAGCGCCAAATGCTGAGGTACCTTTTCGCCTCGTCTATTGCCTTTAACCTCTTCATACATGCCCTCCTCCCATAGAGTGAGAAAAAAATATTATTATTAGATCTGTAAAACATTAACATACAATCATCTTATGACTTTAACCACTTTATATCTGATCATGTTCTTATGTACCAAGAAACATCGCCGAAGGCTGTCCCCACCACTTAATGACGAGCTATTTTTAAATTCCAATCGTTTCTATCATCAGCGATACATCGCTCTGTTGACACTTCTCTGGGAATCGAACCTGCAACAAAACAGGTAATGATCAATGCCCTCTTGATTGTGTCAGCAATTAAGCTCGGTGGCAGAAATGCGAAACAATGGGTAGTTTCAGAACAGGTTGCTCTCTTGGACAAACTGTACGGTGTAACCGTTTATATTATATTTGTACTTTTTGTATGCAGTTTTGTGCAAAGCTATTAAAACGGTCAGCTAATTAAGGAAATTTTAGCAACAGGATCTAATATTTTTATTTTATATTATGAGTAAACAATCGTGGAGGCTAGTTTTAAAAAAAAACTTTTATTTATTTTTTTCTTGGTTGCTTACTTGGGTGAATATCTAAAAACGCTTTTACTGAACTTATTACATGTTTAAATATTATATGAAAGCGCCTCGGTCTGTTTGTCTGTCTGTGACTCTTTTAGGCCTTAACCACACAATGGATTTCAATTAAATGTCGTATATAGATAGAGTTGACCTTCAGGAAGGAAACGGGTTGAAGGGGTAATATAAATAAGAAATGAAAGCTTATTGTTTAATCATTTCATTCTACACTAAGTTATCACTGCTTACCTCATATATAAACAGTGACATTAAAAAATTAATGACAGATCCTAGAACCAAGATTTATTGAAAAATCCCTTTTTTAAATTTCAAATTTAAACACTAATACAATATAAGCTTCCCTTGCTTGTAGGCAGACCCTGGCAAAAAGCCGGGACTAATGCCAGGAAGGAGGAAGAAGAAGACAATGTAAGCTTCTGAACTTATTTACTGAAACTTTGATCTGATCATTTTATTAAGGTTTTTTTTCAATTTTACAATATTAAATTTACATTAGTAAAAATTCTAGGATGGGCACAAAGCTATTCTGGATCACTTTCACTTGTCTACACTTATGGCAACACTTATCTCGCCTACACTTTTTAACTGCACTTTAAGCGCATGTGCAGTTCGGTAGTATCTCCGCCTGGTCGATAAGTGAAGTGGTCATTAATTAATTACAGTAGATACACATCCACTTTCTTGGCAATTTACCTTCCAATATGTTAAAGATACGCTTAATGCTTTTACCATTTAATTTGCTCGTGTTTACAGATTGTGCGACAAATTTACTTACTTAATAAATTTTACTTTTATAGTACAGTAGTTTGTGTATGTTTTCCTCTGGTACATTTTTTTTAAAACCCGACGTTTCGAATATATTACAGTAGTCTGTGAAAACAGGTGCTAACCCTAATAATCTGGATTTTTCATTTAAAATGTGAAAAAACCAAGAAAATCTATGTTTATAGTGCATTTCGGAATTATGTTACTGAAAATTCATTATGAAAGAGTACATGTTTAATGTTCTCTAGCCCTAGAAGTAACATTCTTAATGCACTCACGATTAGTATAGAGTATATATACTGAATATATACAACTCATCAGCTTATATTATATTATAAACGTACAAGAAGAACTTCGATGATAATAATAATAATTTAGCTATTTATTAAAAAACGTCACCACAAACATAATATAAAATAGAGCACGATAGTTAAAGATATATATGTATTAATAGCGGAAATATAAGGAGGGTATCAAATGTAAAGCATCGAATGTTAGTTCACCTTGTTAGGGAGTATGGGAATGGAGACGCGGTGGCACCGTTCTGGGTCAGTTGACAGCTTTCGTTTATGAATGGACTAAATACGAATATATATATATATAATATATATATATATATATATATATATATATATATATATATATATATATATATATATATATATATATATATATATATATATATATATATATATATATATATATATATATATAAATGTAGGTGTAATTTTGATATTTATAAAAGATCAGCCGTAGAAAGGAGGATCGTCGCGGCGCAGAGGCTCAGAGTCTGCCTGTAAACGCAACGGTGTGTGGGTTCGATTCTAACTCGGTGAGAATGAGTTATTTTCATTTTCTTAGCTCTGGCAACAAGGCAAAGCGTGGCGTTGAGTTCCGCCACTCAACACGCAATGCCTTGAATGGCGAAAAGTGGGGAACGGAGTGTCTTAACACTCACATTTCTTGAAGTTTCATTAAGGAACACAAAAGCACTTGCAGAAGTATTTTTTAATAAAGAAGAATATTTTGAATTTAAAAATTTGTATTGAATAATTTTAAATAATTTAATTGACGAACCAACGAGCAACGATATTTATAAAGCAACTTAATATCCACATTCTACATTTTTTATCCTTCAAAAAATAGCATTTGCTAGTATTTTGTCCCGCATATTGCATACAGCACCATAAGCCTAGTGACAAGACACTCCGTTCTCCGCATTCCGGGAAAACTTGTTTTTGTTTGGAGAAACGACACTAATTAATTTCACCATGTGAGAATCGAACCAATAACTATCGCGACAATGCCACGATATCCTCATTAGTAATATAAATTTCCTTAAACATTTCATAACATAATGAATGACTCATGTATAAAATTAACACAATTTAGAAACCTTATATAGCCCAAAGTGATGCAACTATTAGGGCTATAATCACTATTTCCTGTATTCAGCGATTCGTAGATTAAAGTTTGTGGGCTTCCAGTGTAACATTTCAATGGGGAGCTTTTTAAAGCTTCAAGGTACCTATACTAGCTAGATTAGACTCTAGTAAAATATATTTACCGCCAGGTATTGTCGTAATGAATTGTTTTTTTTTTAAACAAACGCGGTGTTGCCCTCCGCCACTCCAGTTTCTTATAAAGATTTTTTTTATATGGAGAAACAATTGAAAAGCGCATTATGATTTATATGATGCTGACAATGACGTATATTTTATTATATCGCTTCACCCCATATAAATTACTTAGAATAGTGTATGACCCGGGCTAGCTGACTGACTGACTGGCTGACTGACAGTAGGTTACATTTTTCAGGCTCATTTTATTAAGAATAGTAAAATAATATACTATATACAAATATACATTAAAGTTTACTACAATAATTATTATACAAAAACAATGCTTCAAATAAATAACTAAGAAATACAATCCTCACAAGTTAATAACCAATTACAATGTATAAGAATCTCAGTCCTAAGTGGGAGAACGGGTTCAATACCCGGGCGAGGCTTCACCTTTTAAGGGTATCACGAGCTATCGATCGAGACGATTTGTCGTAAATCGATATTTATTTATCGATATACATTAATCTGTTGGTACTAAAACTAGAGATTATCTAAAGCTCATAGTTTAACTGTAAACACTTTTTTAATGGTTTATTTTTGCTGCTAAATAGCAAAAACCATAATGATGTAGATATAATGTAAGAAAATTCAGGGAAATGCTATACTAGTATAAATTCATTTCATATAATAACAAAAAGTAGGCAGAGTTGTTACCAACCAAGCGATATCTATGTGACAATCGATTAACTAAAAGTAGGGCGTAGTGTTTTCTCACCAGCAGCTTTATTCTATACCTCATATATATCAGGGGTATCGAACCCACTGCCATTCCTTTACAGAATAGACTCCTCATGTATGTCGACTGCTCGATATATTACTAAATTTAAAGGATAAATTCAATGCGACTTTCACCTAAAAACAGCTACTACACATTTAAACTTAGGCCCCCAAAAAATAATTAACTTATTTTTTTCAGGGTACCGTACCTCACAAAGAAAAAACGTAACCCTTATAGAATCACTTTGTCTCCCCTATGACTGTCTGTCTGTCCGTCTGTGAAGACCATTTTCTCAAAATCACGTGAAGGAATCAAGCTGAATTTAATATCAAATATTCAAGTCGATGAGTTCTTGAAGTACCGGAAATATCAGGCTTCTAAGGCGATCAAAGCGCTTATGCTTCATTTTTTTGCATTTTGTATGAAAATCGCCACGTTGTCAAACAGTACAGGGTACTTCCGTTGACTGAGTGTTATCAAATATGGTAGTCAGAACTTATAGTACAAATAAAGTAAAAAATCCTATATCTCGGAAAAAAAAACCATTACAAAGTTATACAATAGTTCATTTCATATAAAATAAGTGCATACGACCGCAAATTGAAGTTTGTCTACACTTATTAATTGTACTTCATTGACCTAAACTTATGAAATTTTACGAAAAGTGACAGCTTACAGTATTTATATAGGGGAATTGAGTAGATACGATCGCAAATTTAAATTTGTAAATTTTTATAAGCAATATTGTCCTCAGCGGAATACCTACAACAATGAAATAGGTACGGGACCCTCGGTGCGCGAATACTACTCGCACTTGACCGATATTAACATTATATTTCGTAATACAAACGGATATCAAGAACATAAAAATCTCATAAAATAACTCAAAATCAAATGACTTGATTAAAATACCAAATGTAACGTGAAATGTCCGTATAAATCAGGTATTTTGGGAATGAGGGTAGAATCGCGTGCTGCTGGAACATTATGTCGTCGTACAAACACGCAACCGATATCCAAATATACAATTTATGACTTAACTTTTTTAATTGGATAGGTAAAACTTCCTTTTTTTTTTTGGCTTTTTACCGTTTTCTCCGCATATGGCGAGGTAGGCGGAGAGAATTTCGCTTTTCTTTCTCTTTTCTATTTCGCTTTTCTTTTCTTTCACGTTGTTATATAATATTTTCTTCTATCTTTTATGTCGTTTGGGTCAAGAAAAAATTGGCGAAAAAGATATAAGCATAAGATTTTTTTAACTAATCTACAGATTTTATGTATCAGTTGGGAAGGGGCCATCGTACCGCAGCGGCACAGCATCTGACTGTAAACACGACGGTTGTGGGTTAGATTCCTATGAGGGTAGAATAAAGGCGTGAGTTCCGCCACTGAACCCCCAATATCTAAAAAATTGGGTAACGAAGTGTCTAAGCACTAGGTTCCCTCTGTCTTCTCTAATATATGCGGGAAATAGCGTGACGCTATAGCATGAAGTTGGCAACAACAGTTGAAAAAAATGTTTGAATCCAGATCCTAATCACATATTGTCTCAAATAACTCTATTATAGAAACACGAACAACAAATTTATACGGATCTTAGGTAAAAATTTTTTTTTATACGCTTTTCCTTGCGCTGGCGAAAACGAAAACGAAGCGCGGCGTTGAGTTCCGCAATTCAACAAGCTACGTCTTGATTGTAGGAGACAAGTGGAGAACAAATGGTCTTGATACTGGCCAGATATATAGATAAGAAAAGAAAAAATAAAAAAATTCTATAACCACAAAACGTTACAGAGCTGATTGGTCGGCTTCGCTAATAGCTTGCGGTCGCCGGCGCGGCGTGTCTACTGAACTGAAACTGTAGTTCGATAGCCTAATTTTAATTTTAATGCTTAAATATTATAATAATACTTTTTATCTCAGTCTCTCGTTTTATCTCGGCTAGCAGAGTGTGCAGAGGCTTTAGTGTAGAAACACTACGTCACATTCCGCCTGAATTTGAAACATTCTGTATGAGATTGAATGTGGTTGCTCGTAATAATTTCCCTCAGTGGAAATGAAAGCCGCGACCACCGCACTTTCATTAATTAACTCTTATAGTATTACTTAATTTTTGTAAAATTATCTGAATTATGAATATTTCAACTTGAAATAGAAAATATCAATAATAATCAATCAATTTATTCCAGAAATAAACCTAATTAAGCCACTGGTGCCTTTTTCGCCTCGTCCACTGTCGTTAACTTCTTTATGCATGCTTGCAGCTGTTCCATGAAGTGTGTTCTTGAAGGTCGACTGAAGTTTCCTTCTTGCGTCACCACTCAGTCTTCTTCTTCTTCTTGGCATTAGTCCCAGCTTTTGCCAGGGTCTGCCTTCCGACTAAGCCTACTCCACTTTGCACGGTCTTTAACATCCTCAGTGGACAATCTATTGGCTCTCATGTCTTGTGTCACGACATCCAGCCATCGCTTCCTTGGGCGTCCGGGTGGTCACCACTTTTTGGTTGCGTCACCACTCAGTATGGCATCATAATAATACGTCTTCTTTATAAAATATTTTGATGATTTTTAAGGTTAATCCACATTAAGGATAGAAAAATTAAAAAAAAACTAATAAGTTGTATAAAGCATATAAAAATTACGATCCAGCGTGAGGAAGAACGCATGGCTTAGTGGTCGGAGCGCTTGGACGATATTCATGAGGCGCGGGTTCAAATCCTGCTTCGTTCAAAGATTTCGATATGTTTTCTTAAAGTATATCTTTTTAATTTTCTTGATACTTTTAGTAGCGGAAAGTTATTAATATTATGGGACATCATAACTAGGTCCCAAAAGGCTATACAAAAAAGAACATAAATTACAAATAGAATTTACAATTAGAAAACATAAATACACCGTAGCAATATTATTATTTTACTTTTAAGTTGGAATAATTCCGTGTCTGTTATCTAAGACTATGTTTTAACTGATAATCGACTAGGCTCAAATCTAGCCACGATAAATTTGTCATATATTTTAGACATTGGGCGGAACTCAACGCCGTATTTAACCAATGCCGGGATTCATTTCTCTTCCCACAACCCATAAACGCTGATGATGACTTTATACGTAGCTTATAAAGTCAAGATCGCGTGGACAATATCGATATAAACAAGTATATCGATATAGACGTCATTCGATACTCAGTATCTCCATGAGTCGCCTTTCAAGCTTAAGTATAATTTACATGCAAATAATCATTGGAAGGTGTTAATGTTAATATGTATGTATGTAATTAATATTACTTTTAGTTTGTTAAATATTTAATGTTAACGCATTTTATTGCGCTGCGGACGTTACAACTGTGAAGGTCGTGAATTCGATTCCTATCCACTTCATACCTGCTTCGTATGGTAACAATACGTGGTTGCTCTGTGCTGGGTATAGACTTAGGTAGGTATAGACTTTATATAGAGTACCTATACCTGCCACTCAATATTTTGTTTATATTGTTCGCTGGTCAGTCAGTCAGTCTTTCAACACGTTATCGGTCATAATTCTTAAATAAATAAATAAAATTATAAAGAATTTATACTTAAATTATGCACTCTGTGCCTAATGAGATCTTCATCTTCTTCATCTTCACCTTAGATCTTTGATTTTTGCATTTGAAAACATATTTCTTTTAAACCCGACGCGACATTTCAAAACTTTTACAGTAGTCTGTGGTCACGGCCTTATGGTTAGACTGAGGTGACAATCGTCCGTCACTTGATGCAATTATTATATAACATAGGCGCCATCGATTTCTTAATTGCCCCGCATAAATGAATCCAGGGCACCGGATCCTTGCAGAGCAAGCTGACCGCCCTCTGATGCGCTGGCTTTGAGGACTTCAAAGTTTTGGATGTAAGTCCCAGTTGGTAAAAAGTTTTAACCGTTCTTGGAAATTTTAAAGTTTCAATAGCCTCGTCAATAATTCTAAGGGTATTTTTATTTCTCCAGAACTTCAGGTTTATCAAGTCTGATATAAGTCAGGTTAGTCACCTGTATGCTCACAATCACTCTATCCGTTGTATGCCGACTCCAATAAACGCCCAGATCGATCGAGTCTAGACATTGGCGATGTTTTCCTTCAACCTAACACCAATACTTCTCTTTTTTTCATCAATGTAAGGTAAGCCACACTTGCTATCTACTTTCAGCACATTACAAAAGCATATATCTTATCATATATTATCTCTGCCTTACTCATATAATCTAAGATATTCTTAACGACGAAAGACACGCGCCAATCTGACGAAGAATAATAAAACCAACCCGGTCTTAAATATTTCAAAATATTTAAATAAAATTGCACTTTACAGTGCATTAAGTTAAGTTATATAGACATTGTATAAACAAAAAAAAAAAAATGACACGGACAAAAAAAGTCATTAGTATGTACAAATACTAAAAAGAATTGCACATCTATATAAATAAAATTACATTCATAAAGAAACCAAAATACAGTATATATTATTTAAAAAAAAATAAAAGCTTAACACGAATAGAAGCTTTACTCGCATAAAGCGCTTTGAAACAGTATCGGTTATCGCAACAAGGAATTTTATGTTCACAATATACGTTACAACGTGTTGGTAACTTTATACCCACCGCAATACTTTACAACAGACTGGGCTACAAATAAATGTATAGAAAAATATTATGCTCACGTTGGTTACACGTTCAAATCCTACTTAGGAATGTTTGTATAGGTCATTATGGCGTGGGTATGGTGTGGGTTCGATCCCACTCGAGGGAATTAATTATTTCAATTTCTCGCTCGTTGGAAGACAAAGCGCGGCGTTGTGTTCCGCCACTCAACACGAAATGTCTTGGAAAGCGGCGTGTTTCCTCTGTAATTCTGCCCTATGCGGGATAATGCGTGAAGCTATATAAAATGTATACCATAAGCACGCAACGGTCGCGGGTTTCAATCCTACTAAACTGTTTTAAAACCACACAAAGAAAGGTTCTGTAGTCAACGTACCATATGTATGACCCATATATCCCACACCATCATGAATGTTGATAACGGAGTGTCTCAACACTATACTCCAGTTTGCCCGCTCTGGTATCTGGCAGGATAATGCGTAAAGTAGTATTTTCTTTAACTAATAAATGTATGTATATAATATTTTATAAAAGGTCGTATAACACTCTCTGATGGTACTTCCACATAAACAGGCTTGGTGTTCCATGCCTTTATCATATTTTATATATCTAATCCATGAACTAACTTTAGCTTTTAACGTTATCTTATTTGTCTATCTTTATCTTTTCTTTACGGGGTTGCATAGAACTGAATGACTATATAATTTTATTTAAGATAAGAACGTATGGTTTAATTGGCTAAAGCGTTTCGACGGTATATAACAGGTGCTACGGGTTCGAGTCCCGCTACATTCATTACATATATTTTCTAAAACTATAGTTATTTTCTTAATGTGTAAGAATACTTTAAAATTTAACCAAAAAAGGAAACTAAGTGTGTTAAGATATATCGATCTTTGTTTTACCAGACCGACGAAATTAGTAAAATCGATTATTCCGAGTTAAAATCGATTCTACAATCATACATTACATTACATTAAGCTCTTCACACCAGAACTGCCCTCCGAGCTGACAATACTGACACTTATGTTAATTGACGATTCGAAAGTGCTTGAAATAATAGCCTATTTGAATAAAGATTATATATAAGATTTAATAATAAGAATATTTTGATTTTGATCGCATTTAGTATCAGAATCTAAAATATTACCTTTCTTCTACTATAATGTAGTCAAGTGAGAATCTACAATTTCTTGTTCGACTCGCGGTTTTAATGGATGTACGGTTCGGTCACGATCCTATCTCACGTTTTGCTTGGAAAATTATATTTTCTATATTGTTTTTAAAAATAAATTTTAAATAGAGGACCGTTATAGCGCAAAAGCAAAGTCTCTCTCTGTATACGCGACGGTCTGTGGGTTAGATTTCTACTCGGGGAGAATGAATGATTTTCATTTTCTCCGCTCTGGTAACAAGGCAAAGCGAGGCGTTGAGTTCCGCCACTAAACACGCATTGCCTCGAAAGGCGGAAACCGGGGAACGTAGTGTCTTAACACTAGGTTCCTTGGGCTTAAGGCCTGCCTACTGCCTACCCTACCGTAAACCTTTTAACTTAAACAAATAATAAATTATAATTTAGATTTTTTATTTTTCTTGCGGATTTCTAAAAGCATTGTAAATATATAAAATACGTGGATCTGATGAAAAGAAAATATTGTAAATTTACACAACTGTGGGAACTAATCCTCAATGAATAGATATTTAGTTCAATAGTAAGTTACTGAATTGAAATTTAAATCAAGGTTTCTTATACATGTATGACAATAGCTTTTGTATCATATATATATCATGTCAAGGTTGAATTTGCATCTAATGTGCTAATTTGCATTATCACGTTGTATCCGCAAAGAGCAGGGTAGGCAGGGTTCCCTCCGCTAAAACACTTCGTTCCCTAATTTACAAGAGATTTGAGCTGTGGAATTGGAATTCAACACTATGCTAAGTGTTTCACCAGAGCGACGAATAGATAAAAATAATTTCCACAGTGAGAATCGAACCTACAGCCGTCTGCAGTCAGACATATTGCACCTAACACCAATATAGATTTATTTTAATTGCTTGATAAACATTCAACTGAACTGGCCATTAACATTTTCAATTTCTACAATGATAAAATTAATTATTTTATAAAAAAAAAACAAAATGTAACTTAAAATATAATTTATTATCAATATCGTCTTACAGGCATACATTTAAAATATTAAACAACGTATTTCTGTACAAATGAACTTAAACCTGCTATTAACCTGGCTTCTGACGTCACAACACTGTAAATAGCTTTACTCTGCAAAATCAAAGGATTGTTCAAAACCACAGCTTGTTGTACTAATTTAACACAATCCGAGTTTTTACATCGCTCCATACAACAGGTTAATAGATTTAACACTTGCTTCTTAGTCATAAACTTGATTGATCTCTTCGTTATCAGATTGTATATTTCAATATATGTTGCAAAATCTTCTATATCCATTCCACTGGTGTGAGGTAACATATTATAAATAACACTTAAAATTTCATATTCCAAGTCATTTCTCATTCTAAACTCTGCCAAGCCGTCAGCGTTTCCGTTAAATACGTATTTAGCACAATTCTTGTTAATCACACTAAGGCCCAAACTGTAGATCATTGTTTTTGCCAAATCTAACACTTCCCTCACTATTGTTTTATCGCCACCTATATTTCTAACTACACAATGCAACCAGGACATGAACCCGTAACCTTCCACTAATATGGTAAAGCTTCTTGGTATTGCTACTACTGAGCTGAGAGCTTTCAAGATGGCCACCTTCGTTTTCTTATCACTAAGCACTGTGGTGTAAATATCCATTATCATTTTAAGGCACATAGTTTTAAAAACAACGGTAACATCTGTCATGGTTTTTGTGCCATCTTTTATTATCCTTAATATCCAGAGGCGTCTCTCCACCAGTTCCACATCGCTGTCATGGAAGAGACTTAGGAAATCAGGAATTACGGTTAAATCAACAAATTGTTTGGCTATTAAGAAATTATTTACAGGTTTGTATAAAGGCTCTGATGGAGAAGTCGATACTACTAAAGCTTTAGCTAAGTACAAAGCTCCTATTGCGGGTAGCTTTGGATTCTTAAAGCCATTGAACTCGTTATCATTTGTTTGGATGATAGCAGTTGATAAGCTTTGACGTAAAGTTGTTATGAAGTCGTTAAGAAGAAGCTTGTCGTTTTTGTGTCTCCTGAAAATAGTAAAAGAAGCTATTCATTGGATTTTAATAATAAGGAGCTATCAGAAAACACATATTGTATTTGACAACAAAAATAGTGTGGGTTCAAATACAACTTTATTATTATATCAAAGCATAACAATGTTATGTATCAATTTGTTAGGAAAAATAAATATCTTCTATTTTAAAAGTTGTGGTATAAACGTTAAGTTGATAATACTTTGTCTTAAGTTTAAAATGAAAAATAACATGAAATACTCACGTTTCAGTTTCTAAAAGCAGGCAAAACCTGTGCAGGACATGGTAGGCGGCGGCGCGCATCAACGGACAGTTGGAACTGAGTCCCATTACAGGAACTGACAATAGGCCAGATCTTAGTAATTTGAAACATGACGCTATCGATCCTGGCGCTAGAAGGTGACCCAAGAGAGGAAACATAAACGCAGGATCGTAGACACTATCGTCCTTGTTCACATGAGATGTTGAAACGACATCCAAGGCCTTCAATTCGTTTAAAACTTGACCATATTCATCTCTGATGAGCAATGTTTCGATATCCTGCTCAGTTTCCTTAGAATTAGGTTTGAATTTGTAATCTTTTATAGTTTTCTCTAAGAATGTCTTTACTGAAATCTCATTTATAGGCGGGATTTCATAAAAGTAGTCCAATTTTTGATTGACAGGGAAATTTGCAACTGTTCTTTCAATAATTTCTTTATCGAATAAGTTCATAACTTGGTTAGGTGTAGGGTGACTCCAAAGTGTTGAAGTTCGGTTTTTACGCACTGAGTAATGGTTAGCGGCTGAGTCTCCCCAAATGTATGGCTTATACTCATTCACTGGTAAATCGTTGGCCTCGTAAAATCGAAGAATAGTCAAAATGAGCCTATCTGAAGGACTTCTAGTGGCACGATATGCACTCAAATAGACAGGTATCTGTTGAGTTTTCATAACTGTTTTGTTCGTACTTATTAGTACAACAAGAAATTCTAGCAAACGAGATTTAATATCTGGGCTGTGATAACTCAGCATGACATTTAGAAATTCCGAATGTGACGTGACCATGTCGAATAATGTAACGATGTCTTCGTGACCTTCCTGGTAAAACACTTTGACGAGACAAGATAGCAAGTATAACAATTTAGGTCCAGACGAATTCTCTTCTTCCACTGTTCTTATCTTCAACGAATCTTTTAAAACTGTTTTACAGAAACTCTGCCAAATAGAACTTTCCGTAATAGTTTTGAAATCATCTTTTTGATCTGTCTGAAAAGTCTCTACTGTTTTAACTATCTGTGTAGTTTTGTTAATATTAAATACTAGACTATCTAGGATCATTGCATCCTTGTTTTCTTTTACGGCCAGTGTTATTAAATTTAGCATTGAGAGGTAATAATTATTTAAATGTTCTTTCTTAGAAGTATTTTTGGGTAGGCATAGTTTTAAGAAAACAGCTTGCATTAAGTTTACGTGATTTAGCTCCACTGTTTCGAATTTGTGGATTTTCGAGAAGAATTTTTGGCATTCTTGAGCACTCATACATTCTATGATGAGTTTTCTTATAATGTTACTCGAATTTAAATACACTTGGCCTGCTTTATGGGGTTTCTCCAAAAATTTGTTTACATTAGATTTGTATTCTTCATTTATTTTTGTCAGCATATCCTTATTTTCGTTGAAAAATTGATTGTGATTGAGTAAAGCATTGCTTAGTGGCAACGTTATTTCTCTCTGGCTAAGTATTTCAGGCCGATTGATTTCTTCCTTGAAAATGTTACAGAACTTGCTGTTATATTTCAATAACACAGCAGCTAAATACGACGTTGTTTTCCTGACAGTATTAGCTTCAAAGAACTTTTTGAAATCATCCTCACTCACTAAACAAACTTGGTGTGGTTTATTTTCAAAATATTCTACAAATGATTCTTCGATTTCAGTTAAATTTGGCATAATTTCCTTCGTAGACAGCAATTTTGTATATAATGAGAGACAACTTTTCAATATTTCATTTGTCAACTCGATCGACACCGATTGCGAATATTTGTGTATTAAGACTCGTAGCAATTTAAGTACAATGCTAGGCTCTTTATCTTCTCTAATACAAGCGTTTGTGTCAACAGAAAATATATGTTCAAATATTTTGTGATCATTTTCTTTAGATAAACCAATTACTTCCAGAACTTTAATTGTAAGATCACTGTTGACGTTTCTCTTCTTTTTTATTTTAATTAACACTTTTAAAATTTCATTATAGGTTTTCTGCTGGTAAGATTTCAAAATGTAGTGTTTTCTCTCAAGGTATCTAATTATATCTGTATTTTGTTCTATAATTTGAAGCAATAATTGCGTGACGAGAACATTTGAAGAGTTTTTGCTTAGATCGATTGGTTGAAACAATTTCAGGAAATGGGCATTTTTGAACAAATTCAAAATTATACTCCTGCATATATTCATCATGTGAAACTTCCTTCCTAAAGCGATAATAGTCTCGAAATACAGCGATATCTTCGTTTGCTGCTCTAACGACATTTGGTCCATACTTGACAACTTTACTGCACAAAACATCAAATATTTTGACCAAATAAATAGATTGGAACTATTTAAAGGTTGAGAATAATCTATTACATACTTAGCACTATTAATCTCCAAATCATATATATCACTTCCATCATTCAATACTGAAAAAATTCCAGTTAGCGGTATATCTTCATTTTCTATAATAGATTTAGATAGATTTCCAAGTGTTTCATCTATACTGGTGCTGTCGGGGAAAGCGACGGGCTTCACCATCCATTCGGCGACATAGCTTCGTATATCTAGTTTTGAATCGCCTATCAAAACCTCAGTGAGTTCCGGAGAATAGTTGCAGTGTAACAAATTAGCAACGTACAAACATAGAAATGGTTTCAAATTCTTTTTAGCATCTCTATTATTCTGTATGTATTGCATGCATCCAACAATAAATGTCGACGGTATTTTCTTCTCCAGGAACACGCTCTCCTCATTACTCTTGTCGTGCATCAAATCATTGAAGAGATTGTCCAAGTTTATTTTGCTGTTCTCGTCAGAAATTTCGAAATTAACGACTTGCTCCCGAATATATTCTGACAACTGTTTACTGTTTGACAACACGTGTTCTATTACATCTCCCACCAGAGATATAGGATTCACTTTCGAGTGTCTCAATGTGTATAACATTAAATGGATCTCGTCTTCGTCACTTTCAAATATTCCGGTGTTTTTGAAAAACAGGTATAACGTGTGTTTTGCATCTATCCATGTATCATTATCATCGGTAAAAACTTCCAACATAATTGAAAATAACTCTTTGAACATGGGATTTTGTAATGTCAATGCTGAATTGTCCAGTAGCAACCATAATGAAATTAATTTGAATTTCAAAAGTGAGAGATTTCCTGTTGAAAGATTTTTCGAGAACTCCAGGATCTTCTTCAAATCTATAGCACCTTCTAGAGCTTCAAAGGAATGCGGATATGTATAATTGTACAATAGCAATAAATCTATTAAAATTAATAGTGAATCTGCTTTATTTAGGGATGCCAGTCTAAAATCTTGGGATGGATCTGTGTCTGTTTTATCAATTGAATCATTTATTAGTGAAACTATTACACTCGGTGCTGGCATATGCTTGGGAAGAAAGTGATCTAATTTGTTCTTCAATTCTAAATATTTTATATCAGAATCTTCTAATTCTAGAATTTCCATATACTTCTTTAAAGTTTGCAACATTTTAACTAAAACCTTTATGCCATATATGGAAATAGTTAAATCTTTACCAATACCCGAATTTATTAACTTCAAAATAGGCACCGGCATTGTGATAAATCGTATAAAATTAGCTGTTTGAGATGCATTAAGATTATTTAATCTAGATATTAATTTCTCTGGCTTCAGTGTTTCTAGAAGTTTTATAGTAAAATCTATGGTTTTCTCCCATGCCGATGAATGTTGAGGTTGAAAATTTTGTTCTATCACACTTACTATAGCTCTATGGAGATCTGGACATTTGTAAATAATTTGAAGTATTATGCCACTTTGATTTTCATTCTCCCATGGCCTTTTTATTAATTGCAATGCTTTATATAAATTTTGGTTTTTGTTTGCATCACTTGTTCCCAACGAGCTGTCCACAAAATAAAGCCCCAGTTTATGAGACGTGAATAATGTAAGTATAATTTCTGATAGTAAAACCATAATGTCTTCATGAGAATCAACTTTGCGTTCACTCTCTGGTGGACCTTTCCATGAGAAAAGCTTAAACATATTGTGTAATACCTGATGACTGAATGTTTTTAGTTTTAATGTTTTGGAAATCAAAGGGTTTTCTATGACATTCTTTTTAAGAATGTTTAGAAACATTAGCACAGCATCTGCTTCATCTTGAATTAATCCAGGTATAACTAACGCTAAGAGCCCTTGTTTTTCAAGCAATGCCTTTATTAGCGGCAAATGGCCATCAACAAGAAAAGATGTCATAAAATGTACAAATGAAGTTCTTACATTATCTTTTTCCTTGTAATTTGGTTTTTCAACTACATGTTGTAAGTTTTTAGGTGTCATTGGTAGCTGATTCAATATTTCAACACCTAAATCTGAATTTAAAGTCACCATTGACGTAAAAAGGTTTAATATTATTTTCCTGTGACGAGGTCCAGAGTTCTCGCTGATCATAATCTCAACCGTCGGTATGAATGTGTTTAAAAAATATCTACATGCTTCCTCTGTTATAGGTATCATATGTGGTAAATCAGATTGAACTTTTAGTATAATTAAATGGAACAAGTGGAAAGTAGGAGTAGCTAGTGTTAAATTCTTTTTATTATCTTGTGTTATTTGGCGTAATATTTCATGAGAATTTCCACCACTTTTTAAATATGCTAACATATAGTCTGCGTCTGCATCTGGGTTAAGACATACTTGCAGAAATTGTGTCAATGCTGAAATGTGACAAATAAATATATATTAACATTTAACACCTTACATAAAAATAATTTTAACATAACTACTAAATATACATATATTTATTAAGGCATTATTATAAAAGTATTATTAAAAATTTTACTGACCCATTGTCTGGCCTTGCTTTCCCTGTATTTCTTTCCTAAAGTGCTTTACATCAAACAATTGAGGCTTGTCTGACTTTAATATTTCTGTATTTGTTTCGTCTTCACTCTGAGGCTGTTCTTCGTTGTCACATATTTCGGGAATTTCTGAATTAATTTCGCCTTTGATCTTCTTGGACTTATTTTTAGAGTCACCATCATATTTTCTTTTACCCATTTTTATACTTTACTTAATACATTAATTTAATACAAAATACACGAAACTTTATCTAAAACACAACACGTGCTATTGTTATGAAATTTTGACAACCGCTCTTTGACATTGCTATGGGATTTGACATTTACCTAAACGTGCCGACCACAGAGTAAATATAATTGAAGATAAAAAAAAATATACTACAGATATTAATATATACTAAAAGTTTACACCATTGCCCAAGAGTTCAATTCTGCTATTCAAAATATTCTTAGCTGGATTATAATATGATAGGCACCAGTATTTGAGTTTTTAGTTTTTGTGGATAATTATTTAAATAATTAATATGAAGAATATTTGTGTAAGATTAAGTGCATGTTGCTTAGCTCTTACAGTTAATCTTAATACCAAAAACAAAGAATTAAAAAAAAGTATATATATATATATATATATATATATATATATATATATATATATATATATATATATATATATATATATATATATATATATATATATATATATATATATATATAATCGCTCCACTAAAAAACCACTTCGCCACTCATATGGACCGATCTGGAATAAAGCTGGGTATGGCTAGGGCGTCGGCGGTTAAACGGCACATCGCCCTACGCCTGCGATAAGTGGACAAGGGCTACCGTGTTAAGTACGGGCACGGCTAACAACGTCAGTACCCAGACGGAAACTCCGCTTTGCAACATGGAATATTGGCTCTCTAACCGGACGATGCAGAGAACTCGCAGATGTACTCATGAGACGTCGGGTTCAGTGTGCTTACCTTCAGGAAACTCGCTGGAAGGGCAATAAGTCTCGTAACATCGGGCAGGGTTACCGCCTTATATACACTGGGTCACCTACCGGCAAAAACTTATACTCCCCAGGCAGGTAGTAGCGCGGCTGAAAAGGAGACCTTCTGGGAGCAGTATGAAGAGGTCCTACTCGCTATACCGTCTACCGAATCAGTCTTAATTGGGGGGGACTTGAACGGTCACGTGGGTAGGGTCGCTGAGGTGTATGAACGTGTTCACGGGGGTTTTGGATATGGTCTTTGCAGGCCCAACATCGCGTCCTTGTCATGGACTCCTACCCCGAAAAAGAAAGTAGCTGAGAAACGCAAGCCTAGGATTAAGTGGTGGTTGTTGAATGGGCCGATGCAGACAGACTTCTTGGCGGAGGTGGAGAGTCAAAATCTACTGACTAACACCGAGACCGCTCAGACTGCATGGGATCGAGTTCATTCAGCAATCATTGCGGCGGGCAAGCGAGTTCTTGGTGTTACTAAGGGTGGGCGCGTCATCGACAGGGAGACATGGTGGTGGAATGACCAGGTGCAGGGGGTGATTCAGGAAAAGAAGGCTGCGTTTAAAGAGTGGCAGCATTCCAACTCTCCTGAAGACAGACTGGAGTACATAGCAGCGAAACGGGCCAGCAAAAGAGCTGTAGCCAGAGCCCGCAGAGAAAGTTTGTCGCCATTGTACGATAAACTTGAAACTGTGGAGGGGCAGAAGCTCATATACAAACTGGCTCGTGCTCGAGATAAAGCGACGCAGGATATTACAAAATGTCTTTGCGTCAGAGATTCTCGGGGCACGTTGCTTTGTAGTCATGCCTCTGTGAAGGAGAGATGGAGAAGCTACTTTAAGGAGCAGCTGAACACTCAGCAGTCTTGTAGTCTTCCTCCTGAATTATCTCCTAACCTCGGACTTGTTGCTCCAATAACCCGTGACGAAACTCGTAATTGTCTTCGACGCATGAAGAACGGAAAAGCGGTAGGACCTGACGACATCCCGATCGAGGCGTGGAAATCGTTGGGCTCTCTTGGTGTGCTTATACTTACTGACCTGTTTAACCGTATCTTGAATACTGGAAAGATGCCACATCAGTGGCGGCAAAGCTTTATTATCCCTATTTACAAAGGAAGGGGCAGTGTTCAAGATTGCGGTAGTTATAGGGGCATTAAGATTATGAGCCACACCATGAAGCTCTTCGAGCGCATGATCGGCCTCAGGCTCCGCCAAGAATGTACTGTCTCTGAGTCTCAGTATGGGTTTCAACCAGGATCAGGCACTATGGACGCCATTTTTGCCCTCAGAACTTTGATGGAGGCTTACAGGGAAAAAAGGAGAGCTCTGCATATGGCCTTTTTGGACCTGCAGAAGGCCTTTGACTGTGTGCCACGTCAGTGTATCTGGTGGGCATTGCGATCCAAGGGGATCCCTGAAGCCTATATTGAGGTTATCAGAGATATGTACAACGACTCCGCTTCAGTGGTTAGGACCGCTGTTGGCGACACCAAGCCCTTCCCGATTACAGTAGGGGTTCACCAGGGCTCAGCTCTTAGTCCGTTCTTATTCAATGTAGTGCTGGATACTGTCTCGGCTCACATCCAATGCCAGTCTCCGTGGCTGATGATGTATGCCGATGACATAGTACTCATCGACGAGAACCGACTGATGCTGGAGCGTAAAGTGAACGCCTGGATGGGTGTGCTTGAGAACGGTGGTCTCAAACTGAATGTGTCAAAGACCGAGTACATGGCTTGCGGGAACCCGGACTCGAGCACCATCCATATCGGGCCTGAGCCAGCCGTTAAGTCGGAGAAGTTCAGGTACCTTGGAGCCGTTATGCATGAGTCTGGAGGCATCGACCATGACATCCATGCCCGTATAAACGCTGCCTGGGCCAAATGGCGGGAGGTCACTGGTGTGGTCTGCGATAGCAGAATACCGCCCAAGCTCAAGGGACTGATATACAAGAGCATTATCCGACCAGTTCTTATATACGGCAGCGAATGTTGGCCAACATTATCTCGGCACACTCAGGAGCTTCACGTCACGGAGATGAAGATGCTGAGATGGATGTGTGGAGTTACGCGGTCCGACCGCATACGCAACACATTCATTCGAGGTAGTCTTGGGGTCCGTGACGTAGCGGATAAGCTCCAAGAGCGTCGCCTGAGATGGTATGGCCATGTTATGCGCCGATCTGAGAACTATGTCGGAAGGAAGTGCCTTGACATGTCTGTCCCTGGAGTTAGACCACCCGGACGCCCAAGGAAGCGATGGCTGGATGTCGTGACACAAGACATGAGAGCCAATAGATTGTCCACGGAGGATGTTAAAGACCGTGCAAAGTGGAGTAGGCTTAGTCGGAAGGCAGACCCTGGCAAAAGCCGGGACTAATGCCAAGAAGAAGAAGATATATATATATATATATATATATATATATATATATATATATATATATATATATATATATATATATATATATATATATATATATATATATATATATTGAACAACTCCGAATGAATAATAATGAAGTTAATTAATTATACTGACATTAAACTGTTGCTGCCTATACTGTACCTAAATAAAAGTAATATTATAATTTTCACTGACATATTTAGAATACTAAATGATCCTAGTTTTTCTTTTCATATTATCATATGAGTATTACGCAAATATATATATATATATATATATATATATATATATATATATATATATATATATATATATATATATATATATATATAATATTATTTAGGGATGTTTGAATTTGAAGGGTAATAGATTGTAAGATTCAAACAAAATTAGTTATTTCTGAATACAACACACCTACTATTTTAATCGTTTGATCAAAATCTCTTTATGGAAGGATAATTAACAAAATAGATACAAATTAATGTTTTATTTGAAGAAATACACTTAGAAAAAATAGTAAACGAAGATAATCTAAACATTTCTACAGATATAATAGGATTTTTTTTTTCAAAGCAAGTATTTAAAGTTCAATTAATTAATTCAATGCCTCTTAACAATTATTATAATACTTAAAATAAATGACACAATCAAAAGTATAAAAATACTACTCTAATATAATTTGAGTTAACATTTTAACAATCTTTAAGTTAAACCGAACTCATAAAGATTTCTTGATATTAAATCTCAACAACAATATTCACTTCGAGTGCAAATCAATAATTATCAATATACAATAATTAATTAAACAATATAAATATAAAAATTATAATTTCAGATGCATTTTATAAACGCATTATATCAATATATAATAATTTCAATAAAAAAAAATATATAATATAAATTATAGTAAGTAACAAAATAAAAAAGAGAGCTTGATGATATATTTTTCACTGAATGTCAAAATTAAAAAATAAATTATACAAATTAAATCAATATTGGTTATCATTTATAAAATATATAATATAAAATATTAGTACTCATTTTGGTCCTTTAATAATATTCTCAAAGTCTGGTTCCAATTCACGTATCTTCTCCAATAGCACATTTGGTAAATATTCCGTTTTATCTGCATGTAATAAAAAAACATATTAAAAAAAAAACCAGACTAATAATATTTATTGACATACAATATATTTGGTTAAAATTAATTATTATTGGTTATGTTTAAAAATAGATATTTAGTTACTGGCAATTTTTTTAAACAACCACACTGAGGGGAATACCTGTATTTTTGACAGCTATAAAATAAAAATTCTTTCTATCCATTTTAACTGAATTTTGCCATTTTCGGTAAAATATCACAAAATTCGTAATGTTACTTATTATTTATGTTATAAATTGATTTAGTGTGTTATAAAGAAAATACTTCAGGAGCTTTTGACCATTTTGGAAACCGAAAGTCTACAGTATGTATAATTTATTATTTTTTAATGTTTTTAGTTTTATTAGTGTATTCCATATAAAACTTCACATTAATTTAGATTTTCATTACCAACTTTTTTTGATGATATGAAATAATACTAGAAACATGAATCTTGTTATAAACATTATACTATTATGTAAGTTTACAGATTATGTATGTGATATATTAAAAAAATTATTAGAGTGCAATTTGATAATATTTAAAACGTAATTTAAAAAGTTAGTAGTAAACGTAGTATTAAAGTAGTAAACGTAATTTAAAAAGTTTACAGAGTATGTATGTGATATATTAAAAAATTATTAGAGTGCAATTTGATAATATTTAAAACGTATTTAAAACCGTATGTGTGTTTAAATATAATTTCACATTTTAAAATACTTGAATAATTTTAGATATTGAAACATCTTCTTTTATCAACATGAATATTTGTTTTATGTACTATAAATTATAATAGTTGTTGCGAAACTTTATCAAAATCTTTCTAAGGATGCAAGAACAAAATTCCGATAGTACAAAGTTCAAATTTGGGTAATTTAATTTTTTTTACATAGGTGTCACTGTGAATAACAGATTGCGTATAGCGAAACAGATTAACGCCGCGCTTTATCTCAAAATATCTAGAGAATAGATTTTAATATTATATAGAAAAAACATAATAATAAACATACCATCGAAATACACAATTTCGCATTTGCCTTCATACTCCGGCGCCCTCACGAGAATTTCCAAAGTATTGCAAAAGTCATCGACAACCTCTTGAGGGTTCACTTTATCTAATACTATTTAATGAAGAAAAAATATTAGTAGAAAATTCTAAAGAAATTAGTTAAAAATTCGATTAAATCCTTTGACTACATTGTAGCCATCGTGGCGCAGCGGGCCAGCGTTTGACTGTAAACAAGAAGGCTGTGGGTTCTATTCCCATGTGGGGGGAGTGAAAATATGCTCATTCCCCCGGTCTAGTCAACAACGGAACGGAACGGGTGTTAAGTTTCAATATACCTTTGATTTGATTTTGCACGTTAGATTTTAATTTAAAAATATCGCTTTATATAGGCAGAGAATTTGTATGTAGTGTTACAACACTATGCATACATTTAAAGACAAGTCTAGTCCAAGCTTGTTGCTAGGCTTTACCCGCGACCTCGTCCGTGTGTCGCAGCGCACAATAACTAAGAATCCTGTATGAAACTTGACGAATTCTATGTAACTCGAGCCGTAGGACTTGAAAATATGAAAATAGATATTGTTCCAATCAGGGAACGAACCCACTACTATCCAGATAATTCGTGGCCAAAGAACACCTATAAAGTCTTGATACCAGCAGGATTCGAATCTGTTTCAAATAAAAAGTAGATTATGGTAGGCACTCACCGTCGCTGAGCGCGCGGCGGCTCCTCGCCTTGTAGAGCGTGTGCAGCGGCGTGGCGCACTCCACCACGAGCGGGAGGGGCGGGAGGGGCGGGAGGGGCGGCCGGTGCAGCTGGTAGGCGGAGTTGCGGTACGAGCGGTTGCGCACGCCCGCCACGTCCTTCGTCACGTCTTCCAGCGACTACATACGTTTAGGCGTGCGAAGCAACTTTTAAATGCCATTCGGATATTATTATTATTATTTAATTGAAATACATAAATACTTAAAAAAAACATAACCAAATTTGAACGCAACGGCGCAAAAAATTTTACATCAAATTTCTCAAATTTTTTTTAATACATTTTTAAAAAAAACTACATTTTTCCTTTTAGTATTTTGTCTATCGTTAGTGTGGGTTAACACTTTAAAAAAAATTATTAAAATGTTTAATTGGAACACAACAGGTACCTAGTAATGTGTTTAATTAATATTTTTAGCCAAAACAAAAATAACATTAATAGACCCACTATACTAAACAAAAAGGAATAATTTTAAAATACCCGATATATAGCACCAACTTAAAAATAACAGATAATATAATAATTATCATAGATAGAGCAAGTATATCTTTAATTTTCTTTACACAAAAGTAATTACAACGATATTTTCATTTTAAATTTTAACAAGTATAATTTTGAAGTCTGGTATATTTATTTATTCGTATACTAATTTAAAGGGAGCACAGTCTCTCTAATGTTTCTCTAATAAAACTATTATTTTAAAACCAAACTATAACACTAGTCTACCTTCATAGCCTCCAAATATGGTAGGTTCTTGTTCATCTTATTAAATTCGCACAAATCGGGCGGACAGAACAGCGACTTGGTGCACACTATGAACAACCGTTTGACCGGGAACACTATGCCCTCCCTCGCCTCGTACCTATCGATGTTCCTGATGAAGCCGACGAAATCCGCCCCATCATTGGGGATCACGTGAGCTAAATAACCCTCTAC
Source organism: Dione juno (assembly GCA_037127375.1). Classification (NCBI taxonomy): domain Eukaryota; kingdom Metazoa; phylum Arthropoda; class Insecta; order Lepidoptera; family Nymphalidae; genus Dione; species Dione juno. The sequence goes on along the minus strand of JAXRJS010000064.1, from coordinate 477,287 downwards.
GAAACTACAAGCCATGCCCGTACCGTAACTCACTGTGCCCTTCACTTCCTGAAACTGTTGAAATGTTTTATGTTTATGTTATTGTATATTTTTTTACTAATTTTTGAAATAGAACTAAGTAAAATATTTTATGTGACGTAATTTGAACCCATGACTCTTGGAATCCGTCCGAGCGCTGTGACCATTAAGAAAAACGTTTTCATCAATGTACGTTAACACACTCCTCTATGTACAAATGTCTGATATCAAAAGTTATTACTAGAAATAATCATTTGGCAATAGATAATGCTTTTTAAAATTAAATATAAGTTTTATAAGAATATCTTTCTTTTCACTATATGGAATAACACTTAAGAAATAATAAAAATAAGTAGAACACCGCTCCATTGATTTAATTTTTTTTTTAAATAATTCTTGCAATGCCATTTTTATTTTTTTGTATATACAATATATAGTTGGTATACTTCAAGAGAAACATTTGAAGAGATTGTAAGAGGCTTGACGACAAAAATTCAATTGCCTAATCTAAATGTACACTATTCACTAATTAAAATACTTCAGGAGAAAGCATTTAATAAGTACCAAGTACCTGAGTATTTTAAGTGGTTTAACCCTCTAGTTGATGGCAACAATATAACAGGCTAATAGTACAAGTGGATTATTAATAACAATAACAAAAAACATTAAGTTCAAAGAAACTTACAATTTCAGGACTCCTGCAAATGAAATATGCTATGAATATGCAAATAAATTCATATCCGTAAACATTTTCTTCCCAATACATCAACACCGCTAATAATACAGTGTATATCATCAAATGAAATTTAATTTTCTCTAAAACAGTACCCAAGGTGAGCTTTTTATTATTATTGATCTTATTGTGCAGCAAAATGCCCAGTTTGTACAGCAACTCTATACTTAATAGATTTGAACTCCATTGAACTGAAATAAGGTAAATTTATCAATATATTTAAGTACATTATGTACACCTATGTTTATCCAAGATTTGAGATTATATACTATTAGTCTGTAAGTAAATTTCGAAGACAGACCTCCCACACCCAGAGTGGACCTTGTGTCAAAACACTCTGTTCTTGGCTTTCCAACTGAATCCCAGTCAGTTTGTGGTGGACGGTGGAACTCAACACTGTGTTCCGTCTTATAACACCAGATTCCGCTCTTGGGAATAGAACCCAAAAACAGCTATGCTACCCCACTGTATATTATTTTAATTAATAGACATTTAAAACATGGGCAGTTACAAATAGTTCATATAACAGAACATTGTTCAACAATATTTTAAATAATGCTTACTATGCCTAATATTATTATGGGCACAGGAAGTAATCGGAGCTTTATACATAAGCTGTTTGTTTAAGTGTTATGAGAATTTTAAGCTATGATAAACATTTAAGCAAGTATAGTGTTACATAATAACATAACAATATTTTATATTATGCATAGGCTTGCTATACATTGGTATGAATTGTTTGTAAATATTTCTATAGGTAATAAATATATCTAATGTTTGTAGGCTAATTAAGTATGGTGGCAGCGTAGGATCCAAAAAAACCAAATCTTTAAAATATTTAATTAAAAATAACAATTTAAATTATTAACTAAAATGGTGACTACTTGCTTGATGTGAGAAAACAAGAGTGAATAATTATTTTAATATTAAAACTAACATTAACTAAAACAATGAATGAAAAATGGCTCTACGTTTTACATTTCTTCCTGTTACAATTCTTAGATTTGATGGAATGCAGTAAACAGGTTACGCGAAATCTGGCTAAGCGATCCCCGGGTGGTGTGGGAACGTAACAGGCTTCTAATTTATTATATTAAACAACAACTATGTGTTAACTCTAAAATTTACAGAATGTCAGCTATACAGCTTTATATTACATTCTATTTCTATTTTCTATATATGAATAATAAATTATCATTAATAATTTGAATATAATATAGTATGATACTGCTAACTAATAGTATTTTCATAGGCGTAGGAGTATGAGAATAAGGTGATCAGGGCCCAATTACAAAAAACAAAAAAATTTTGTTTCAAAATTGTAATTTTTTTTACATAACATTTAATAAAAGCTAATGGCAAAAAAAATCAACTTTCTATTTTTGTTACTTTGTTTCAAAAATAAATAAATAAAATTAAATTAACATAAAAACTTTAATGTAATGAGATTACAGTATGTTAGTAATTTTATATGTTTTAAAATATATATTTTGCTATGCTGATTATGGAATACCATAAAAGCACAACAGTATACACATAATATTAAAATTTTAGGCAATATTATTATTATTAAACCATGTAGAGGGGAGGACCCATGACTGATGTCTGTGAAACAGTCTATGTATACATTTTTCATTATGTTAAATCCAATTCATTTGTCTGTTAAAATAAATAAAACAAGCTAGTTATTTTCATTACACAAATATTTGTTAGAATTAAAAAATAAAATTGTATACCAAATATGGTAAATTAAAAAATATGGAATACATTCTAGTAAGTATTCAATTATTATAAATCACATACACCTATTGGAATAGAATAATAAATGTCTAATAAAATGTAAAATTATATTATATTTATTGAGAAATTTTAGAAATTAAATTTTATGAAATCAAATTAATTTTAAATTTATAGAATATATAGGATTCTTAATAACCAGATGAGAATTCAAAATAAAATTAATAAATTAGCAACAAAACTATATTATTTATAGAAATATTAACTTACCGATTTGCAATAAGAATATTGGTTTACTCATTTTCGGTAACCTGAAAAATCATATCAATATTTTAATTATTATATTTAATTTAAATATTCTTAAACAAATTAAAATATTTTATAAATTTTATTACAATTCTAATAACTATGGTGTATAAATTGTGGCACTGAGTTCAGGCGATATAATGATTATATTATAATCATATACATTAAAAATAAGCACTTATTAGGTTATATATGATTCATCACTCAAATTATTTATATTTAAAGTAGAAAGAATCGTTATGGAATTAACTAGAGCTGAACGTGACCAGAATTATCAACTTCTTGGAAAATAATGGTTTCTTTGAATTGTTAAGCATAGTAAATTGCTTGTATTTACAAGATGGTACTTGCAATGTATGTTAGCTGTTTGAAACTTATTACACTTCAGCTTTAAAATAAATACAACCACAGATAATATATATATATATTATGAATTTAAATTAAATGTCAAAGAATGCAGTGTTGCTAGTAATAATGATTATTCGTGTTTATAATAAAAAACCACAATCTATTTTAAATATTTAAGTATAGAAATTTTGTGAACATGACGACGCATCTCTTTCTCCTTCCTGTCCTTGATTAATTTATCTTTTATATGGCCTTCCTCTTAAAGTCTCTCGTAATTTCAATGTTCAGTGTTTGTTGTATGTACATATTCTAAACTAGAAGCCGTTTACTCCAATTTAAACAAACATTTGATGTTATGCGTCGCGTACATTAATACTACTCTAAAAATCTCTTTTAAATCAGTAAAGCTGTTTCTAAGATTAGCGTTCACAAACGTACAGGCAAATAGACAAAAATATCTAAAATCATTGTTTTGGCTTTCACATTGATAAATGACCGAAATAATAGGTTTGCACAAATATATTCCATGTACAGACCACTGTCTGTACATTAGTTACATTTTTAATATATGTATAGATAGATAAATATAACTTTTAATCTTGTTATAGTTGAAGGCTACTCACGGCTTCCCACTTTTTACTTGACTCGAATGAAATGGTTTTTCCTCCCAAGCACTAAACTTCCTATCCTTCTAGAAAGCGCACCACGGGAATAAGTTATATATAAGCAAATATAATATTAAAAAGCCAAAAAATTAACTTAAATTTATATACAACGTCGAGACAAAGTATTATATTATAATCTCACGTTTCTTTATAAAAATTTAGAGTGGGGAAAGTAGTATCTTTATTGTGACTGCAACTTTCCTTTGTCTACCCTGCTTTTAGCTTTACGCATGAAGGCTTTAGCTTAATGCGCTATGTCAAATGTAAGTCATAATTGACAAGTCCCAAATGACAGATCTACAGTATAAGTTCCTACTTCCTTGGACAGTATTTAAATTATCATTGATAATAAACGTCTTTCATTTTTCCACAAGAATTTATAGTTTGTATATGCAGTATAGAAACGACACGCAGCTACAGCAATGAATAGAAATATATAAAATATATACTCTTTCTTTTAAACTACCTAAAATGGTTGTTTGTAAATTTTTTCAACAAGGTTATTGTAGATTCGGAGAGAGTTGCAGATTTGAACATATATACGGTTCAAAATATACTTATAGAGGTGAGTTTTAAACATTATCAAACCATTTTAATACATTTGAAACACCAATGATATTTATTCATTTGTTACAGCCCCACAATCACAAAATCAAAATAAAAATACTGGTACATCAAATAACTTGGGCAGTAACGCATCTTCACTCTTTCGCAGTGCTGTACAAAATACGTCTACTTTTAATAACGCCCCAAACAATTCAATATTTGGTCAGAGTCCTCCAAAATCGTCTGTGTTTAACAGATTAGGTGAACAGAATACAGTATTTGGTGGAAATAATCAAGCAAAATCAGTTTTTGCTCGAGCTAATCAAAATGTTTTTCAACAATATCAACCACAAAATGTATTTCAAACTCAAAATCAAGCAAAATCTATATTTTCTCAAGCTACACAAAGTGTATTTGGCTCTCCTCAACATAGTTTTGAAACACAAAACACTGCCGCTAGCATATTTGGAAGTGCAGTACAAAACATTACACCTAACATATTTGACTCTCAGATGAGCTCAACTCCGCCTTCAAATAACAATATCTTTCAAATTTCTGATAAACCAGTGACAAATGTGTTTGGAGTGTTTTCCAATAGTTCTGAACAAACATCAAATAATGAAGAAGAAGGAATATACAGCAATGTTGAAGAGTTATCTCCAGTTGATATTGAAGCATTTGAAAGCACACAGTTCAAATTAGGTTTCATTCCAGAGTTACCACCTCCAAGGACTCTTTGTACATAATAGTATAAAATGTATGTAAGAATTAAGACTAGATAAAAATAAATTATTTGATTTTTTTAGTGTTAAATATAATTTAATTTACTATATAAAAATCTTCCTAAAGTAAATTGTATAATACTTAATGACTTTGATTAATATTTAAATGAATTATTGTACATACATATATTTTCATTTCGTTGGTCTGTTTAAATAGAATAGTTTTAAATTGTCTAACCTGTCTTTAAGATTACCTATAATAAAGAAAAATATCAGAAAAATTCTTTATCAGCTACGATTGCATCATGCAATTAAAAAAAATAAAAAAAATATATTTATAATCATATTTTAATATAAAAATTCTTTATCACTAAATTATATTACAGAGTTAAAGTATTGGCAATATACCAAAGGTTTACATTCAATGGCTATTTATAATATATTTTACATCGTTTCTTTTATTATTTTGGAGGAGGAGGGAGGCATAGAGCGACACCAAGGAAGCATAAAGCATACACAATTTAGAAAAAAAACAAGTATAATTTATACATGTAAATTATTTTTTTTATTATTTTTGCCTTTTGCTTTGAACAGTAAGGGGGGGAGTAAATATTAAGTCTGAAAAAATTATTTAGTTTATGGAGCTTAAACAAATTAAAGGTCGGAAACCACTTCTAAATATCCACTGTTCCACTTATAATAGATTTACATATACAAAAATATTTTTAATGATTTACAATAAGACTTTGACCTGAATGTGCACCTTTTGTGACGGGTGTCCTAGGGCTCGATCTCGCCCAGGTAGATGAGCTTGTCGGCGGAGGCGGACAGCAGCACGGGCTCGGCGCGGTGGAAGTGCACGTCGGTGACGGCGCCGCGGTGGCCCGGCAGCTGGTACAGCACGCGCCGCGTCGTGGTGTCCCACACCAGCACGTGGCGGTCCGACGAGCCCGCCGCCACCTGGCGGACGCTCATTTGTGTTCAATTTCGTACGAAATTCTATGTTTTGTATCGTTTTAAAATTCCTCTTAGTTTATAAGTTGAGCCACTGTTTTATACCATTTTTAAAATAAACGTTGCAATTATAAATACCAGGAAACTTTATGACATTCCTCCCACACTACTTTATTTGAACAACTTTTGTTTGTACACACGCACACACACACACAAACACACATATACACAGATGCATACATACATACATAAATGTGTCCGCATATTGTAACAAACTAGTAAACTATGTGAGATAATCCACAATCAGTCAATAACAATGAGCGGGTTAAGTGTAGGCATCATGTTTTACAAGTACTTCTCCAGTGTTAGCAAATTCTCTCAATATGAAGTCAAGCAAGAATATCATATTGATTTAAGTGCAGTAGATCAGATGCAAGGATATTGGGGTCATTCCTTAGCTGGTTTTAATATTTTTCAGCTGAGAGTCTTATTTCATCTTTCACTGTGTTGATTTTAAATAGTTCATATATTTGTAGTAAACCATGGTGTTTTGGCTATGTTTTTGAAGGTGTCCTTCTGCAGTCTTGCTTACACGGAATAATAAGTATTGTTATTTTGATATAATACTATATACTACTAACAAACATGATGACTAAAACTTACTTTACTACAAACATTGCCATAACTTATGAGATTACCATGAGATATGAACATGTTCATCAGAACAGGTTCATATCCTGCTACTTCCGCACTCATATACTAAATATAATACTTGTTTGTTGAGGATAGTTGTGGGTTGTAGGGGCTTAAGGAAATGAACTATTTTAATTTTCTTATTCAGCATTATATCCTGCCACTTAACAGTCCATATAATTCAGGCAGAAAGCAAAGAACATAATGTCTTGATACTTGTTCTCTCTGCCTAGCATTCTATGCGGGATACAATGTGAAGCTGATAGAAAAATATATAAATAAATACCTTAGACCCATCAGGTGACCAGGCACATCTGAGTAAATTCTTTTCGAAATTATGTTGGTGACCTGACAGTAATTTTACACATCTTTCTGATGGCGCAAACGGTCTTACATCCCATATTCTAAGTGTATTGTCCATTGAATTTGATAGAAGGTAGGAACCGTCGTAGGAAAGGGCCATGCCTGTTAATAAAAAAATATACTCATATATGTGAAATGGTTAACTTGCATTTGTATTAAGCTTTATTGTAGGTCATGGTAGCGTTTTTTTTTCTAAACAAAATTCAAACAAGACAACGACGAGTAGTTTTTGAGCAAAGTTAGTATTATGGGTAATTTTTGGGGTTTCCATAGCAAAAAGTAAAATAATTTAAATATTCTACCAAGCAGAACTCGAACCCACTGGCATTGTGTAACACAACTTAAAAGAAACAAATATATACAAGAGTAGTTACCAGTAATAGTATCAGTGTGTCCCTTAATTTTATATGCAATCTGATTATTCCTGATATCCCACACTTTGATAACATTATCAACACCCCCTGATATAATTTTCTCAGCTGTATCATTAAAGAGTACAGATGTGACGGGATATGTACTATCAAATGACGCTATGGGATTTCTTTTTCTAGCATCCCATAGTTTTATGGTATTGTCGTCTGATGCTGATACAAGTAGTTCTGGGCCTCGTCGTGCACCTAGAATTTGGTAAAACATATGTAAATATATATATATATATATATATATATAAAAACATATGTAAATATATATATGTGTGCATTTTTCATATTTGTAAGGTATGCAAACACAATTCTGCATATTAGGCAGCTTTAATACCAAAACTCTTTTAATACCAAAAGTCACTTCCAGTCTCATTTCAAAAGGGTTTTATCATTTACATCAGAATAAGGGATTACTAGAAACCAAAATTATTTAAAATTTTTAAATTAAAAATCCTTCTAAGTCATTAATTAATTGGTCAAGTTTGCTATGAAAATATCTACCTGAAACAGAATTAACAAAACCAGCATGCCCTTTCAACTTCTTGATTCGTGTCCCAGTTGGTACATCCCACACAGCCACAGTAGTGTCCGTAGCACAAGTGTACATATGAGCTCCATCAGGGGAGAAACAGAGTTCCATTATAGCACCTGTGTGGCCCTTCATTACCATTATGTTGTCGCATTGTCCATAAACATTCCATAGGACTGGAAATTATTTATTAAGTTGATAAAATTAAATTTTATAAACTAAAACTAGTAAACTACTATTTTAAGGTAATAATATTTAACACTGACATACAAACGACACTGAACATCAGTGTGTAAGAACTTCAAACATCTTCTCAAGAATATTTAATATATCATAGAAAATTATGTATATACACAAAACAATACATTAAAATTGCTTAAGTTTTATATTTTTTATATTAAACTTTAGATTAGTATATAAAAACACATACTAATTGATCAATGTATTTGGAACACGCTATGAATGCAAGTGAAGTGAATGAAGAAAAATTTAATAGTAAATTCTTTCTTACATATTTGTCTGTCAAAACCAGCAGATGCTAAATGTTTGCCTTCTGGGTGAAATTTAGCTGTAAAAATTTCACCCTGATGCCCTTCTAGTAGCATAATCGGTGCATATAAGTTTGAAGTTCTGGGGACCTGGAATTAGGTTTTTTAAAATCTGTAATCTCAGCAAATTGTAGATAAGTATTTTGGTTTATAAAAATCAAAATTTATAATAAGCCTTGAAACTGAAATAATTGATACATAATAATATAATTAACATAAAATAAAGTTACCGAAGAGGTTACAACAGCCTTTTCTCGTGTACCAACTACAGATATTTCATGGCGAGTTTTTTTTGCAGGTACTAATGAAAGCTCTTCAGCTTTCCTTTTTGGTTCTAGTTCTGGCATCTTGTTTTAATATAAAACAATATTAAAAACTAAACTTAGTAGTAACGGTAGTGTTTTGATATTTGACTTGACGCTAATATATTTTGACATAAACTTCAGATTATGTATTGGTATTTGGTTCCGACCGCCAGCCACAGACCACAGAATAAATAAACATTATACAATCTATTATTTGTTTCTTGCTTCATAAAAACTCATCAATTGTTTCTTGCTAGGAAATGAACTTCATACGTTGAGTAGTCTTACTACAGGGAAAATTGAAGATAAAAAAGAAACAAGCAATTGGTAAATAATTATAAACAAGTATTGAAAGAACATTAAAAAGAACTACTTACTAAAAAGAACTATAGCAACATTTTCAAAATGTCATATTCAAAATCAATAGAGTGCTTTCAAAACAAGCCACAAAGTTCAAAAAATAACATGAAAAATTAACTTTATATTAAAATTTATATTAGAGACGTTCTTCAATAATGCCTCAGCTACAATTATCACTTGCTATTATAAAACCGCATGCCGTGAAAAATCCAGTAGCACTCTCATACATAAGAAATGTAATCAAAAATAGTTTCGTTGTTGTAAAAACTAAAAGAATCACATTAGATAAAGAAACGGCTGGTCATTTTTATAAAGAGCACGTAGAGAAATTCTTTTACAATCGTCTTGTGACTTTTATGGCGAGGTAGTTAAATCGAGAGGTTATATTTTGTTAGATTAGTTTTGGCAATTCTGTTTAATATTCCTTTGCTATTTTTCTAAATATAAACTTAATATTAGTATATAATATGTTGACAAAAGTATTTTTTTTTTAGTGGCAGCATAGATTTGCACATAATAGGACATTCAAATGCAATAGAGTTATGGAGACAAATGCTTGGACCTACTAAAGTATACCATGCTCAATTCAAAGAACCCAACTGTCTAAGAGGAATGTTCGGTATATCTGATACAAGAAATGTTGCTCATGGATCTGGTACACAACGATTAAATTTTCATTTAAATAATCATAGTGCAATTATAGATAAAATGATCATACAATTTTATTAACATATTACTAAAAAATATACTTTATATTTGAATTAATTGGAACGGAATGGTTTTGGTTTATATCTCAGACATACAAATATTTATACACTTATTTTACTTATATTTATATTACACAAAATGTATCCTTGGATCCAATTCTAGCACTAAGCATAACTATAAATACCATGTATTTGTAATGCTTATCAATCATCAATGTCCAAACATATAGACAGTAATATTATAATGTTGTTAAATAATTATAAATTTTTATATTGAAAAGAGCACCTATTAAGTTGCTTGCTGGCTTTTCTCATCAATTCTGTTCTGCACTGCTGATGTCTTTTATGTTAACTTCAACCTTCAAGGTCTATGCTCTCAATAGACTTGTAACTATGTCAATCAAGAAAATATTTTTTGAATTTGAGTTATTATCTCTATAATAAAGTGTTGGTTCTACAATTATATAAATATTATAAAAGAGTCAGTCATGTTTATCTCATAGCTATAAAACTACTTAAAAGCTTAATTTTGCATTATATTAAAATTTATCTATTGAAATATTTTCAGATTCTCAATCTTCAGCAGAAAGAGAAATAAAATTTTTCTTTCCAGAATTTTCCTTTTACCAATGGCATGAACACGAAGAAGCAACTTATAGGAAAGGCCCCATTGTATTTAACCATCATTTGTTTCAACATGTCAGACGGTTGTAATTAAGTATTTAGCATAAATTAATTTTATAATAAAATTTATAGCAACATAGTTGCTAAAATTGTAGTGAGACTTAGTGTTATTTGAAATAAGGCTAAGCTTTTTGTTTTTTGTTAAAAATACTGGCTAGAAAACTGTGTATTTTATGAATTTATTAGAACTATTTTGTACTTTTGTTAGAAATTCAAGTTGCTACTGGCTAGTCGTAAATGGTCAATAGGCTTATGTATTGTTATTATAAGGGCTATATTATAGCTTAGTTTCTCTATATAATTATAATTTAAAATTTAACATGAAATTCATGTAGAAAAATGACATACTCTATACAAGAAAAGAAAAATAAAAACTAACTACAAATTTACATTCATGTATTTTATTGTAATGGCTCTCGGTTTTGTTGGTTTGGATTGGAACAAATTTTAACCCTAACATGCATTCTTTCATTGTTAGTGATGGAATCATCGATATTTCATTGAGAACACAGTCATTTTTTAGACACGAAAAACTAATTTAGGGGAAATCCATTTTCGATTTTTCAAAATACACTGCCAGACACTGTGTAGGGAACTTAACATTGACACTATGCCTACCAGAGAGCAGTGAAATTTAAATACAATCATACTCGAACAAGGAATCAAGACCCACAACAATGGTGTCTACAGTCTAGATGTCCCAGATATAGCATATAGCATTAAATATTAATAAATAGTAATTAAAAAAGAATCCTTCAAATAAAACACTCAATTACTATATGAATATATTTAAATTTCCAAAAGATAGAATCACTGTAAATCATACAAATATATTATTAAAGATATTTATAAGACAAATTAGAACTATTCTATATACTAATAGTTATATCACAAGAATTTATTTAATACTAGGGTCACTAAGTGGACGGATCTTAGGGAAAAATACATTCATAATCAATTTTCTTAATTTCATAGCCTCACATGGAAATTTTGGCAAAAAAAAGCAATCCAATTAGTTTTAGTTGATTTTTTAAAGAAATTATGTAATTTTTAGATATTTTGTAAGATTCAACTTTACTCCCCAATCTTAACAAAAACTTTAGGTCTAGAAAACACTTTGATGCCCTCTTCCAGTTTAGCAAGTTGCTTTTCCAATTCCATTTTACGGTTCCGCATTCTGAGAGTGTCAGTTTTAACAGGCATTTTGTTTAATTCGCTTACTAGTTCAGCAAAACCTGTGTAAAATATGGGGATTGTAAATTCAAAGGAAAAATCTGCAAAGGTCCATGTAGCACTAATCAAATACTGCAAGTGCAAGTGATATTGAGAGCATATATAAAATGTTTATTAAATAAAGTCAAATATTAATTAATTAGAATAAAATATAAATTCCTTACTATTTCTTAGCATTCTCAGTGTTTCCTTCCTCTCATTATCTGGTAATGTCACATGTCCCTCAGGGCATGCTTGGTCATCATCGGGTTTGGGTTCTTCCACCTCTTTAGCACTTTCCTTTCTATCTCGCAGATATTTTGGTAAAACTCCCTTTTGATAACCTGTAAGTTTAGAAATATATTTAGTTATAAAATTTTCTAAGCTATATCTAAGTAAGTTACTATGATTTTATTAACAGTTTTTGGTAATATAAAAATGTGAAAATAAAAACTTACCTGCTGGTAAATAAGGATCCTTATCCCGCCTTTCCAAGATAGCATTCACCCGACTTCTATTTCTTTCATCCATCATATCATCAGCTCTAGGTGACTGTGGATATGGACTCCTCTGGCTCCTAGAATCTCCACTAGCTTTCTTACTCTCATCATCTTCCTTTGGATATAACATTGTTAGTTTTGTACTTTCGGTTAATTTTTGTGCCAAATTAGATTCTATAGTCTGACATCCTATGTCTCGCAAGCGTCCAGAAGATTCTGAAGATTTTATATCTTCTTCTGATGATTCTTCTTGCTGTTGCACATGTCGCATTTCTTTCCTACGTAGGAACTCCGCCATATCACCCTTTTTTATATTCATATCGTTTTTCTTACGGGAGTTTAATGAACAAGTTTTGCCGACATTTAATGAAACTTTGCCGCTTCTGTTGGAAGGTGAAGATTTGACTTGAGTTACTGGCGTAGAAAGTCGTGTTGAATGATTTTTTAAAGTTAATTTCGGATCTTTCGATGACTTTCCTGGTAAAGATTTCAATTGTTTCATGTTTTCTTTAATAAAATTCTTTTTCTGCTCCTTTTCTATAATGTTAAATAAAATTAAAGTACATTAATTTACATTTACTCTGCTGTTTACAATAATTAGACTACAAATTATTTTATATATAAAATACCACAATAACTTACTTGGCTCAGGAAATATACCCTTTAAAGTATACATGCTAGCTGATAATAATAAACACTAAATACAAAAAATATACACTCATCATTTAGCGTCCATTTTATATATAAACTAAGCACTTTAAATGTAATGAGATTCTTGCATTTTGTACTGTGGAATTAGATATTTAGTGTAGAATTTAATTAAAAATCTAAAGATAATTTTCGTTGCTTTTTTGTCACTTAATTTTTAAAAAACTGTCAAATGGCACCATAGACAAAATTGTTTGAGGCCAGTATTGTTTTAATTTACTAAAAAAATCATACAAAAATTATATTTAACAATAAATTATAGCTAGTGGTTATAAACTATATTTGTTTAGAATATGTTGGCACACTGATTAGTTATTGCCTAGGTGATTAATCTGAAATTGATAATACTTTATCTAGATTGTTGAATATAAAGGCTTAAGGTAGATAAATGTATCCAATTACATACAAAATACAGAAAACAAAAATAAACTGATTGAATAAACTGATCTTAGCTAAAAATCAACTGAAACTTTTTAGATAAATATACTTTTAATAACTTTAATACTGAAAGTATAAAAATCTTGCTGAACTATAATTATTGTCTTAGAAAAAAAAGTGTTTCAATCACTTTATCTGAATTGTCAAATCAGTAAACAAAAATAATAACAAAAATTAAGTTTGAAAATCTTAATAAAAAATGGCAAGTAACGGAAATAAAAGCCCCACCAGAAATGAAATATATAAGTTATCAAGAAGGGGTAAAAAATTACAACTTTCCAACGATCAAAGGACATTGCTTGCTTTACCAAAGGATATTTCTGAACGGACTTGGTATTTGTTTGTATTCTTTAAATGTATAAAATATGTTAAATTACCATATATAACTTTTTTTTATATATGTTATACCCATAAATAAACTTTCTATATGTTGTAACGTTTTTATATATATATATATATATATATATATATATATATATATATATATATATATATATATATATATATATATATATATATATATATATATATATATATATATATTTCATACAGGGCGGAGATTTATCAAAAAGAGGAAAACGAACTCGTAATATTGGATGTTCGCGAAGATATTATTGAAGAAGCGATGAAATTATGCTACGATAACTATATGAAACGGCAAAATGTTTTGTTCACAGCATATTGTGCTTCTGAAGCATGGCTTAAATTGATTAATTGGTAAATGTTTCTTAGTCAATTTTTAAGTTTGAATTGATGTATTTGTATATAATGCGATGTAGCTTTGCCAGTTTCACGCTATATTATATATAGCAAGCTACCTACCCTGCTATATGTGATATGTGAAGCTGGAAAAACTAAAAAACTAAGAGAACTAAGTGTCAAAATACTCGGGTCGCGTAGTGGAATTCAAATCTGCACTTTAGCTGTACTTTATGTACTGTAGTAGAGAATAAATATTTTAGTCTCCTGATTAGGAATCAACTCCAGTCGTCTGTTATCTTTCAGACGCTGGTGGAGAAGGACATACTGCTCTTTATGAATATGAATATTTGATCTGTATTGTAATCAATTATTTACATATATTCAGAGATTATATGACAACTATAGGCTATGTAGGTAGATACTACTGTCTACTACCTATTCTAGGCTATATAGGTAGTCATTACTACCTACATAGCCTAGAATAATGCTGTCTACTGCCAGCAACATAATATTTTATATCCGATAAGGAACTTCTTCCGCCACGATCCTGGCGAAGAACCATCCGCCTATCCTCCATGTTATATCCCAAAACGTGAAGAGTCCTGGACACCAGATGTTCCACCAGATCCTTCACCAAAAGACACTTGGTGTCAACAAGACCTGGTTATCCTGGAGGAGGATGACACGGAACCTTTGAAGAGATGGTCGAGTTCGACTTCGCTAGATATGCCGGTTGTGGACGAAATAACTAAGGAATATTGGTATTGGCTGCCTGATTTAACTAAATAAATATAAATATTTGAGAAAACTATGTCGCAGTGGGTGTTATAAAGCTGGAAATGATGCTGCTATGTTTTTCCGCGTGGAAGGAAGTGGTCTAAGTTAATCTATGTTAAGCCAAGCTTTTCCTCACATACAGTTGAGTAGATAGAAGGAGTCCAGTTTAAAAACACTTCCTGCTCCACTTCCTTCCCACTCCTTCCCTTCCTTCACTGAGCGAGGTCATTAAATATTTAATTCCTAGGTGGGAATCGAACTTACACTCGGACGCTGTGCTGCTTACTGCGCCTCGACGGCGGCTAATTGAATAATAATATCTTATAATTTATGTTTAGTGATGTACTTATTATATAAAAATATAAAATTTTATAATTGCCCATAGGTTTCCTGGCAAAGTTAACATTTATATAGAGACAGATGCCTCAGAGGACTCTACTAAAACAATCACATACGTTAGTTGTCTATGACTAAAACTATTACTTATCTTTGTTAATATCTTAGACTAGTATTAATTAAGTAAATCATATGAGTAATTTATTTGACAATTGGCCATTTTGTCTTTAAGTTTAAAGTTCGGGCTCATATCCCATCGCTTACGACCCTAAGTTTTAAAATGCTTTAAAATTATAAAGTTTACTGCGAATTAAGATTGAAGATGTTTGATTTGTGACGATAGTTACATTGTTATAAAGCTATACTAATGTATTAAGGACGAAACCTTTTATTTTATTTGCTAAGAAAATGTATGATAATTGGACGTTCGCCAAAGATTATTGCTTAGCGTGATTTGGCTAGAGAGGTGCGGATTCGATTTCCGCTAAATGTTTTTTTCTTTTAAAAATGCGTAAAATTTCAGTTTTAATCCAAGCCCTTGTTATTCAGGAATCAGAATCGTCCACTTCTTTAAATAACATGGGTACGGAGAGCGAAGTGCTGGAGAAAGTGACGACGTACAGTCCGGGGGAAGTCACTGCTAAGGTTACGTATTATTATTTTGAGGCATCGTTTATCATATGTAATTTTCGGGAGTGGGACAGTACTGTAACCGCGATGGTCGCGGGTTCGATTCCCATAAGAGGAGATTGGTTGCGTATAAACTGAATTGTATATTGTATAAACTAAATGTATATATACATATATACACATATATGTATATATATATATATATATATATATATATATATATATATATATATATATATATATATATATATATATATATATATACATACATATTGCGACCGTGTGACGTATCGCTCTACATGATTATGTGGAGAGATTGTCATGAAGTGTTTCTTTTCGAATATTATCGTTTTATCAATCTGTTGAGACTACATAGCTGGACTGTTGAGTTAATTACGTAATAATATTTATGTTTCATAGTCTTAAAATACGAAATAGTGAATAACTAAAACAAGTCGTTCGAAGAGTTGTTGCTTGGAGGGTCGCTTTGTAGTTCGCCTGTCTGTCTGTCCGCCTGACACGAAGGGCAGAGTCTGTTTGTTTGAACCCGCACTGTACGCAATGAGTCGCCGCAGGAGTCGTCAGTGAGCGCCCCCAAGAGCAGCAGCCCCGCGCACGGCTCGCTGGAGGGCGCCGGGGACTCCGCCGCGGACCGGCGCCCCCGCCGGCGCTTTACTGACAAGAGCAAGCTCTTCAGCAAGACCAGGTCCGTGCTCATGTCGGTGCTTTTGTTATTTAATTTCATGGCAGGTTGTGTTATTCCTAATAAGTAATGAATCAAGACGTGTCGAGTGTTTCATCACTATGTTCCCTTTGTCTTCACCGCTATGTGCGGATAGCGTGTGGTCTCGCGAGTCCCGCATTTTTAATCACACCGGGTGGTATTACAGTTCGGTATCATCGGTATTACAGTATTAGAATTGCCACTACGCTATTAAAAGTTCAAAATCTAGTTCAAAAGCTATCTTTATTATAAATTTGGCCGAAACTTGTACTGTCTTTACGTACGTTACAATTAACTTTTATGTATTAACCTTTATTTAAGTAAGTAATGTCCAATAACACAGCGTGCTGGGACGCTCTAAAGCGACGCTGCCGCCGCTGGACGACGGCTCCAGGTCCCGCATCAGCATGATATCGGACTGCAGGCTCAGGAACCTCAGGTGACCGGGTTGCATATATTTGTAGATTGAAGAGACAGAGAGGATGGCGAGTGTTTATATTTATTGAGTGGTGAAAGTTATAGAATTGAACCCACATCTCTTAGCCTTTAATTCTTACATGCTTGTTACAACTTATTTATGTCCATTGTTAGTACTTATTTGGATATTGTATTCCAATCTCCAGTATAACGTTGTGGTATAGTCTGGCCGTGTCACGTGTCTCAGTGAACGATACTTATAGACTCATAATTGTATTAGACATTTTTCTATTTATACTTTCTGACTGACTGACTGACTGACTCACAGACTGACAGACAAAGCACAGCCGCAACTCCTGAGCGTAGATTCTGAGGGTCATTGGGGAGTGAAGGGGAGCACTAAGAGAGGATTTCCCTAAATTCCAACGGGAACGTGCAAAAATATAGTTATACGTTTTAGAAATTACGGGCTACAGCTCGTATTTTATAAGATAATATTTCTAAAATATATAATTTTAACTGGATCTATGCTTACATTTACTAATTTTATCATATTATTTAAGTAATTGACGATCGGTGTATTTCATTAACAGCTTGTCCTTCGACAAAGGTGTCCTCTAAAGACCTCCATTTATGTCTCTCCCTCGACCTGGTCCAATCTGGACCAGAAATCCTTTCAATGTCATCTTCTCTCTGAACATATGTCCTGTTCATCTCCACTTCGGCAACTTACATATATTTTGACATCTTAAATTGATTTATTTTGTATGTTTTATTTTTTTTTATTTGATTTTACTTTTTCTCTTGACTTAATGGTTCGAAACGAAGAAGTTATTTTATCGAAGAAAGTTATAATCTATATTAGCTATACTTTCGATTGAATTCACTTTACGAGCAGTTAGACTGTGTCATATGCTTTATACTACTCTTATCTTATTCTCATATGACAACAATTCATAATTTATGGAGAACTCAGATTTTTTTCTTTGCACAAAGAAAAGCGAATGATGAATCACTATTTTCCACTATATACAATAATAATAACAATAAAAAAAGTAATTAAATTTACTAAGCATAAACTTGAAGTTTGAGACATTGATTTAAAGTCCATATTAATATTCATACAAAAAAATAAATTGTACTATCGTAATCTCACCTTCGGTTTAATTATCCTTATACAATCGACATCGTTCAAAAGCCACAAAAGCTCCTAGCCCTTCTGTAAACCATGAAACATTACTATACAATTCTATTCATGAAATATCTAACAATGCTGAATAAAAACTCGTGGGAATCAAAGAACTGCACACGTGCGATGGGATATTGACAATAGTGGAATATTGTTTCACAGTGCATTGACCCGATGTGTATGGACGTGTGGAGGGGACGTGAGTCTTGGACTCTTGGTACTGAAGTTACCAGTTGACATTATGATTACCAACTTTTTTTTTCAGGCTTCATATTTTACCACAAATACACATATATATCAGGTTAGAGATAGGTGTTTACCAATTAATCAATTTAAGCCATGCTTCAGAACATTGATTTGCCTGGGGACATTTTGTTAATGTCAAAGACACCACAAGACGTACCATTTGTTATAGAGGAAATTGGAAACATCAAAAGATGTCGTTCTGAGTAGAATTGTTCTATATATATATATACATTATCAAGACACTACGTTCTCTGCATGTGGCAAAACTGTTCGCTACGCTTTGCTAGAGTGTAGAAATACAATAAGTTTGCCATCTTTGGTCCATTTATTAGATATGTATACACAATTGGTATATGACGTAAATTAATGCTATGCATTATCTAACTGGACAGGTGAAATTGCCCAGGTCTTTCCCGTATATCTGGAGAAACTGGAGAACTCGCTGAATTATCACAGTATTTTTTGTGGTGATTTTATATATGAGGCACGAGTGAGATATAAAAACACACATTTTGTAATCTATATATGTTAAACTCACCTGTTTTTGAGTGCCTGGCAGACAATGCACAGCGAAAATTACACAGCGTGGAAACTTGAATACTGGCATGTCTGGTACATGGGGAGTGCAATGGGAGCACAAAGAGAGGATTTCTCGAAATTTCAACGTGAATGGAGGAATGCAGAATTTATTTTTTTTTGTTCACGCAAACGAAATTGCGGGCTACAGCACTTAAATTTATACAACATTACAATTGTTGCTCAACAAAAGTTCGTGAGAGCTGAAGAACTGCACACGTGCACTGAAGAAAGGTTTACAAGAATAAAGGAGTTTGTTTGTACGGTGCATTGACCTGATAAGGGGAATTCAATGTTGGACTTTATCAATAAAAATATTATCTTATTTTGATTGTAATAAATCAAAAATTTTAAATGGTTCTTAATTTATACTGATGTTTTAAAGTTGATTGGTAGCACGTTTTAATTTCAAGAAATGGTTTCGTTCGTCGTTTATAAAAAACTCGACAGTTGTGGGTCTGAATCCCCTGCTGCCCCTTAGCCCCGCTTAATGAACCCACTTTTTATACTATTCTCATTTCCATGCTTTGATGGGAACAGTTAAGTTTCACCACTACATGACACTACACTACTCTTCCAATATAGAATTTTACGATTTTTTCAATATAAGTCGCAACACGCTAGCCACTGTAGATCTGGTATGACTTAACTTTTAGTTATTTCGTTTGAGCACGCCGGTGTAAAGCCCCGTACGCCGCTGGTAAGTCTCGTAAGTCGTAAGTAAATAAAATGTACAAGGGAATAGCTTTGTGCTTCGTTGACATATATCCCCACCCTTGAAATCCAGCTCCTCATGAACTTTCTGAAAATTTGTCAAACGGATAGTAATAAGTTTATTGTTCTTTTTCGTAGACATGGACAGACATTTTTTCACATAAAAATCATTGCTTCATCTATGTGAAGTGAAAGAGGTATGTCCCCCAATAAAATAATACAATAAAACTAAAGAAAGCATTGTGAGTATAGCACACGTGCAACAGACAAAAGGTGTTATTGACTACATAAGAGTGAATGTTTATAGGTGCATCGACCTATGTAAAGGGAAACGAATCTTAGACTATCAACACTATGAATTTTATTTATTATTCGCTTTTTTAGTTTTTTAATATAATTTCGTAAATTTGGACAAGTTTATAAATACCTTTTTTCAAATTATTTACTTCATTTCATTCATTACTGACCGCAAGCAAAGAAAAAAATAATACGGATATATAGAACATGTCTAAAATACGTTTTTAGGGTTACCGTACCTAAAAAAAAATGGAGCTTTTATAAGATGACTTTGTCTGCCTGTCTGTCTGTCAAGACCATTTTCTCGATATCACATGGAAGTATCAAGCTGAAATTAATATCCAGTACGTAGGTCGGTAGTCCCTCGAAAGATAGAACAAATTAAACTTCTAACTCGATACAATCAAAAGATACCAGCGATTATATTTTATATAAGTCGCATTTGTATGAAAATCGCCTTATAATTAAAGTTTATAGGTAAATAAATTTGATATTGGCATGAATTTAAAACTTTAGTAATAAAAAAAAAATTTGGTAATTTGTAAGTCTATCATAGAAAAAAAATTTTTTAGAAAATACCTCCGCCAAAGTAGGTTTGTCAACTTTTTTAAGTATATTTTTCGTCGACCTGCAATCATGTAATTGGTACTGAACCCTCGGTACACGAGTCCAACTCTGACTTGTCCCTTATTTTTATGTTATGCACATTATTATTAAACTTAATATAGTCAAATGTGTGCTCGGGCTATTGGTAAGTGCGGACTAAGTATGCAAAATATCAAATTTCCATGATTTTTTTTATCCATGATCTCTACTTTGTATATATGAATAGTTGTGCAGTGGGAGAACGTCTGACTGTCAGCTCGATGGTTGCGGGTTCGATTCTCCCCGGTCGGACGAGTGATTATAATGATATTTATATAATACTAATTTCCTTGCTATGCTGGAAAAAGCGCGGCGTTAAGTTTCGCCACTAAACACGTGAGAGCTTTTCACGCTCTTTCTACCAAACACGCAATTTCAATGAATACTCTTCCACCAAGATGTAATAAACATACTAAAATTGCATTCGGCGTATAATAACCCGAACAACAATACAATATTTGCTATATGTACGGCTGATGAATATCGGGAACTAACATTATTAGGTTTTATATTGATATTGTTAAAAAAAATCTAAGTGATGTGATAGTCGTGCTATGAAATTGCCTTATCTAACGTAAAACGTACTTTTTAACATGTATTTATTATAATATCGATCTGTCACCATGTAAAAATTAAACATATTACATATTCATATGATCAGTATTAATTTTTATATATCAATAGTATTTAGCAGGATAGGCAGAGGCTTCATACCTGTTGTAAACACTCTGTTCGCTGGTTTCCGCTCAAGTTTTGAGACATTGCGTGTTGAGTGGCGGAACTCAACGCCGCCTCTTATCTTGGTACCAGAGCGAGGAAATGGAGAATAATTAATATCCTAGAGTGGATTCGATTTTATAGAAAATAGAAGAGAATCGAGCTACGCCATAATTCTTATATGCTAGTTACAACTTAATTATGTTGTTAGTTAGACAAAATAGAACAGTACCCAATAATGCGTCCCTAAAAAATCTTTTTTCTTCCCTTAGTGTGGAATAGCATAAATAGCATTATATATTATTATTATAATGCTAAGAATAATTAACAATAATCTGTGAGTAGTGGAAATTTGCAAATATCTCTCTATAGAAATGCTAATAACATAAATAAGTTGTAGCAAGTGTATAAGAATTCCGACGTAGTTGACAGAGTGGACAAGGCGGAAAGTGGGGAACGGAGTGTATTAACACTAGGTTCCTATATATATATATATATATATATATATATATATATTCCGGTCCGGTATAATGGTCCGGGAAGCTTTTTGATGTTCATAAACGATTTCTGACCATTACGCTCTACAAGTTCTAAAGTCGTAGCAATTGACTCAGGGTTGGGTAACTAATAAATTATAACCCTCCCAGTGCCTTTCAATCTATTCGCTTCACGTACTGCAAATGTCTTCTAATCAAGGAGGAATCTGTATGAGAGAGCGTGTGTTAAGTATATTCTGTGTGTCCTGTACGGAACCATAGCACAGTAATTTTAGGGGTCAGTATATAAATTTTGAGCGGCCAATCCATATAA
This sequence comes from Dione juno, assembly GCA_037127375.1. Taxonomy (NCBI): domain Eukaryota; kingdom Metazoa; phylum Arthropoda; class Insecta; order Lepidoptera; family Nymphalidae; genus Dione; species Dione juno. Next base: position 455,009 of record JAXRJS010000064.1, on the reverse strand, counting down.
GTTCAGTAAAATAGGAAATGTGTTCCTGCTAAAGTTCAGATTCTCGGTGTTACTCCAAACTTGTATATGATCGAGTTTGTTTCGAAAGTTCCATCGTATATTCGCATATGTATTGTACAGTCGGCGTTGCGTGTTGAATGCCAAATGGAAACAGTAATATTAAGTTTAAATTTAATTTATACGCAATACTGGAGAGAAATTATTTGGGGTAAGGCCAGGGGTGGAGGGTGCTAAAGGGTTTTAAAGGGGTTAAGTTCTAGTGATGACTTTGATGGAACGGTCAAGTTCGAATGGTTTTCAATGGCGCTGTTTTAATTGGGAATTGTTAAACGTACTTGGCCCTTGGTATTGACTAGACACATGTAACATTTTATTTATTTGCCTAAAATTTTTGTTGAATTAAATCTGTTTTAGTAAAGTATTTTTTAAGATAGTTTATATATGTCGTACGGAGTGTCTTAACACTAGGTTCCTTTGGCCTACAGTTCCGTCTGATAAAATTGTCTCAAAAGGCGGGATTATATTAAAAAAATAATATTTTAAAGTCTTTCTGTACTTAGTATATAGATATATCCAATGCAATTTGAAAACAAGCTTTTATTCATTATTCCACAATATTTCTTCATATATTATACTTTAACATTCTCACCGACACGCATTTAGTGCATGTCTTTCCAGTTCCCTGACGTTTACTTTTCGTTTGACGCAGGAAATGCTAATCGTCGGAGATCTTTCTCAGTCAATGCCCTCTCACCCCAATGCCACGGGTTCGAATCCCGAATTGTATAATTTTATAGTATTATACGAGAATACAGTATAACGACTCCACTTCGGGTGGTTACTGTATAATTTAAAACCAAATAGTGTCTAATAAATTCCTTAATTCCTTTCTTTTTTTTTTTAGAATATATTTTGTAATAAATTGGAATTTTACATGGATAATACATGTAATTTGAACTTAGATTTATATATATATATATATATATATATATATATATATATATATATATATATATATATATATATATATATATATATATATATATATATATATATATATATATATATATATATATATATATATATATATATATATATATATATATATATATATATGAGCAAGAACTTGCAGCGCTGTTTTTGGACATTTGATTGTTCTGAATAAAAAAAAATCGACCTATGTTTATACGTGATAGTTATAGCCAATCCAATATGATAGTTATTTAGAAGCAATTTTGTCGAACATTTTAAATTGATGATAATTTTTTTTATAGGCCTTTTAAAAATGAAACTAACACTAAATGTAAAGGGAATATATTATATTATTATTGGTATTGTGTTATTACAATAGTGAATAAGCCATTACTGAGATTAGCTTGCGTAAACGTACAGACAAACAGTTTTTTTTATTTTAAATTTTTATTTTGTATTCTATTACATTGAAAAATGCCTATATTATTAGTGTTTTTTAATATATCCTCCATGTGCTGACAACGATCAGTTACATTTTATTAAATACTAGCAGCCCCCGCAACTTTGTCTACGTTGGAAAGTAAATTTCAGCCACTTTTAGATAACAGTTAGTTATTGAGTAACTACATTTTCGTCATACAAAACAGTTTAAATAAAGTTATAACATTTTTTATTAATGAAACGATTGAAAAAAAATAAGCTTTAATTGTTAATAAAGTTTATCATAAAACAATGTTAAGAACTGAATTTGAGTTTTAGTTGAGTTTAAGGTTAAGTTTTAGTTGAGTTTAAGTTAACAGATAAAAAAAAATAAAAACCACTGTTTTGGGTACTTTTACATTCATTCAATATATCTTCCATGTACAGACAGCTATTAGTTACATTTTTACTATATGTCCATATAGCTATAGCAGGAAAGACAGCTGACACTATTATATTTTTGTTTTGTTCATACATAAAAAAAATAACTATGTCTATATTAATAACTATGTCTATATTTACGATAGAATTAATATTAATATCAACAACCGTTTAATCATACATTCGATAACATATAACGTACATATATCTATATATCTATATATATATATATATATATATATATATATATATATATATATAGATATATATATATATATATATATATCTATATATATATATATATATATATATATATATATATATATATATATATATATATTTATATATATATATATATATATATATATATATATATATATATATTATATATATATATATATATATATATATATATATATATATATATATATATATATATATATATATATATATATATATATATATATATATATATATATATATATATATATATATATATATATATATATATATATATATAAAAGGAATGTTTATTCCCTTGTGTTAGTGTCCACATAATACATTTTTTTTAAATTAATGAAAATAGTATTTTTATAGTTTCACGCTGAATCCCGCATATAGAAGGGTTGGCAGACGAAATTTAGTGTTAGCCGCGTTTTCTGCTCATGTCTGTCTCTTTGTAAGAACAAGAAAGTGGTAGTAATTAATTTTCTGAGTGGAAATATCGAACCCACAACCGCAGCGTTTACAGTCAGACACTGTGCCGCTGCGCCACGACGACGCAATATTAACTAATATTAAATATTGAAAATAATCGTTTAAAAATATGGTATATCTATGTTAGTGCATTTATTCCCGCCACATATGTACTTATTCAAAGTACGCTTTAACATAGCTAAGTAATTCAATAATTTTTATGTATGTATGTATGTATATGTTTGTACAACACCCTACCATAGGAACATGGTGGCAATGCGATACAGCGAGCTTGTTAAATGAGCGAATTTTCCATATATATGTGCATAATACATGGGGTTGGTCGATTTACAAGTCACCTTCGAATTTTCCGGTCACCCACCGGCCACCGGCCACCGGCCACCGTTGAAGTGAACAACTTTCATAAATGTATTGTAATAAATTTTGTAGTAAAAAAATTATATGAATTTTTTGTATTTTTAAGATGAATACCAATAAGGTTTAGTTTAGAGAAATAAGTAAAATATATGATATAAAATCTTTTTTGGTGATTTCTTTACAATATGTACAGCCACTGTGTCGCAGCGGGGCTGTGGTTGTGGGGTCGGTACCAACTGGGGGGATGATTACTTTGAAACTATTTTAAGACAAGAAAAAGCGCGGCGTTTAATTACACATGTATGACGAACAGAAACTAGAGTACCTTAGCCATATGTTTGAAGTTATTTTTTTTAATTATATAGATATTTGAGCCTACCCTACGTTTGGGTTCGATTCCCATGAGGGAGAATGTATTGTATGATTTCCAAGCTTTGTTAAGAAGACTCCATATTTTGTGTGGTAAAGAATCAAATGTTCTCTACAGTCCTCCTTTTTAATTTTTTATCTACTTTTAACTGTTAGAAAAGGTCATTATAGCTTAGTAGTTTAGTGTCTAGTGTGAATACGATTGGCGTAGAGTCCATCCCTACTCGGGGGTATGGATAGTTGTAATAAGGAAGAGCGGCGTTGAGTCCCGCCCTGGTGGAAAACGGAGAAAGTTTATAAAAGGTTTTAAATATTATAAATTATATTTTTTTTAGTAGTGAAATATTTTAAGGCACTTGTAAATAAAATTCCAAAAAGAAGACATGAAAATATTTTAAGTATAAATATTACCACTAAGTTAATCTTGCAAACAAAACTCCTTTAAACGTGAACGTGTCAACAGTATTACGATGATATCTATGATAAATAAATATATTAGTTATATACTTTTTAAGACTAATACCTAACGCTTTATTCCTAGCCAGATATAACGAAGCGCCTAATACTACAGTCCCTGAATACCTCTTTCGCCTCGTCCTTTGTGATTAACCTCTTCAAACGTGCCCTCCAAGGGGTCCGGGGGGTGTTATTTACGTGATCTCTAGTATCATCGACACCTACCTCTAGTATCACTGATAAGTGCTTCATATATCCTTTTGACTATACTATATAATATACACTACAGTATATTATAGAATATACTTGTCACAAATAGATACAGCATATACGAATAAGTAGTAAATTCTAGGCGACATATAATCCCGATCTACAATTCCAAACATTCCAAGGCCCTGTGACAAGGAGTCGATGAACGATATACGTATTGATGCATTCAGTAATTCTCACATATTTGAATCGATGATGTTTCATTTAAATTGTTTCTCAAATAGTTGTTGACTGTTTGGTGGGAGTACCATTTGGTACTGTGGTAGTGTATTTTCTAGTTTTTTAAGTGTAGTGGCTTCAATATTACTTGCCTAGTGAGCCTGTTTTGGTTTAAAACTTTTGTTGGTTAATCTCTCGTCATCTCTGTAGGGAGAATTTTACAATTTTCCGCTTTTTTTTCTATATCTATATTATTATCTATATTTTTCTATGGCCCGATGAGGAAAGGATGGCTTGGTGGTAGGAGCGCTTGGACGGTTTCCATTGGGGTGCTGGCCCAGAACCCGCTGTGTTCATATATTATAAAATTCTTTAAATATTTTTTTTATCCTTAGTGTGGACTAACACTTAGAAATCATAAAAATACCAAATATATATATATATATATATATATATATATATATATATATATATATATATATATATATATATATATATATATATATATATATATATATATATATAATTAGAAAAAATATTTTTATATTTATCACGTTAATTATTTCATGTCAGCTACTTCACACATATATATATATATATATATATATATATATATATATATATATATATATATATATATATATATATATATATATATATGTGAAGTAGCTGACATGAAATAATTAACGTGATAAATATAAAAATATTTTTTCTGATTAGTTATTAGAACCAGTAGTTCGTGAGATAAGCGCTTTCAACCGAATAAACTCTTCCACTTTATAATATTAGTACCGAGTATAATTATATATGTTATATATTTTATTGCTATTTTTTTAAATGTGAGCCTCATATCTCTAGCAGTAGATGGTGAGATATGCATAATTTGAAATGCATATTGTATATGCATTTATGATATGTAGTTACCTCATTTGCACGAGAATTGTATGTGAATTAACACTTCTCAATTGTGAAGAAAGTCCAAAAATGTACTGGATTTTTTTTCTGTAATGAAGAGAAAAATAGAATCTTTTTACTTTTAAATTGTATGAAAGAAATACAAACAACATTTTTTTTGTAGAAAATTGAACCTATGACCTCTTATTAAAAATAAAAGTGTATGCGAACATGTAAAATAATATTAATGTCATCGATTCCAGATTGGAAACTCAATACGAGATAACGTCGGAGAAGATCGACTCTCCCTCCGGCGAGGTGGTGAAGAGGAAATGATGTATTTATGATGTATTTCATTATTGCCATAATATAAAATTTACTATGTTTATGTGTTTTTTTATCTTTTTATTGTATTTTATGTGTATTTTTGGGAGGATAGGTAGACAGAATGAAAGCCACACATAGATATATATATATATATATATATATATATATATATATATATATATATATATATATATATATATATATATATATATATATATATATATATATATTATATATATATATATATATATATATATCTATATATATATATAATATATATATTTATATATATATATATATTAGCTTCACGCTATATCCCGCACGTAGCAAGATGGGCAGAGGGAACCGGAGACAGAAGGAACCTAGTGTTTAGACACATCGTTCCCCAATATAAAAAAATGTGATTTAGATATAACACTGTGTTTAGTGGGATTCAAAATTAATCTACTAATAACTAAATTAATAAAATTCTATTCTATTCTATTCTAAAAATTAACTAAATTAATCAAATTCAAAATTAATCTACTAACTAACTAATAATATTACTGACAGTGAAAACTACGTCATGACTTCTAGTATAAATAATAAATAAATTTCTGTGTTGGCCTACAAGAGCGGAGAATCTCGACACTAGATATTCTCTGTCCAGTGTGAAGTTTTAGAAAAAAAAAAACTGCAAAATTCCAAAAATATCTGCCATTTTCTTCGGCAACTTCGGCGTTTAAATAATGATAATATAATAGCTCGCACAATGACATGCATCATATAACAGTTTACGGCTCCTTCGCGCATAATCATGCAAATACCGTCGTCACGCAGCGCGTGTATGAGTTCTTATTTTTTTTTATGGTTTCCCTTCAATTTTCGCCGCAAACGGTCGTAAAATTTTTTTATACTTTCCTATTTATAATTTTCGTCTCCTTTTATTAGGCGGAGAGATTCTGGTAATGTCTTAAATTTCTTATTATTGACAATTGCTGGTAGTTTAGTATGTATTTTAAATTTAAACATAAATATCTTGGACTCTTTTTATTAATAGAATCCCTAGAGATAGCTATATTTTAATTCTAATTATGTTAATGTGGACGAAGGAAAATAATAAAGTGTGTTGTTAGCTGGCTGTGCTTAGATAAGCTTTACAAAAAAAAAAGAACTGTACCCTGAGTGAGGATTTTACTTAAAGCCACTGTGAACACTAAATACTTTTTTGTGGAATAGCAGATTATTCTTAACTATTTTATTAACATTATAAATAATATATATTTTTAAGATCTAAATGTATGAAGGATATATTGATTATAATATGAATAGCGCAATACATTATTAATTAAAGTAAGTCCATTTTGTGTTTCCTCACTGGAGCTTTCTTTGAACATCACTTTGATCTTCACATAATACAAATATCCACTATCTCTACAGCTCGAAAGCTTTTCCAAAGAAAACAATATTTCAAAAGAACAATTACCTCGCACAAATAATGTATGAAACTGTTTTTTTTTGTTTGATTCCGTTTTTTCCCCATTTCGAAGGGATGAGGATAAACTAGCTGCAGGTATTCTTTAGGAAAAGCGACAGATCAAAGAAGTTTCCGCTCATAAGTAGAGTGTAGCGTGTATTTGTGGATCCTCTATCAAACGTGAATTCGTCAATCATGGGTTCTTGAATATTATTTGTATTTTGTTTCTAAGGAAAATCATGGAAGATAATTGCTTGAATGATTCATCTATGTAACTTGTAATTGTTGTTTATTGTAGTTGAAAGATTGAGCGGTTATAAACCAATATATATAAAAAAAAAACAAAATATAAAACATGTCTGTTCCTGAGGGAGCTGACAACCTATGCTCAGCCGTAACTACTGCACGAAGGCAGAAATTTGTCATGTAGGTACCTGGTATGGGCAATTCCTTAGGATTACGGGATATAACAAGATTTTATGTGAGCTACAACTTCGTTATAATACAAGTCTTCATATCCTGGAACTAAAGAGAAACACTCGTAGATGGAGATAAAAAAATGACAAGAATTAGTTCCCAGTCTCATAACGGGCGTCCATGAGACTTTAAAGTGTGAAACGTGTATAAATGAAAATGTATAGTAAAATATACATATAACATAATATACTTTAGATTGATAAATTATACGCGAAAATTCAATATTATGTTTCTAGTGGCGTGCGGCCTCTGGTGTGTATTACTAGATGGATGATTTAAAAAAATTTAAAAAATACTATTCTGAGACTGATATTGAACCTGTTCCCCCTTAGTTTAAATTCCTCAATAGCATTCAACAGTTATTGCGCCAGGTAGCGTCCGTATGTCGCAACGCATCACGTACCGTGTTGATGGTACTCCGTGACTTATCCCAATAGTAGGGTTACCATGAATAACCACCATAGTTATGTTTTTTTTATATATAAACTTAGCGTGATTCGAACCTGCGCTTACCGTGGAATAATACTTCAAAAATAACAAAAACCATCGAATTGTTCTCTGGACATATGAAATAAGACGGCCTTTGGTTCCATCATTCAACAAGTAGTGTCTCGTTATATGGCGGGTTGTGACGGAGTGTCTTAACACTAGGCTATTCTTCTTTCATACAGTTTATATTTTTGAAGTTACAATCAGTAAAGCTATAAAAATTTAGTATTATTTATGCATTATGCATGGGAAAGTAAATTTGAAAATCCACTTCTATAAATAAAAAACTTATTTTGCTGCAGTTCGTAATACGAAATACTTTTAATTGATAGTATTTATTATGAACCGACTGAGCAAATTCTAAATATTAAATGAAATTTTCTGTAATAAAATAGTGAAAACTGCATTTGAAGCACTTAAGCCATGCCTGAGATTAATATGCACAAACGCAATGACAAACAAACAAAAATTTTACATCGTTTTGGGTTCTATATTGGGTACATTTATAAATATATTCAATTATAGTATTTTTAATATATCTTCCATGGACAGACGGCGTTACATATTTATTATATATATTCCTACAAGTAACTGAAGCAAAAGTTCTGGAATAGGAATAAGCTGAGTCTATACAGTGTGGTGGTGTTTAATTCTGACGAATGATGGCCAGCCTTGTGCTTGCTTCATATCCAAGATATCACTACCAGCGCCTCAGCCTGCGTTATGTAGAGTCGTTACGCTCAGACGTGTGAAAGTAACGCGCCGTTACCTTATATAAATTTCTTTAGTTTAGTGCATTACATGTTGTTAAGAGAACTGTGGAAGATTTATTTAGACATGGTATTTTGGGTTTTTTTTCTATGAAAATTTGACTTAAATAGGTCTATTCGTTCCAGGTAAATAAGCTGTATATTAGTATTATGTTATAATTAGATGAGAATGGATGAAAATAAAAAAAAAAAAAGAATGTTCTCATAAAATATCTATAATATTAGAAAATGGTAAGCCAAAGGGAGATTATTTGGTCAAAAAACCTTTGAGTAATGTAAAAATTCTCGCAAAGACAAGGCAGTGTTGGGCGATTGATAAACAGCTTAAATAGGATAAAAGGCGGTTTGGAAAGACCCTCTCTATTCCCTTTATATAAATAATACGTTTTTTGTGTAAGAGACAAATATTGGGATTTTATATTGGTAACCTAAACTAACTTTGCTTTTAAAAAATATATAGCTAGTGATGTAGACGAAGCAGTGGACTAGTGAAATGAACGCGTATTATTTTGTAAATCAGATATGTATATAATATGAGGATGGGGACATCACTACGTTATGTGTACTATTGATGTCTAATTTAGAGATATTCTGTCTTGGTTGGCGGAACAACGCTGGACCGCGAAATGTCCATTTACAAACAATATGTACATACTAAAATATTACAAATGAAGTTCTAAATTAAATAGTTGGATGTTACAGATTACCATTGGGGGTATTGAATTACCTCACTTCCTTACCCTGTCAAGGCAGCGGCGTTCAGTTACGCCACCCAATTCGCAATGTCTCGAATTCGTACGGAAAGCGGAACCCGGAGTGTCTTGACACTAGCATCGTGTTTGCTATACTGTAGTAATACAATGTTAAAATGCAAAAGTATTCAAAAAATAACCATTTTCCTATACATTTAGTTTATATCATTAGAATTTAATCCACATGAGGCTTAAATGTAATATTAGGAAGTTTGCGCATGTCGGGGTCAAGGGGTCCCCGGGGGGTGATAGTATGAAGGCTACCCCTTCATTTAATAACTGCCCCGGAATTGCCTGTTATCAATGCAAATTGGAATATCCGTATTTACAACTCACTCTTTAATGGTATTGTAATTTGTTTTTTTTATTTTTTTGGTATTTTGGTGTTGGTATTTAGGTCATACTAAATTTCGAAATTGCAAAGTTATTTAATTCTTACAGTCGATTGAATATTCTTGATTAACTAAGTATTGGACAACAAAAAGTAAGTTTCATGCATTTCTTGCCTATTTCCTGCATATATGTGCACTCTCTCTCACCGCCTAATTTTTAAAGACTTTGGACTTGTTTAGTGGAAATCGAACCCAGGACCGTTGCATATGCAGTCACACGACACAAACTACATTTTAAAATGTATTCATGAAATCATACTTAAGAATGTTTATATTGCAATATATATATATATATATATATATATATATATATATATATATATATATATATATATATATATATATATATATATATATATATATATATATATATATATATATATATATATATATATATATATATATATATATATATATATATATATATATTTATTTATTTATTTATTTATTTATTTATTTTTTTTTCAGCGCTTTTTTCTGCTTATCAGGCTGAAGGAGCATAGCATAATTTCGAAGTGTTGCATATAGAGTAGAGAAATTAAACGCCGCGCTTTATAAACAATTCAAACAAAATCATTCCCTGAGTGAGTCTCGAACCCGCAACCATTCCGTGTTCCGCAACATTCAATGTGTACTACTGTATTATAATTAGAAATGTTGACAATAATATAATATATAATAAAAAAGTTTGATCTTTCTTCAGCGCCATCGTGGCACAGTGGGTTGTAAATTCTTTGGTTATAGATTCAATCTACACTCGAAGGAATAATTATATTGAAATTTTGAAATTCTGGTAGAAAAAACGCGGCGTTGAGTTCCGCCACCCAGTTGGCAATGTCTTGGATTTGGTCGGAAAGCAGAGAACGGATGGCTTGGACACTCGTTTGTCTGTACCTACTCCGCCATATGCTCAAGCCAAAACAAATTAGGTCAAATGTACATATAAATGTATATGTGTATGTAAATACTATATTATTAAGGCGATATATTATATTTATTAAGGCGAAAGTGTAAACATTAAACAATATATCTATATTTTTTTTCGGCGAATAAATTATCCGCAAAACAAAAACAAAAACAAGGAAGATATAATAATTGATAACTAAAGCAAACTGTTTAGCCTAAACAGCGAGAGTAAGCCCCTTTTTTAATGGAAGATGGGTTTTCTTCGTCTACGCATTTCTAGCATTTGTAGGGAAGACAGAGAGCATAGTGATTTTTTTATATGACGAGACATCAGACTCGGTTGAGTCTGAGCATATATATAGCTGGCATATAATCTGTACTGATAAATAAAATTGGAGTGTCTGTTTGTAATATTAAAATAACTGTTTTGTTACATCATGCATGTGAATATATATACGGTACATATACCAAAATAATGATTTTTCCAATTTTTGGCTGTCTGTCTGTTTGTTGCGGCTAATCTCTGGACCGATTTTGAAGAGATTTTCATAATAAGGAGTTATTACTTTTTACTACTTGGCTAGTTTTATTTAAAGAAAAACGAATTCGTATAAGATATTGAAACGAAAGCAATCCAGTTTACTTCAGCGGCGAAGCTGCGAGCGGGTCGCTAGTGTAATAATATATATGTATATTTTTTTATCTATACTGTATTTATACAAGAGCATTGATACATTGAGACATCGTGGCGCAGTGAGCTAGCGAGATGGTTGTAAGTTCGATTTCCCTCTTGGGGGAATGAGCTATTTGCATTTTCCTCTGGATAATTTACTCTGGTAAAACAATATGAACAGTCTAGTTCCCCAACATATAATCTTTCCAAATTCTGGTGAAATGCAAAGAACAAAATATTTTGACATTGCCTACCCTGAGATATGCGGGAAGAAAAAAAAACGCCAATATAAATAGAAGGCCGTAAACAAAATCGAGTTCCAATACTAAAGGTATTAGGAAGGAATAGTGAATGGTATCTAGGGGCATCTATTAATTGAAACGACCCTTTCAGCTCCACTGAATAATTGAGGTCCTAAAAGCTTTGTTTGACTTTAAGTTATTGGTAGATTAAGTTACTGTTGCTGAAAGTTAGTGATCCGGTCTTGGTTTGATTTCTGATCCGACCTTTGTTAATATACCATTATGTTTAAGCCTATTATGTTATATTGTATTTTTGGAGTCGGTGGTAGTGAATTCGAATCTAGCACGAGGGATTAATATGGTTTTGGAGCCTATATTTCTATAATTTTATGTATATTTAGGAAGACATGTTGGTGTTAAAACACTCTCGTCTTTATTTTCTATTTTTAGTGTTATTGCCTGTCCGGTGGAGAAATCTTATAGTGATTTATATATATAAGCTACGTTTGAAATAAAAATATAATTTTAAAACAATTATTATGCATCAATGGACTAAATAGGAATCAAACCTGTAGCTATCGCCATACCACGTGTACAAAAATACAATTTCCAACGCCTCTATAATAGCTGTATGTATATAAAACAGCAAAAGTCACGATAAAAAGTAAACGAGCTAAATATATTATAATGTAATTCTGCCAACGTCGCAGCTCAAGGCTGAAAAACAAATAAACTGACGCCATCACCACGTTAGCTGATAATCCTTTGTTCTTGGAGACACGCTCTAACAAATCTGTACTAATATTATAAAGATGAAAACTATGTTTGTTTGAACGCGATAATCTCCAGAACTGTTGTATATAATTGAAAAATCTTCGTGTTTGTTCATTGTCCATTATGGAGGAAAGCTATATAGCTATATATATTATGTTAAGCGTTTTTTTTTACCTTTTTTTGTACCGGATAGTTACTTCAGGCACTTATAAAATCTCATACTTTCACCAATTTTCAAGACAGGCTTCAGTGTAGCTTATCAAAGTTTAGAATGACAATAATTTATTACGCTGAGCGAACACCAATAATTGTATTGTATTGTATTGTATTTTCAAACAAACACATTCCGCGATGCCCTTAAAATTTTCATATTTATTTGTAGTATTGAATTTGTTTTGTTAATATATTTGCAGTATCTAAGATAAATGTGTTAATTGGTACCGCAATACAGGCAGTGTTTCTAAATAGATAGAAAGTGGAGAATGCATTGTCTTCTCTCTACCTAGCCTGCTAGATATGGCAGATGCGTGAAGCTATAACAAAGATAGTGTTAGAACCTCACTTGGAATGAAATTCTGGCGACCCAAAACTGTTAAATGCTTACATCCTTTTTTAATAATTCAAACCATGTGAATACCTGCTCTATTTTACACGTATTTGAGAATACACAGTGCTTTTGCATTTGGAAATTGAAAAGAGACTGGAAAAAGAGTGTCATAAGAGAAAATAGTTCTATCTCTCTCTCTATAGCTATATGCCGAAAATGTGTAAAGCTAAAAATACATACTAAAATACCACCACCCATGAAGGCGCCATATAAAAATTCAGCTTTATTTTCATAAAGCCTCATAAATTTGGGGTCCAACTGACAGATGCATAAACACCGCCAAGTGACAAAACCACAATTTATTCTTCATAAAACAAACGAAAGTGCCAGCAAAACGTACTGCCTACAAAAGGAAAGCATATTTCGCCCAAATATTCAACGTTGCCTGATGTTGAGAGTTAGGGGCTTAGAAGGGCCTTAAATATCATAGGTATTGATCAATCCATCAATTGGAAGATTTGTATTCAATTTTGTTGTTATTTTTTAATTAAAATGTTTGACTGGATTATGGAGAAAGTAAGATATGTTTTCTCGATTGGTTTGTTATTAAATACAGCGTATAACTCTGGTGGCCAACAAATAGTCATGCTTTTCCGTCTCTCCACTTTCCGCTTATTTATATTTTCAGTGTATTAATGAAATTACAGAATCGAATTCTAGGTAGAAAAACCCGAGTAGCGATTTTCTATTTAGTGGGCAACACTTTTTTTTTAAACATCCATTTTTTCTTATTACATTTACATATATAAAATATTCACAACATTGAATTTGTATTTCATATAGATTTCTTTAACTTATTTTACAGGTACAAAAGGAAAATCAAGAACTATATAAATAGAGTTATAGAAGTTATGTACTTTGTATCACTTCTAATATTCTTTATTCTTCTCATACCTACTGACTGCCCCCACAACATATAAAAAAGCCAATATTATTCTTGTATTTCACATCGCTAGTGGACCGAAATAATTGTACAATCTTTCAGCTTTTCTCTCATACTATAGTTTTACGATTATTTTGTAGGCTTGATAGGGTTTCCATCGACGTTTCAGCTTATGGGGTGGCGAATGACTTTAAATCGCTGTATAGGAAGGAGAAAATATCAAAATTCAGGCTTATCTGGCAAAAAAGTCAAACCATAGTGCCTTAGAGAAGTTAATGTAATGGAAATTGATGGGTGCCATGCTTTTTTATATAGTAACTCGTAGAATCGCTGATTTTTATTATTATTATTATTACTTAAAGTGTATGTTGTAGTATAGAGTGCTTTGTTTTTAGCTTCCGCATAATATTGTGAAAAATATAGAAATTTCTCATTAATATATTGCTTATTAGATACTTTTACTACAAACCGGTACTACGTTTACGTGAACGATCCTTGCCACACTAATTCCAGGTGCTATTCGCTATCGTTGATAATGAAGCCAAAATTAAACCAATTCTTACGCCTTTTTCATATGTTGGCAAAGTGCTTGGTGTCAGGATCCTTGTCCTTTGAGTTGGGATCAAGCGCCCAACCATCACGCTTAAGCCAGACGCTACATTGCGACGCTGTTCGGCTACTTCACTTTAGTATCAGTTGCCAATGATTTTTATTTGGCGTTGATGATAACGTCACCACATTCTTAAAACCTTTCGCTAATGCAACTTGTAGTTGTGTTCTAGATCTTTATTTTTATAAAATATAAATGCCCGGCACGAGGAACAACTTTAACCAAGGCGGTTTTGTCTTATTTCTTATATAAATCAGTCTATAGTTCTTAGTTAAACTATCCAGTTATTCATTTTATATATAATGTTAGAAATCAGAAAGAGTTTTATTTAAAGAAAAACACCGACCATATGTATCGAATGTATTCGGACAGAGATTCTACGTAATTTGCATTAAATGACATATTTCACTTAATAACAATATTTCAGAGTAGTTTCCTTACAATACGTGGTGTTCATTTTGATTCATCCATTTCATTGTTTTTATAGCCTTTGTCATCTAAGACTAACCTCTTTTTACAAGAGATTCCTAAATCTATATAAATGTCAAGCGTCGTGAGCTGTCGTGTGTCTTCAAAACCATTTATACTCTATGTCTAATTACATTAGGTTTCATCATTCAAATCCATCCAGTACTTCTGAAGGTATATATGTACAAACAGACAAAAAGACAGACAAAAACTAAAAAAAAAACGGCTTCATATGCTGTTATAATTTTTACATCATCATGCATTTATTTTTCGTGAAAAAAATTCTAATTAACACACGTTTTTCTCTACTGTTTCATTATAGCTGTTAGGCCAGACCGTGAGAGCCTGTTTCTTTGTGACTGTGTTACTAATAGAAGCTCCATATTAAACTTTTTATCTGATAGATAAGCAAAATGAAAAAAGTTTTAAAAAAAATTAAATTAATTATAGAAATTAATAAGAAATCATTATAACCGCTGCTTACTAGAAACGGATACCAATGACGAAAATATTTTAAAGAATATATGAGAACCGACTCGTTAGTTTCACCTCGAGGTTTCAGCTAAGAATACAACCAATTGTAGGCTTAACAGGATCCATCAAAATGCACTTTAACGCTCTCCTCCACTCTCCGAGCTCTCATCTCTACCTAACAGGAAATATAGTATAGAATTCAAAGCTGCAATAATCTCCATCCCTCCAATTAGTGCTAATTACACAGCACCAGGCATTTCCACTTAATTTATATATCAAATATAATTTATATCAAATTCTCCTTTGGCTTCCGTGTCATAAACCATTGTACGTGTAAAAGTTAATATTCTGAAAATAACCTCACACAGACTGTCAGTTGGCACGCGATAGAACCCCCTACCCTCTGAAATGTTTCGATACGCTTTTATTATACATTTGCACCTTTTTAAAGCCCTGTATATAATTTGTGTTTTTCAAATTCTCGTTGGTGTTAAGGGAGCATGATAATCTGGTTTGTTATAGAGATTGAGTTTAAATACATTTTTATCAATTAAAGTTGGTTATTTTTTCTTTTTTAATTTTTGTATTGTAATAAATTTTTCTTCGGTTTAATTTAGTTATCATTTAACATAAAGGAGCGGGTTCGATTTTTATAATATAGATTAGCTATACCTATATCTATTTCTACGAACAAAAAAGTGAATATTTTTTGTATTTATATATGAGTTTGACTTTTGATATTGTGTTAATATAATGTATTGTATATTATAATAAATATTTGTGTGAGCTTTCTAATATAGCAGTATAAAGTCAAAAATATCATAAAGAGGAGATTTGATCAACATCACATTCACAAAAAAATATAATTGTCTGTCAAAGGGTTTTGTCATTACATAAAGTGAAAGAGCGAGTCGAGTGAGCCGAAAGTAGAGAGTAGATCTTAGTCACTAAGTCCTGATTACTATCCATGTAAAATAAGCATAAAACCAACATTAAAACATTTATCTTCCGCTAGTCTAAGACGCTATTACTGCGAATTAACTTTTGACAAGAGAGAATATGAAATATAAATATATATATTTTAAGTAATTTATAACAACATAACTTCCTACAAGCGTATAACAATTTCGACATAGCTTGACGAGAGCGTATGGCTTAGCGGTCAGAGCGGTTGAACGTTTGAACGGTCAATTGCCGCGGGTTCAAATTCCGCTGCCTTTAAATGATTTTTGTTTTTTTTTTTCAAGTTTTTTCTTTCCTTAATGTGAAATAACGCTTTAAAGGCAATACAAATTAAAATAAATTAATTTTATTATTTTTCCGCTTCTATAAGTCGGTGTAGAGTTCCGCCATTAAAGATGCAATGTCTCAAATCTGGGTGGAAAGGGGAGAATGAGTATGAGAGAGAGAGAGAGAGAGTATTGACATGCTAAGTGCGAGAAACAGTGTGAAGCTAAAATAAAAATCTACGTATAAAAATTGATAAGCTTAACTTTGCGGTCGTATATATCCACACTTTTTCTATGAAATGTACTTCAGTATAAGTTTGTAATAGCTTTTTTCTGGGATAAACCTATAAATTTCCAATTTTCGGACTTTTCCTTTATTTGTGAGTTTAGGTCTAACTCTGGGTCAACGGGAAGTACCCTGTAGGTTTTGATTACTCGGCGATTTTCATACAAAATGTGGAAAAATATAGAATATACGCTCATATCTTCTTATTGCGCTGACTTAGAACTTTGAATTTTTCTGTGCTTTAAGATGTCATCAATTTGGATATTTGATATATATTACAGATTGATTTTGAGAAAATGGTCTTGACAGACAGACAGACAGACAAATGGACAATAAAGTGATCGTATAAGAGTTCTGTTTTTTTTTTTAATTGACGTACGGAACTAACTGATAACACACAAATTACGCTATCACTTTAATATTAAAAAAATAGCTCATACTCTATAACAAACTAGATTATCATGTTCCCGTAACACTAAAAAAAATTTGAATAGAAAATTGTATCCTATATACAATTGTATACAGGGTGTTAATTAAAAATCATTTTTTCTATTACATTGTTAAATGTCATAGGAAATTCATGTTTATTTTAAATAATACAAGATAATATTTCGCATCAATATATCGCTACGTACAATATCCGCTCGCGTGTTCCACACTATGTAATTAACTCGAATACGACGGGTAAATTACACTATAAAGTTAAAATTTTCGCTTTAATTATCAAGTTATTTGTTGTTTGAGCTCAGTTTTATGGTTATTTTGTCAAGTCACGGGTGTAACTTTATAAGATATATGAAATTCGCCATTTTCACACTTACTCACTTCACTTAAAAACTTGGGCGCAGCTGTATTTATGGTTTCTTTAAATATTTATCGTACCTTTAGTATGGATTAACACTTTAAAAATTATAAATATAAAAAAAAAAAAAAACTACGTTATTAATCCTGTAAAAATGTCAGTTTGGTGGATTTTGATTGGATTACTTTTCTTACATAATTAAATCAAATTCTTCAAATCTAATCTATTAAAGCTAATGTCTTGGAACTATTGGAATAATATGAAATTCCACCACTTCACGCGAGTGAAGCCGTAGTTAAATCTAGTTCAATACATTTTCTTTGGTGTAAGTAGTTCAAAAACTCAATTTGCACTCAATGTACAAGATCTCCAAAATGTACAAAAAGTGAACAGAATGTCTGGGACACCAGAACACTGGGTCACTAACTCGCTCTCTCGCTCTTCCCAGTCTTTGATATGAGATATATGCAGTTTAAGATAAAGATAAACCATAGCGATGTAAACACGTTGCTAATATAATACGTGAGGAGTCGTGAGGGCGGCTGTAAGGAGGTCTGATGCAATATGAGCTCTATACCAATTTAATAGGAGGCACGCTTAGAGAGAAACAAGGGTAAGAGGCGAAATGCTGTAACCCAGATTATGGACATTTTGTAATCTTTATATTTATGTACGTTTTTACATTTTTTTTTTGTGTAAATAGGGAAAATGTATGACTTTTTGGTAGATATATGCGTAATATTTAAATAATATTAATGTTTTCCTTCACTAAGCCTTAAAGGCAAAGTTATATATCTCTAATTCTCTTTATAATTATCCGTATTTTTTGAGCTCTCATTAAAAAAATTATAAAATTTACTCAAAAATGTCTTACACCATTTTGCTCTAGCGCTGTATAATGTTCGTGATAAATATCCCTTACACGGGTGGAATTTAGTAGTTTCGTAAGCAAATATATGCCCACAGTGAATATCTGGAGTTTTACGTTCACTACACTCTCTTTGCATTATTAAAAGGAATTTTACACTGTTGTGTTGGTAGGTTGCGGTTTGTATGTATTTTTTTAGTATCTTTTATATTTTCACACATAAATATAGCCAATTCTTTTTTTATATGCTTTATTTATATTATGCTGTATATATTTCCTTTACCAAATAATCATTCTTGGTAATAATCTTTGGATAATATGGTAATAATCTTGGTAATAATCTTTGGTAAAAATCTTTGGTAATAATCTCCCCACAGACATGTTTTTATTGATAAGAATGCGTTTAATTCCACCACTCAATACGTAATGTTTCAAATTTAGTCAGAAAGTGAGGAACTGAGAGTCTTAACACTAGGTTTGCGGTGAATAAACAAATAAATAAATATTGTAAATATATATATATATATATATATATATATATATATATATATATATATATATATATATATATATATAATATATATATATATATATATATATATTTGAATTTAGACTGAACTTCATACATAGTTGTTACAAATATCAGCATTATTATTAATTACTTGGCTTATCTCTCATATTTTAAGCTCGGCTCGAAGGACCATTTTTTCGTTTATCGTGTCTTCTAAATTTTACGGCAGAGATAGAGTAACAGTAGTGACATATCCCTCCGTACACTTTCCATACAAACAGAAACATTTTGTAGTATTGTAGTGTCACAGCCGTTTGCAATTTTCTAAGTGGACTATAGAAACACGTATAAATATTTATTGTTTGACTTTGAACCTACACCTATGTAAGAAGAGTCAAGTTGGAAGCTTAATCGAATAACTTGACTCTTGAGCAAAGAAATAGTCATGTACGAGTACGACTAACTTTCAAAAGCTCTTATAAACAATTACCTAATGTATTACCTATGAAAAGGTACTGACAGTGTGTTTTAGTATATAAAAATGATATTATCAAAAGCCTACAGCAAAAATGAAAGCCTCCTTCTAGTAATTTGTATTCATCCATCATCACTCAGCATTAAGTTGGTTATTCATAAAGCTACAACGCATCTAAAACGTCAAATATGATAAGTATATTTTGAAGAAAAAAATGAATTTCCCCAGACTCTATACGAGCACGTTAATATTTTATGCATTAAACAACAAGCCTTTTATCTCATCTAACGGCTATTTACTTTTGAGGGATGAAGAAATGTGACGTCAAAGAAGATTGGTCAAAGCTGCTTTTTCTTTTTTGCAAATTCTGCTTTTTAAATTATTTTCTCATATATATATATATATATATATATATATATATATATATATATATATATATATATATATTATATAATATATATATTATATGTAAATTTAAATGTAAATAATTAAATGTAATATTATATGTAAATTTTATATTTAAAAAAAATTTTATGAGGTGTAGGAACATAGTGTCCAGATATCAATTTCCACTAATAAAGAAAAGTGTGCAAAATGGCATAACTGAACGCTAGGCTTTTCTTAAGTCAATTGGGAAAATAAAAAAAGATTATCCACCAGGCCGTCGTGACGCAGTGGGGCAGTGTTTGACTGCAGGGTGTTTGATCCCTACTCGGGAGATGTATGTATGTATGTATTACTTTCATTTCCCCGCTCTAGTAGACAAAATGCGGCGATGAGCTCCGCCAGTGCACGGGCAATATTTGGAGAATGGAGTGTCTTAACTCTAGATATTTCTGCCCACGCGGGATACAGAGAGAAACTGTAAAAAACATTTAATCCCCTTTAAATTTTCCCCAAGATAGAATTCGAATCCACTATCTTCACTATCACTTAGTCAGGCACAACAGCGCTGCTGTGTAATTTTTTTTATTATTTCCTTATAAATATTTGATATTATCAAAATGTTATTAATTCATAACGTCTCTAAGGATGAAAATGATAATTTCTTAGAAACAAGTTGTTTGTTGTTGTTTTTTTCACGATTTACTTCCTGTTTAATATTTATATTTTTTTATTGACATATTAATCGTTACATAAATTACCTTACTTTTACTAGAAAAATAAAACGTTTTAAGATATATTATACTCTAGTATAATAGTTGGTTTTATTTATATGATATTAATTAATGGCGGATTTACACGTTAATAAAATCAAGTCACGTGTCGGAGAGGCACAGCGTTTGCCTGTAAGGGCGATAGTTTGTGGGTTCGATCCCCCACTCAAGTCACAAAAACACGCAATTCCTCGAAAGAGCGGAAAGCGGGGAACGGAGTGTCTTAACACTAAGTTCCTTGAACCTACAGTTCCCTATGCCTTCCGTGCTATTGTCGGGTTATATGGTGAAGCTAAATAAATAAATAAGGAAAGTTTTTTGTTAGAGTTCATACTGTAATCCTCTGCCAACCTCTAGTTAAAACACTCTGATCCTCCACTCTGATCAACTATCTCCTAGAGCCAGAGCTGTGTAGTCAATACCAGAAAGCCTAGGCCATAAAGCCTAGGGCCTAGTGTTAGGACACTCCTTTATTCACCTATTGCCCAATTGCAGGACGTTGTGTGTTGAGCGACTGATTCCAACGCAGCCCATTAATACAATGGGCCAAAGCTTCCACTTATAATTCTAAGCTAATTCTTTCCCAAAGTTGGACTGAACTGAAAATCGTAGTATTTAATTAAATAAAATTGTTATTTTGATATTAAAAAGAACCACAAAACGCCTCAAACGAAATACCAATAATTCCTTATACAATTCTGTTTCCAATATACTACATATCTACAACATATATATACATATATATTGCTATACATATATATATTGCTTATTATCCTGTTCTATGCGTACATTGCAGTTTGTGTAGAAAATCGCGAAATTACAGCCATTACCGTTTCCGACGGACGGCTCTCGCTTCCTTTGCAATAACTAGAGTCTAAGCGAATCTGATAAGAAAGTCACTTTATTAGACGTTTCCTCTTAAGCTTAATTATGTAGTACTATTTATACTGTAATAGTATTCAAGTTGTTATCTCTCAGTGTACTAGATGGTCATAGATTCAAATTTCCATCGAAAAAAATTGTAGTTTTTGTAGGCAGAGGAAGAGCCATCCCATCCTTCACTATTTGCAAGGCATCCCATATTGCGGTGGAGGCGGTACTTAACGCTGCTCTTTTTATTATCACAAAAGAGTTTGCAAATTATTGAAAAATATAATATTTTTGTTTTCCAAACAACATTGGACAAAGTACGCATAAGTAAATATTTTCATTTTATTGATTGATGCAATTAAATAATCGTCCATATTTGCATTTTAAATTTAAGTAGGCGCTTTTCTAATAAAATTATATACTGAAACTTTTTACCTCTAAAGCTACTACCAAATTTTACTATATAGCAAGATAACTAGCGGTGCCTACAGACCTCGTCTTGCCCGGAAAAGGAAAACTACTATAATTATGATATACATGATTTCTTACAGTTTACATGGCCGGATTCAATTGTATTCTTAAACCATACGTAGTACAGTGACAGACAGACGTACAGAAGTAATACATTTTTATATAAGCATTTGAACCAATGCATAACTTGTAAAGTACATACACTGTTAGCGGTTGTTGTGCCCTTTCCGTTGAAGTCGGTTAATAGATTGGCGCCGCCGATAAACTTAAAGCAGGTTAGTTCATTATCATACACATACTTTCTTTACTACGGCCGTCTGTTACACCATTGTTTTCTTAGGTTCAATTTTATTGTCAAAAACTTTATTTTCTCTTTTTATCTTCTATTTTTTCTCTATCTAGAGCTCCTTTTTATTAAGTAGAAGAAACAATAATAAATCAGTAAGTGTACTAATACTTAAAAAATAATTACAAGCTACTAGCCATCCACCAATCTGTACAGATCTAGGGCATTCAGTTGGTGAAAACGAGATTGATTTTGTCATAAAAAGGCGAAGCATCCAAAATATATGCACGGTTGAATGTAGAAAATGGAAATTCCTCGCAACCCACGAGTCTATTAACCGACTTCAAAAGGGAGGCAGGTTATAATCAAACCAATGCCCCAGATTGGTAGATATAGTGATGTGACGACTTACTTATACATTTTTTACTTTTGGTATCACTTGGTTTGGTTTAGCTCACGCTTTTTCCCGCCTATATCAGTGTTGGCAGAGGGAACCTAGTGTTGAGACACTCCGTTAACCGCGCACCGCCCAATTTTAGAGACATGTTGTGTGTCTATTGAAATAAATGATACGTTTTTTTTAATTGACACTAAATTGTAACACCTGTATTAGGTATATTTTTTTAAGCATCTAGTATTAAAAACGGTTATTTTTGATATTTGGTGTTTTATTATAGGTAGTATACGAGAAAATGGCACGAATATTGAAAAACGACTGCTTTTGAGTATCATATGAAAATGTTGTTATAGTTTTATTATGTATTAGTGACGTCAGATGATGTAAGCTGTCAAAAAGCCTTCCGGGATTTCAATGTTTCTCAATGTCAATATATTATTAATTAGAGAACTTACAGAAAATACTCTACAGATGAGTGAATAGTTGAAATATTTCATAAATATGAAACTAACACTCTAATTACAAATTTACGAAACTCACCTGTTAAAAAAGTTCCATTGCCAAAATCTGTATAGGATTTGTTTTGTCTAAAGCTATTATTATTCCAGATTGTATGATATTTATTGATTAATTAAAAAAAAAATGCTAAGGTTAAGGTTGTACTTACTTATTTACTTTTACTTATCAGTAAAATCCACACGATGGATACATTTTAGTCACCAAAAAAATATTGCGAGCCATTTATTATATAAATATCTTACGTCTATTTTTTAAATACAATACTTAATTATAAATTAGTTACAACAGAATTGAATGGTTAAAATAAATACAAATACGTGCATTTTCTAGAGTTCAGAATTTATTATCGCCTATGTATGAGGCATATAACAATCAGGCGAAATAACAAGAGTGTTCTTTATAACATATTCTTTGTTTTCACCTTAGAAATATATATTCTCTATTATAATTTCTCTAACGGTGCAATAGAGAATGTACAGCCTTAACCCTTTATTATTTAAGACCTCAACGTACCTCCGAGATGAAAGTTACCACTTAGAGGCGTGCGGGCTTATTAATATACCACACCGGCCATTATATTGTCGTTGTAGTAGCTTTTTACTTATATTCTAGATAAAATCCACTAGTAGAGTAAGTTTAGGAAGTGATAGTTTTAAATATAGTTTATATTTCAATTTTATTATATATTTCATACAAAATGTTTATATTCAAAGCTGTCTTTTTCTTCTTTGATTAGGAGATTAGCTTTAAACTGTATCTCACGTATATCACGGTAGACAGAGGATACTTCGTGTACACACACAGGCACGCACGCACACACACACACACACACACACACACACATACACACACACACACACACACATATACACACACACACACACACACACCCCCATCCACATATACACACGCACATACACGCACACTGTGTTCTTCACTTTCCGCTTGAATTCGTTCTGAAATTAGTGAACCATCGTTTGATTTATTAAACAAGTCTCACAATTTATAATGCAATTTCTTTTTTGAAGGAAAGATGTTGAAAGAAGAAATAAGTTTAATACACTAAGCCTTCTTTGCTTATAATACAAATATTTTTATTATATGAATATTTTAAAATTTTCATTTGCATATTAAGATAAGAAACATTTTATTGAAAACGTATAAAATTTAGGCCGCGTTGTCTTGTTCGAACCCACGCCTCTTGGAAACCGTTCAAGCTATTTTCGCTAAATAAGCCATACGATCTTAACCGATCGTCGCTAACTAAGCCATACATACGATTTTATTTTATCGAAATCTTTATACACATACATATATTTACGCTTGTTACAATTTAATTATAGCGATATTATTCCTTCGTTTTTAGCTACACTACACACTTTGGTTGTTCTTACCGTTTTTGTAAATCTTCACGGCATTGTTGGGATTTCTTTTCGGTAATAAATAGAGTATTATAGGTCATTGTACGCTGGTGTTGTTTGAATTAATGAGTTGAAGATAGTTGTTAGAGATCACGTCTCCGTGTTAAAAATTTCTAGTTGGTGCGCTAATTTTATTATCCGTACCTCGTCACTAAAGCTTTAGCATGAGTAAGATATAGGCAGTTTCGAGTAGCACTTAGTCCAAATTCGAAGTTTTTAAAATCTCAATAATAATTCTCACGAGGAAAGTCGTAAGGTAAAACTAATCTATATATATACATACATATTTTAAACCGTAAACCAAACCAAAACCGACAGATTGTGAACTAATTGACATTCAATATAATGTAATGTTATAAATCCAATTTGATAGTAAACTACGTATTTTATACTTTAATAGCTACTTGTTAAATTTGATTGCTGTTGTTAGATTGCGCTGTCTTGGTGTAGTTTAAACGAGACCAACTGACGATAGTAGTCGGTTCAAATTACGTTGGCGTTAATGTGTTTTTGTATTGTTCTTTTAATATTGTTTTAATTTCACGGTGTGCGAAGAGAACCGCGTGTTAAGACACTTGTGTTATCCACTCTCCATCTGATTTGTAGTGATAGTTACATAGATATTTCTTACATACATAAATATATTAATATATCAGTTTTTGATTACGGGATTAGTATCACGTTGTATCCCGCATACAGCCGGCCAGGCTCAATTCTCCGTTTTGTAGCCAATTTTCAGGACAAATCGAAACCCCGCTTAGGGAAAGCGGGGTTTTGTGGGCACCGAACCTGCAACCATCGTGTTTACTGTCCGTTCTAATCAACATTAACTCATAGTTCTTAGTAATGGTAGTCCATTTAAAGTTAATGCAATAAGTCATTGTATAGATTTTGTTCAACGTTATCTGCGATCGTATCGTATAGTAACGGTAACTAGAGCGGCGCCTATACCATACCTAGAGGTACACCTGCGTGGAAATTTAAATTATTTTACTATTAAACAAGTGTAGAACTTGCTAAGCTTGAAATGAATTCATCAAATGTTAATAAGGTCTTGTTTGCATAGTTGTGAAGCGTTTGACTGGAGATATTTAATACTGGGTTCGGTTCTTGCTCGTGGTCATATTTAAATTTGAAGAAATGCAATTTAATCGATTTTGAAAAGAAGACGTTATGAGCTTAGCATCTATGTATGTGTTTGTGCGATATTGTTGAAATTCATCTATGTAGGCTTTATATATATTTATATGTGTGCATATATGTCTCAGATAGTCTGGAAGAATCCCAATCGAGATAATTACAAATTAGGTTTTATATATATATATATATATATATATATATATATATATATATTATATATATATATATATATATATATATATATATATATATATATATATATATATATATATATATATATATATATATATATATATATATATATATATATATATATATATATATATATATATATATATATATATATATCGGCAAGTTGAACTTAAACGACTGACCGACCTGATTGACAAAATTTTACAATGTCAATAATAACAAGGTACAAATACTTACTTATTATAGCTGGATATTTTGATAATAATCTCTTCATTTAGTTGCCTTGCCTTGTCTATGTCACAAGATTGTTAAGCAAGTCTACAGAAATACCTATATTTCCAACCCGTCAATGTCACACATTGTCCGAAGTTCTGTGTAAATCAAAATACACCTGAGGGCATATTGCACAACCAATACTATTCATTATTTATATATATATATATATATATATATATATATAGATATAGATATATATATATATATATATATATATATATATATATATATATATATATATATATATATATATATATATATATATATATATATATATATATAATATATATATATATATATATATATATATATATATATGGCCAATAGATTGTCCACTGAGGATGTTAAAGACCGTGCAAAGTGGAGTAGGCTTAGTCGGAAGGCAGACCCTGGCAAAAGCCGGGACTAATGCCAAGAAGAAGAAGAAGACTGTGTGCCACGTCAGTGTATCTGGTGGGCACTACGATCCAGGGATCCCCCCTGAATCCTATGTTGCTATTATCAGAGACATGTACAACGACTCTGTTTCTACAGTTAGGACCGCTGTTGGCGATACCAAACCCTTCCCAATTACAGTAGGTTTACCAAGGCTCAGCTCTAACGTAGTGCTCGATACTGTCACGGCTCACAGCCAGGACCAGCCTCCATGGCCGATGATGTATGCCGATGACATAGTACTCATTGACGAGAATCGACTGATGCTGGAGCGTAAAGTGAATGCCTGGAAGGGTGCGCTTGAGAACGGTGGTCTTAAACTGAATGGGTCGAAGACCGAGTACATGGCTTGCGGGCACCCAGACTCGAGCACCATCCACATCGGGCCTGAGCCAGCCTTTAAGTCGGAGAAGTTCAGGTACCCTGGATCCATTATGCACGAGTCTGGAGGCATCGACTATGATGTCCACGCCCGGGTTAGCGCTGCTTGGGCCAAATGGCGGGAGGTCACTGGTGTGGTCTGCGATCGCAGAATACCGCCCAAACTCAAGGGGCTGACATACAAGAGCATGATCCGACCAGTTATTTTATACAGCAGCGAATTTTGGTCAGCATTATCTCGGCACACTCAGGAGCTTCACGTAACGGAGATGAAGATGCTGAGGTGGATGTGTGGCGTTACTCGGGCTGACCGCATACGCAACACATTCATTCGAGGTAGTCTTGGGGTCCGTGACGTAGAGGATGAGCTCCAAGAGCGTCGTCTGAGATTTAATTATTTTAATTTCAGAACAGCGATAGACAAAGCGCGGCGTTGAGTACCGTCACTCAACAAGTCACATCTCGAACATTGGCAAAAATGTCGAGAACGGAGTGTCTTAACCTCCTCCTGCTCCCTCCGGATGTGCGCGTCAAATTGAAAAAAACAGAACAAAAAATAGTGTTAATATTGTATCAAATTAAAGGCACATAGTAACGACATGATTTCTAATGATTGTGCGGCGCCAATAAGAAAGTGGTGTCTACAGCGGACCGGCTACTTGGGCTACTTGAGTACCCGTATCTTACATAAGGCCGATCAAAATGTTTTAGTGGATATAACACGGCGCGGCGTCGAGAGTGTGATACTTACAATTAAAACTTAATAAATCGAGGCCACCGTGCTTGAAAGCGTATGGAGATGAAGAAGTGACCGTAGAAGTTGGAGGAATGAACTATTTTCATAGTTCTTCTTTAGCAAGATAAAGTTCGGCGTTGTGTTCCGCCACTCAAGACGCAAATGTCGTAAATTCACGTAAAAATCGAAAAAAGGTTTGACACCAGCTCTCCTCTCTTGCTTTATATGGAATACAGGGCAGTTATGATTATTTTTCTTAATCGGCACTTTAAAATTATTTTATTTGAACCTCCAAAACCCATATGCTGAAAGAACTCAGTGATATATCACTACAAATCTAACTTAATAGCTAACGTTATGATCAAATTAAAATTAACGACACTTATCATAAGGCCCTTACATCACAGTCATTAAAGAAATTAAAAAAAAAATTATATTAAAATAAAACCCCATAAAAGATTATTTACAAATAGGCGTTAGAGTTGTGTAATATAGTCATTTATGGTAATTCGTAATTTACTGCCTGCGCCTACGTCTTTAACACGAACCTGTAAGACGAATGCTCGACCCAATAGCTCTATTCAATTATTTAGAATCCATGAATAGCTTTTGATTATAATAATATTATTAATTTGCCTATTTACCCAAATACATATATTATTTTACGCCTTCAGCGCAATTGATACTAAAAGTTATTGTGTTTTGATTTAACATACATATACATATATATATATATATATATATATATATATATATATATATATATATATATATATATATATATATATATATATATATATATATATATATATATATATATATATATATATATATATATATATATATATATATATATATATATATATATATATATATATATATATAGACAATAAAATCGTATGACTCCACTCCACTAGCAGGTTCCCTCCTTTTGCCTTTTGGCATTTGTAACCAGGATCTGCCTACTCTACTTTGCACGGTCATCAGCATCTTCAGTTATGAGTCCATTAGCTCTTATATCCTGCATCATAACACCCGGCCAACGTTTCCTTGGGTGTCCAGAAGGTTTTACTCCAGGGACAGTCACAGAAATCTCTTTAAATGAGAAATTATTGTAATGATTAAATGGCAGTAGAGCTGTCTTCATAGTTTATTTATGTATTTATTTATCCTTTATTGCACAATATAAAGAAATGTGCAAAAGGCGGGCTTAACGCTATAAAGAATTCTCTACCGGCCAACCTGTCATGTGGCAAATAAATGTATAGGTGTGCAACAATCAATTAAAACATATATTATTATTGTATACACATAATATATTACAAATAAACAATATATACAAATACATAATAATACACATAAAAAAAAGATAAATATATAAAATAAGCTACATAAACATAAATAAAATTATTAAATAGCTATAAATAATAATAATAATAAAATAATATAACTCAATAAATATTTACTATGTATATAAAAGTTACGAGTTAGCAAAAAACAAATGCTTCACTTGACGCTTGAAAGACTCTCTGTTCTAGAAGACACTGAGTTCTAGAAGTTCTAGAATTAAAACGGGAATGATTCTATACATTTGGCATGTCATGATTTTACCGTGCACAATTTTTTGGCTATATTCTTGAATGTAGTGAAACATGTATTACAGAACGACTTTTAACTGGCTCTGTGGGTGCTCCCACCAACCTAACCTTCTCTAGTTTATGGCCTACGTCACGTACAATACCATGGGCGGAAGTATCTTCACATTACATTCCACCAGCCTATGCTGTCAAATACTGAAGATGTTTAAAATAAATACACAATACTTATGGCATGAATCGCACGCCATTAGACTCAAGGACACTCGGACAAACAGTGTTAAAATACAATATAAATTACTTAGCAAAAATCCTATTTTCCAAAATAGGGACGACGGAATAACTTTGACGGCCGCCTTGTAGCCCTCCCGCCCTAAGCCACGCCCGCCTTATGCTGCGTTTACATTATAACTAGAAATTTCTAAGTAAGATTATTATATAGTATTATTTCACTCTAGAAATACTGGAATTTCAGAATTTGTTTTTTTATTGTGCTTAATAAATTTCGCAAGTAAGTTAAATAAATTAATAAATGTTATGTTATGCACATTATATTGTTTAAAGTGCTAAGTACAAATTTGTACTTATTCTGGTCTAGTTAAATGTGCATTTAAAGGCCCCAAAGAGTTTATGCGGATGCTATATGATGCGAGGTATATGAATAAAGGATATTTTTCGTATATATACAATATTAAGAAAAAATGCTTCACGCTATTTCCCGCTTGTAGCAGATTGGACAGAGGGAATCTAGTGTAAAGACACACCATTCTCCACTTTCCGCCCAATTTTAAGACTTTGCGTATTGAGTGGCGCAACGGAATTAAATTTCCTTGCTTGGCAATCGAACCCACACCGTCGTAGTTACAGTTAGACGGTGGATGGCACGACAGTTTAACATATAAATTACAAGTGTATTTCACCATTTGTTAGCTTGAATTAAAACGAATACTCGTATAGGCAAGTAATAATAAAATTCAAACGGCACACACTTTTTGGGTTGCCAACAAAAATATAGTGTGAAATATAATAATTTGATAGAGCAAGCTTGCCACCGTGCCTCTCCGCGTACAGATAACGCAAACACGTGCCGTGTTTACATTACCTTCCTTTATATGCTTTGGAGATAAAATATATTCACTTTTCTGCCTTCTGGCTTAGTGGAGGCCAC
Organism: Dione juno; assembly: GCA_037127375.1. Classification (NCBI taxonomy): domain Eukaryota; kingdom Metazoa; phylum Arthropoda; class Insecta; order Lepidoptera; family Nymphalidae; genus Dione; species Dione juno. The sequence continues at coordinate 424,439 of JAXRJS010000064.1, read as the reverse complement.
TTAGTGTCAAAATTGTAGGTACAAGTACAATTTTTGGCTGTCAGCAAGAACTTAGTGTTTAATCACTCTGTTTCTGAACATTGGATAATATATAAATGATTTTAATTTGATAATAATAATACATAAGGCATTTAATATAACGAACGTGGGCAGACATAGCCCCACTGGGCCATAATGGCTTTCATGAGTGGGATGATGACATTCTGATTAATCAATGACATTCTTAATTATCAAGATTTATCTGAATTTAATCAGCTTGTAAGTTGCCAAGAAATATATAAAAAAATTAAAATAATACATTACATTACATACAATTTTCTTAATTTTTTTTTTAATCCACGTTCAACCATGTTCAATTTAAAAGCACTATTAGGCATTAGCGACAGTAATTTTTTTCATAATATAAAACTGTAAGACAAAATTTAGTCAAGTCAACGGCCTTATATCCTGCGTTATCATATTTTATAGACATTTTTTATAGTTTTCTATAAAAATACAATCAATGGAGGACCGGAAGGCGTTACTGTAGCCAGAGCTTCCATATCACGTACAAGCTTTATTTATTGTGTATATCGTAAAAAGATTTTTCATGGTTCGAGCGACTCTGGGTTATGTCAGAAATGTGAATAGCATTATAATGTGAGCTAACTTTGTCTTTACTTAGATATGTATGGATATTGTGGACTTTAAGCTAAATGAAAGTAAATCGCAGTGAAATAGCAGTTTGTGTGATTTTTGTAGTCGTTTCTTTTGTGAAAGATAGATTTTTTATATACTTATACTTTACAATGAGAAACTGTTCAGGCACTTCTCAGGATAACCTGCCTTCCGAGCTGGTGATTTATGTAGAACTGACATTAATGAATCTTTATGCAAATTTACGATTTAAAAGTCCTTGTAATAGTCTAATTCAAGAAAGTTTTAGTATTTATAACGTGGCCAGACCTATGTATATAGAGATAATGTAGAGATCAGCCACCTTATAGATAATTTCTAAATTGCATGAGCTAGTGAAGCTAGTGAAGATATACAAAAGTTGAATTTATAATTTTGTACTAAAACATATTACACAAAAGTGTACTTATGTAAGAGATCTCCTCCATATATGTATATATATATATATATATATATATATATATATATATATATATATATATATATATATATATATATATATATATATATATATATATGTATGTATATACATATAAATTATTATATGTAAACACATAGAGAAAACAAAAATAAAACTTGATATATACAAATATGAAAATATAATGTGTACTAAATACTTACACAAATACATAAATGTTCACAAACATATAAATATACATATATACATCATAGAAACATATATATGTATACAATTTAGTATATATGTCTATATACTATATATGTATGTACTTGTATATGTTTGTTTAATGTATTTATTATGGCACAAGTAAATGGTCTCATATCAGCCACGTGTATAGAAGTGTGCGAGATAACATTTGCACTCACAGTGTGTCGTTGTTTAGAAATTTAATACTATATGATAACAATATGTCCATATTTACTGGGTTCAAATCGGAAAGGAATATCCTGCTATTGTTATATATATGTGTAAGTTTGTGTGGATGTATGTTTGTATTGGTTTACGCAACAATTTACGCAATAACTATTAAACGAATTTAGATGAAACTTTCCAGTAATATAGCTTATACATTAGATATATACACTTATGTATATATATATATATATATATATATATATATATATATATATATATATATATATATATATATATATATATATATATATATACATATATATGTTTAAGTGAATTGGTTACTTCGTTTTGGTATTAAATTATACCATATCAGTATCAGTATCTATAAATTAGTCGAAAATTGAAATGAATGAATATCGTGGGATTATTTTTTTTCAAAGAAATGTATGCATATTGGTAATTAAGTCAATATTAGGTATTTTAATATTTATGTAGCTTCACGAAACATACCACGTACAGCAGGGTAGGGTATATCCGTTTCACACTTTCCACCGGAACTAGAAACGTTTCTTGGCGGATGAATGGCGGAAATCAATGCCGTGTTTAGTTTCACCGAGAGCCCTCAAGAAATTTCCTCAGAATACAACCCCCAAAATCCTTCGATTAAATCTCATTTGACTAAAATGCGTGGAAAATAGAGGACAGAGTAATGTATCACTAATTTCTCTCTGTGTACCTAAGTATGTATATCTTGCAAAATGCGTCGTGTTAATAGTAATTCTACGCCACGTGGCCACCCACGAAATATTTAATTTTATTATGTAACATCTAAAAATACTTGATGCGATATTTTTGATGTCGTGACTCAATAGAAAGTAATTACACTTGTACTGAACGTGTTTTTAGATTGTGGGTTCGATTTTTGTATAAGTGATTTTATATTTATAAATAGCAAGATAAAATAGCAAAGCAAATTATACAATACCAACTTCACATGACTCTTTCTTAATGCCCAAGATTACTCTAAGTTGTAATTTAAAAATTGTAGCTTCTAAAGTCTCCGAAGGCTACAAAAGGTAGGTGGGCTTGGACAGAGAGAATTTCTATTCTCTCCTTCTTTTTAGAAACATTGCCTTAGGGATGGCTTATGGCGTAAAACAATATCTTATACCGTATTCGGTGTATGTAAGGTAATGTGTAACAAATACATATATATATATATATATATATATATATATATAATAGGTTATGTATATATATCAACAAGTGGCGTAATTTTTACACGTGGAGTGGACGACACGAGTTTTGTAATAATAGCGTTTGTGTACGAGTACCTACAACGTGTACAGAATAAATGATAAATTTAAATAGATAATTGTGCTATAATTGGTTTGTTTTTTTTTTAGTATTTTAAAATTTTTAAATATGATCTGTATAATGGCGTAACTTAACACTGTTTTTTTTGTAAATAGACCTAGACATGACTTAATTTGAGTTACTTATTTAAGTATATATATATATATAATATATATATATATATATATATATATATATATATATATATATATATATATATATATATATATATATATATATATATATATATATATCTTTTTTTCTCGGTTGGGAGGTTAATGCTGCTAGCTTTACTGGTCTTTATAGCGACTAATGTTGGCGAAGGAAAAGGGTACTCTGTCCCTGAGAAGAGCAAGCTCTATGTGACTGCTTGAGAGAGGTCACTGGTGGCAAAGATGTCCTCTTAGGAACTCGAACCTCCGCTTGCGGCCAACGAGCGGGCTGGCTCCATAGTTCAGGGGTTAGAGCACTACAATATACTTAAATTCAGGCTTTAAATGAAAGTATTATTGTTTTACTCTACAACATTTTAAATATTTTTTAACCTTGAATTATTTAATAAATTAAGATAAAAAATAAATTGTAGTACGTATAGATTAGTTATTAGAGTATTAAGCCCTCAAATATAAAGTCGAATTAACGGGTTCGAATCCCACTAAATAAAAATAACTGTATTCTTTTTTAAAATGTATCTCTTGAAATCAACAGTCAGACTGCGGACAGTGCGCCACTATGTGGTCATATCTATAGTCTATAGTATTTGTAAATACGAAGTATCAAGGTCTCACGTGCAATTGTAAATGGTCTGCTATAGTATACACGTGGTATACTTTTCTAGTGGCTAGTTAAAAGCATATTACATATGTATATATACATATACATATATATATATATATATATATATATATATATATATATATATATATATATATATATATATATATTATATATGTATATACATATACATATATATATATAATATATATATATATATATATATATATATATATATATATACATATGTATATATACATATACATATATATATTATATATGTATATGTCGATATTATTACTATTGTTTATTAAGGACAATAGAATATTTTCTTTGTAAAAGGCGAAATAAAGTTAAAGATCTTGAATTCGTTGATATGTATGTACATTTTTTTTTATATTAGATAGCAGAAAACGGAGAGTTTTGACACTAAGTTTTGTTTACCCGGCTATTAGCGGGATACAGCGTGAAATTGAATAAATAATTTAAATATCCAAATAAAGGAGCACTTAGTGAAAATATATTATGATTTTTTTATACTTCTCAATGTAAGGGCAGTATAGTATATTGGGTAGCGTAACTTAACGCTGTCTTCTGTCTAATCAAAACAAGACAGCATAATTTGTTTATAAACACTTCACCGAGTAACTACCGAACCCGACATGCTAAGACAAGTGTACAATTCACAATATGAAACTATTGTTTTAAATTATAATGGCATACTCGTACATATTAGAATAACTAAGAAAACCAATTTCAAACGAAATTATTTGATACACGGGGTTTTCGCACATAGCAGGGTAGGCTTAGGGTAGATATTCCGTTGGCCGCTTTCCGCCTGTCGAGACATTACGTGTGTGGCGGAACTGGAAGTCGCGGTTCGCCTTGTTACCAGAGCGAGAAACATTACAATAACTAATTCACCCCGAGTGGGAATCGAACCGCAGTGTTGTCTGCCAGAGACTATGTCCATATATGGCAAGGTATGCACAGAGAGTCTAGTGCTAAAACACTCCGTTGTCTTTTTTTTTTAATTTGTTTTTTTATTGAGATACTAACTTCACAATCTCCGCGTAAACTCTCAAACAACTGCGTCATAATGGCTTTCTATAATAAACTTAATACCACTTATTATATCATGTTACAACGATACTTTGTATGGACATTAATTAATATACTTTATGAGACAGGATTATCTTTGTTTTGACTGGAACTTCAAGGACAGAATCTACTTGCTGGCGATAAAACGGTGGAGTTGAGTTACACATTATAGGGTTAGCAAAAAAAAAAAAAAAAAAAAGTAATTAACCCGGCAGCGGGAGCTAAGTGTTAGAATATTCTTTCTCCATTTTACATCCTATATTTTGAAAAGGTGCGTTGAGTGGCGAACTCAACGCTTATTGGAAATTTAATTTAATAGAAATTAAAATTATTTATTATGGCAAGTTTCAATCAAACAAAAAAACAAAACACCCAAAAAATTTTCAGTTCAAGGAATTCAACCCACAGACGCTGATCTACTGCTCAACGACGGCGAAGAGATATATATATATATAGGTTCGATTATTTGTGTCTTGTTAAATTTATATATAAATCATATTCATAGGTGTTAATGCTGTATTTGAAATGTTCCATTGTCCAGACTTGAGATATAAAAAAAAAAAAAAAAAAAAAAAAAAAAAACGATCAATCGACAATGAAATAAGGAAAGCCTGTTAAGGTATATTTTTCAACTGTCATACGAATTATCAATACAAATATGTACTATATCTGTTGGATAACATATCCACAAGTTACGTTATCTCATTTAACTGTACGTTATTTTATCTGTAGGTTACGATAACCGTTACCAGGTTGACATTTGACTGCAATAAACATTACAATTTACTCGCTCACGGGTCTTCGAAGTTTTATAGATCGTTAAACTAAATTCGGACTCAATGAAGATGTATTTTAATATATCTTAGCGCATCTTCCGCGTTCAAAAACGTTTTAGTAGAGAAAATATAGTGATGAGATATTCTTTAATTTTATTTTTTAGATGTTTTAAAACAATTTATCGCGTTGATTTTAATGCCTATATTATTATCAATATTTTTTATTCTTCACTCTATATAACAATGCAAAAGAGAAGTTTTTTTAAAACATTGTACACAAGGCGATCTTATAGCTTTGTAGCCATTTTTCCAGATAACCTTAAGGGCGATAAGGAATCGGAATTATATACGCGATTAATCCGTTCAAATTGTTTTATTATTTATTAATAGATCTTATTATATTCTTCATTTTCTGCCCTAGGATAGAATTTCCTAGAAATTCTAGAAAATCCTAGCCTGCTAATATTATAAATGTGAAAATTTTAGTACGGACGTTTGTTCCGGTTTCACACAAAACTACTGAACGGGTTTAGATGAAACTTTGCTGTAATATAGCTTATACATCAGAATAACACATGGGCTGCAATTCATTATAAACGAATGTAATTCACTTTACTAGTAAATAAATAATATGGCAGTTCAAGTGGGTGAACCCGCGTGCGGGCCGCTAGTTCGGGCTTAGGGTTTGCTGTAACGTTTGATTTAAATACTGTCTGAAGAAATATTAATATTTTTATAATTAATTTTAGTTATCACACACGCAAGCTTTTCAACAAAACTGTAAAAATAAAATACTACAAGTATACAAATATTATTGAACTCCGCGTTTTATCTCATACATATATAGCAGTGTTGGTCAGAAGAGCCTAGTGTCAAGGTTTGATTGCCAGTCCGAAAGAAAATTAAATTATTCATCAGTATCGAACCCGTGACTTCCTTAGTCGTTCTACGCCACGACGACCTCAGCGTACGAGTACAGTACACATATACAGTAGTGTCGCTTGTATAATTAAGTTACTCAAAAAAATCCAAGCCGAGCTCTACAAATATTTACACTACACAAAATATCAAAAGGTTTCACGGAATCGAAATCTAAATACATATAAAATGAAAGTCCTAAGGATAATTAAAATTTCAACACTTGTTAAAACTTTGAACAGTAATAAAGTCGCGGTTTGATGACAGCCGGTGGTCTCACTGTGGGGTGGAAGCGCGGTACAAAACTAGATCTAAAATAGCTTCTTATGGGTTTTTACTGGATTTTTATAGGATCGTAAAAATATCGCGTGCGGGCTTGGTGTGTATCCGTATGGTGTCATTTGGACGAGTGTAATCGTAATATTTTTAAATATTTATTATGTATGTATCGGGATTTCTGCACCTGCACCCAAATATGACAACTGCTTGAAATACTTGTAAGGGCGTGTGACTGAAAACAAATGAATAACTTGCATTTCCTTAATCTCCCTGTACTGGTAAGCTAAGGCACAGTGTTAAGTACAGTCATTCAATATCCAATGCCTGGAATTTAGTTCTATCTACCTGTCGTGCTATATGCTGGATACAGCTTGAGGCTGGACAAACATCTAAGCCTAAATCCTAAGCTATGCCAAATTTTATAGCTGTTTAATGTTAATTTTATAATAAATTCTTATCCAGAATGATAATCATCATATAAAAGTATACCTTTTTGGCGCACATGACAGTAAAATACGGATGAAATGTACCCTGGAGCTACTAGCCGAGAAATTTGATAAATGTGTTATATATACCTATATATACTATACATTTACAATGCGATAACGTTTCCATAGAAATCTGTGTTCTTGAAACTTGGAGACCAGGCTCTCTCTGGAAAATGTCCCTAATTACGCCGATGGGTATTCAATGGGTATTCGGCGCTTTCCACACGAATTTCAGACAGCGTGGTTCATTGGCGGTACTCAACGCCGCGCTTAATATTACAAAAAGCGCAAAAAAGGCAAAACAGCGTCTTTCCAATGCTCGAACCCGCAACCATCGTGATTAATAAAGTCAGACACTGTCACTGAGCGTCTATAGCCTCTTTAATTTTTATTACATATCTTTAATTCTATAATAGATGTATCTGTAGATAACGGTACCTACTAAACATTTACAACACGAATTCAAATTTGGCCTGAATTTTAAACTGACGTATCTATATATCTTTTAGAATTTTATTATTCAATATTATGTTAATAATATCTGAAATCCCACATACTAGATACATATATTTGTTTTATTTTGACGGTAAATTATAATGGATTCCCATATATTTTAGCTAGCTTTCACAGATGGCTTCGCTCGTCTCGTCAAATGGAAATATTAACTAAGAGCTGTGACAAATGACGTACTATAATATAGTCTGCAGCCTTCCTCATCTATATATAGACTATAAAAAAAAATCTAACCCAACCAAGTAGTTCCATAGCTTAACTCGTTCAAGCAAAATGTCTTGAACTTTATGGACTATTTAAAAGATTTTATTTTTGGTTGATATGTAGCTAAACTTAGGTAACGTAACATCTAGCCACTCTATCTGACATACCACTTTTAAGATATTTCATTAGTGCGGAACTCAACGCTGTTTTTCAATGTAACCTGGCTGGAGAATATTTGTATCGTTTATAAATTAAATGTCTCCCAAAATTTGAACCTAAAACTTTTGCACTTTAGTTATAAAGGCTTCAATCTATATTACGAATAAATAAGTATAATAGAGTGGTAAGAGAGGTAAGGGGAGACCTCGGTTGACCTTCGATAACATAGTGTCGAAGATACTGGAGGAAGGTCACGTAAAAAGCATGAGAGCATGTATGAAGAGGTTAATGACAGTGGACGAGGCGAAAGAGGTACGCAGGGACCGCAGCGTTTGGCGCCTCGTTCTCTCTGACTACCCCGCTAAGGATACACCGTGAAGCTATGTATGTATGTGTATATATGTGTACTAAAGTTTTATGGGTATTAGGTAGGTTATAAGGTATGTATATATATGTGTACTAAAGCAAACGAAACTCTGGAACTACTGGTTTAAATAGAACAAATATTTTTGTATATGGAAGTCCATTTATTAAGCTATACCTGCGTTTAGATTTGCTTTTGACACTTAGTAACAAGTTTTAGTTATTTACAATTAGCATTGGAAGCGAAGCCGGAGCTATAAGTTAGTATTTTAAATATACAAGTAAACTTTTATAAAAAGGCGGAATTAATTAAAAATAAAACGCTTCAACGCGATAGCCATTATTTAAAGGAAGTTAAGTAATTTGAGAGAGTCATAAATTTGGGGATTTTACGGTTTTAAAAGTCTTAGCCATTGTGCGAAGTTTTCAACTGTCACGCTGTTTTCAGGAAATAAAGTCTTCACTTAAAGCTCGGCTAAAGCTATAATGTGTATGAACAAAGGAAGTCACGTAATTGAAAATATATTTCACGTAATGTCTCTTTACACATAAAGATTTTATTCTGGTAAGATAGAGACAGACAGACAGACATTCGGAGAGAAAGCGGAGATTCTTAACACTCTTTTTACACATCCTGCTTTGCGGAGTAAAAAATGAAGCTGATAACTATAACAAAGTAAAAATTTCTACAACAAATAAGCTTTACAGTTTTGCCTCAGCAAGGTAGGCAGAGGGAGCCTAGTGTTATGACACTTCGGTCACCACTTTCCGCCCAATTTGCATCACAATGAGCATATAGCCGGAGTGGCTATATCAACCCACCGGCTATATGTACCAAAGTGATCTCAACAAAAACCCAAATAATACAAAATAAGCACATATCACGGACAAATTCCACAAAAATATTTACACACACACATAAATAACGCAAGGCTTTTGACAACAAGATATATATGTATATATATATATATGTATATGTATGTATGTAACGAATTTTAAAATCGACACAATGCAAGGGAATTGGAGTATTGCCACCAGCGAGCGAGCGAGCGAGAACAAAGGGGACTCGAACAAAAGATCACAAAAACTTTATATTTACGACTATTTGTTTATTGAACTACTTTATTGCTGTTAGCTAACTTTTATCTGAGGCTTTGCTCGCTCCAATGGAAATAATTTAAATAACCGAGGCACTGGTAACTATGAGCGCAGGCACAGTGGGCTACATCGAAACGATTAACGTGATGTAGGCTATAGCCTATAGCCTATAGCCATCACCGATGAATGGACTATATTAAACGGAAATGATTTGTGATTCGAGCTTCTGGGGATTAGCACGTTCAAGCAAACTAACTCTACAGCTTGATAATATTAAAGTATAGAAGTGTAGGTGTTTGTCTCCATATATGTATATCTTTTTATTACTCCAAAGACATGTCTAAATTAGTAATCCAAAGGACAGTGCACTCCAACACTAGGCTCCTTCTTCGAAAAAGTGTTATATCTAAAAAGCTATAAAAAGAGGATTAAGCTAAATATTCTCATCTATAGCAATCTTAGAGTAGAGCCCCCCCTTAAAGTACAAGTTGAAGCTTCTTTATCAAAACTTTGCAAATTTAACGATATTTCTGAATTAATTAACGCGGAACCCCATCCCGGCCGTAGTGGACAATAATTACTGGAGCTATAAAACTTCGCGCTTAATGAACAGCTTTGTTTTAAACTTCAATTTATATGCATTGAAATTACAAAACAATTATGTTGGGGTGAGTTCTCGCTATACTATAGACACTTTGGATATTAAAGTATTGGTCGTAATTTTTCATATATTTTGTCTTTCTGGTTAAACAGAGAGCATTTATTAATGAAACTCTCCTTCCAGAAAGAGAGTGTCTTAACACTAAATTCTCTCCGCCTATTCTGCTCCATGCAGGATACAGCGTGTCTTCGGCCGCAGTAAGCGCATACTTGTTTACTGTTCTCACGATCACACGGGACTACACTTGCATTTAGTTTACAACAACGATATATAAAGTAAACAAATTGATAGTTTTATAATATTTACGTTTACAATTTTAAAATCAGCTGTTTTACGTTAAAAGCTAATATTAGACTCCCTCACGACAGTCGTAACTTCCTTTTGTATAGCGGTTTGTAAACGGACAGATAACTATGAAGTAAATTTACATTTTCAAGCTCCATATGTACATATTATATATATAAATATATGCTATACTTAGAGATTAAAGAGCCTTCAATATTCTACAACAAAGAAAATCAATCGAAAATTGAGCTTGTGCCGCTGCAATTTTTTGCCACATTTGCTACTCGTGATAAATTCACTATTATTTACCCACACCGGTACACAAAGTCCCGGCGTTGAGTTCCGCCACTCAACACGTAGTGTTTTGAATTCCGACGGGAAACGCAGAACGGTGTAGCTTAACAGTAGGTTTTTTTAGTCTCACCTGCTATATATGAGATAAACCATGATGTTAAAAGAAAAAAGCTATATATTATACATTATTGACTTTGTTTTTGTGGTATTGCCTACATACAATTGGGTGGTGCGTGGGGATCAGAGTGTTCCCTCTAGGTTCCTCTACCTATCCTGCTACGTGCGGGATACAGCGTGAACCATTCAAGCAAATGTCAATTATATGTAGAAGAAGTCTTTGTATCAAAAATTCTTTTACGTATCAGATATAAATATCAATAGTTAACTACACCATACATTTGCAGGTGTTTTAACACATTTTGGCCAATCGATCGATATTTTGATTATGTTGAGCAAAAAAATATTAAATCAAAAGGTGTACACGAAACTAGTTTAGCATATGAATTATAAATGTTGTTTAAATTATCTATTTCATGTTCTATTGCGTAATATATATATATATATATATTATATATATATATATATATATATATATATATATATATATATATATATATATATATATATATATATATATATATATATATATATATATATATATATATATATATATATATATATATGTAAATAAATGAAAGTACATAATCCTTGGAGGTCCTGTCATTGATGATAAATGTAATATTACATTATTTGCCATTCAGTTTGTCTATGCTGTTGTTAATTTGTTGAAATTGTGCTTATTTTTTTAATGTTTGATTGTATGTATGACTAACTGCAACCTGCCGCTTCACCTGTCCCAGATGGTAATAAAGAACACACAGAACCCTGTGACACATGCCACAGTATAAGTGCTCGGGGTAAGTCTGACCGCTGGTACAGTAGTAATATATTACCTATCTTGGCTATAGCCAATAGTCTCTCGATATATGGACTATGCAGCACAAAAATATTTTCCCAATCGAGCTATTAAATCCTGAGATTATAGCGTCCAAACTGACAAAGTGCAATTTTTTTTTTACACTACGAGAGGCAAATAGTGATAAAATCTACGAGAACTAAGAATCACTAGTTAATACAATATTGTTCCAAAAAGTTGAGATCGAACCACAGTGTGTAAATGTCCTAATTTTCCTTAAAATAATTTTCATCTAATTCCATATTGTACAGAAAAGGAATTGTTACCTCAAATATTATCATAACATTTCCCGCACCATTTGCGTGAAAATTCCCCCTCCCCCTCCCCCTCCCCCATACAAAGAGAGGTCTGTCATAATTCAAAATGCTAAAAATATCTCGTAATACGTTTCGTCGTAAACTGTTTGCTGACGTCACGCCAAATGCGACCGCCGTTTATGGTATACGTACAAGCCATAAGGTGAAGCGAGTTATAGATGATTATTATCGTCACTCACCTTGCGAGTGTCCCGGATCCGTGGAGAAAGTGGAGAGTGAAATATCATGGCACTAGGTTCACTAGGCTTTATTTGCTCTGTTACATGCGGCATATAGCGTTAAGCAGGCATATTAATAAATAATCCAGAAATCACATCTCTCCATTCACCATCAACCGAGAAATGTCAGCTAAGATAGATCCGTTGCATGTATCTTCAAGGAGAACATAGCTTCAAATTTATAGAATGTTATAAGATATTCAAAATTCTTCCTTTTCTGACTGACTGACAAATAAAAATATTTGATTTCATCTTGAACACGCATTCTTTGTAGAGGTTAGTGGTGATAAACAGTATAATATAAAATTGTCTTGTATAAATAATATAAGGGAAAAAGAGGATCGGAGTGCCTTTACATTAAGTTTCCTCTGCCTAACCTGCTGTGTAAGAGTATATGCGAGAAAAAGCTTGACATTGCTTCTTTTCAAATTTTATAATTTATTACAATATCTCATCACTTGTACCTGCATAAAGCTAAACTTCACCAAGATCATAATAATTTAAAGCGCAGATCTCCTCCAGCCACTTCACAGCTTACTTTACATGGGAATTTTGGATTAATGGTAAGTGTGGTACGAGTATGGTGTTTTTGGAGAAGCTTTTTGCTTTTATCATAATATCAGGAAGTTATTTTTGTAAGTAATAGGTAATGTTTAGCTGATGGTAGATGTAGGTTCGATTCCCTGTTGCATTTTTAATCTTAGCGTGATTAGCTAAAACGTGAACATGGATTTCGATCATACTCGTACATCCACCAATGTTGCTAAACTTGTTTCTTTTTTTACCACGAATCACTCGAATTCGAATTGGGAACCCACAAGCTTCGCGTTTATAGTCGGTTGCTGCACCACTTCACCTTGATAGCCTTGCTATTACTAGATTCCTTTGGAGAAATAAAATTATGCAAAACTATATTAAAACAAAACTTAATTAATGATAATTGAACGTATATACTAAATGTATATATACAATAAGTTATATTTTTAACGCCCTGAGGCGGACTTTCAAAGTTCAATCATTTTCAGGAACAAGTCGTTCACATCATATTATTTCTGCTTCATAACTTCCAGTACTAATTAAAACTTGTTTGAATAAACAATTTTAAATGAACAAAGGCTGTGGGTTCGATTAAAGATTTGGACCGCCTTTTTGGTTAACTTGGAAATTGAATGGTTTTGGAGTATTTTTGTACAATATTGTATAGTGGTGTAGGTATATATATGTTTTGTCTTTAGCTTCACGCTTTATCCCGCATGTAGCAGGGTAGGTTAGGTAAATGGTGGTGTTAAGACACTTAATTTTCCGCTATCCGCCTTTGTCTGCTTAGTGGCGGAATCCCAACGCCACGCTTGGTCTTGTCATTAGAGGGTGGAAAATGAAATTAGTTTTCCCCCCCCTGAGCGAGATTTGAACCCATAACTGTGTAATCCTCCAGTTCTGTATTTTTATTTTACCTTCATACTGCATCGTTCATATGTTCGTAGCAATGAGTTTGTTTAAAAAAATCCTAATGAAATATTTAACAAATATAATTATTATAAAGTTATTCTTTTTTAAATACTTATTATATATTTTATTATGGATTTTTAGTTTATAAATTATAATGTCATTGTAAATTGTAAATGTCATGATTAGTCGTGTCATGTGTTTTATTTGAATTTAATAGCTCTAGTATGATTTTATTTTAAAGTAGAAACTTCAAAAACAGCAGGCAGGGTAGGCAGGTAAAACCTAGCACTAAACTAAGAACATATAGCATTAGGTGTCAAGGAATTTTGTCTTAATAAAGCGGCAGTAAATTCCCCGGAATGGGGATCGATCTCAAAGCTATCTAACAGTCAGTTAGTTTGCACTACTACACCACGATAGTACTTAATATTACTTCAATACATTCCACTGTACTTTTGTCATCTGTAACATAAGAAAATTATACTTTTTTCCTCTAATCCTACAAACATAAAATGTCCAAGAATAGCCGACCTTTCAAAGATAAAGCTTGCTTCGTATTTCGATGACACCGAACTCGAACCCCGGTCCCTTATGAAGCGATAAGACCTCGTAAACTTAAGCGATTTGTATTATTCGCGCACGCAACACGCTTTTGCTACAAAAAGAGGGCACTATTTTGGTAAAAAGACGAGAAAAGGCTGTAAGTTTTCTTGGGAAAGAGCTTTTTGTTTAGATTTCTATTTTAAGTTTTGTTTATTTTATGACAGTATAAATTATATCGATATTAACTTCAAATCGACGGAACCTATAACGAATTTAAGCTTGATTATGTAAAATAATTCAATATATGTAGTGAACGGAGTATTGAATCACTAGATCCTCTCGATATACAAAATGGCGTCACACACAAAAAGTAAACAAATAAACGTGGCTCAATTAAAAGTCTTTATAAGCGTTACATAAATCATCTGTTAAAATAACTCTAATGAATATTTATTATATCTTTACTACGATTCTCTATAAAATTAACAATAGTATAGAAGTTACGTAAATATATTGTAGTTTAAAAAGGACCCCTTTAAACCTACAGTTTGGTCGCAAGTCCGCATACACTGTTCTAGCTCCTCTTCCTGCAACGCGATGGTGAATCCATAGAATACACTTTTTTAAATATTATAAATATGACTTATTTATGGTTAATTTATAATATGTAATGCAAATAATGATAATATTTCCAAAGTAATGGTGTACATTATAAATTTATATACATATGTATGTATTATAACTGATAACAATACTTATTTAAAAAAATCGCATTATCATCATCTTCATCATCATCTTTCCAGCCGCGTACAGCTCACTGCTGGACATAGATTCCTACTCCCCCAAAGATCTCCTTCTCCAGCTGCATCTGGTGACCCTGACCAGATCATCAGTCCACCTGAAAGTGGCAGCACATTTTGTTTTTACATACAATTCTAATTCAAATTGTTCAAGTGAATTTTTAAACAAAATCCACTACATTCAATCTGACATACCAACTACAGTAGCAATAGTAAGTCATTAAAAACGTAACGTATTCGCTAACGATTATCGCCACGTGCGACAGTTAGACGATACAGACGTATAGTAAAGTCTGACCACGAGGAACCTTGGCTATAAAGCGGCGCCAGCTCTCCTAATTATCATATAAATGATGTATACAATAAAAAACGTCTTGTTTTGTATCACTGGCTAAGTTTGATGGACATACATACATACATACAACTCAATTTGTTATTTATATATATTTATTCACATATTTTTTAGTTTTTTAATTAAGATATACAGAGAATAGTGTTAAGACACTATGTTTTAAGACATTGTATGGTGAGTGGCGTACCTCAAGGTATAATATGTAGGACCTTACAATGAAACTAGCCTAAATATACATGTTTGTAATTTCAATTTTCCAGATTTAACAAAAATAAATATTACTAACATTGTGTTATAAGGCTCTATAGTGAATGAAACTCCAATCCCCAACTGTAATCGGTACACAGAAAGCAAACAATAAATTTATATAAGCAAAAACATAAGCTTAAATTTACTTTTATAAATAATATTATATTCAAATTTATAAGCGATTTAATACAGGTATTTTGCTTAAGACCGTTATATATTATACAACATTTTACAACTGGATGGACCGGTCCATGCAAAATATACTGAGGTGCACATATAGATAGTTCTTTGTTATTTACCAACATTCAATTTTACATGTTAATACTAAAAAGCTTAATTTCTCATTTAAGGAGATTTCTTATAGAGCTTATAGTTATTTGTCATCAATTGACAAAAGCTTGGCAAAGCTTAGCCTAAAGTAGAAGTGTCATATCCTCAGTATTTATGCTATATAGGAGAAATAACCTAGTATTCCTAACCGTTTACACGTACCGTTCACTTGTTCACTTGTTGAACACTTGTTGAACTAAAAAAATGCTTATATATATATATATATATATATATATATATATATATATATATATATATATATATATATATATATATATATATATATATATATATATATATATATATATCAAACAAAGTATCAAAACAATATTATTAATATATATCGTCCTTGTAACATAATTACAATAGCAGCTGGTCCAGTCGTTCTCTTAAGGCCATCAAAATAAGGCGTTCAAATTAATTCATTCATATGCTATTATAGTATCATAAATTTTATTTATACTCCTTTGTTTTATTTTAAAGGTATTTTTTAAAGAAATCTAGATGCATATTAAAAACAAAATTTTGTAATATATATATTTTTTTTGATTTTTGAATTTTTAGTTCAGTTCAGATTTTTATATATGTGCCTATGGCGACGTATGGTGTTTCGAGAGTGACAGGTTCAAATCACTTCGCCAATGTATGGAGAAAATATATGAAAGATATTTTACTTTTTAATATAAAATAATAATAAGATCTTTGCTTTTTTTTGCTTTTCTTGTTGTTCTTCAAATTCCATATATACCTTGGGTATGTGGAGAGAGTCTCCATAATTGGACACTACATACTATCAAAACCGCATTTATTCTAATCTAGCTAGCTAGATTAGGTTTGCCTATATCTCATTTTTTTATTATTTTGTCCTAGATTTTAAATATTTCAAACATAATCTAACAGCTAGACAAGACAGACCTAGCCTGTACGCTTTGAGCTTTCCTTGGCAGGGAGAATACTGCATACTAATAATGCATCTATTGTTTACACCGCGGTTGCGACGAGAGGTGAATATTAGTCAAAGTATAGACTAAGAGCCGACTGTAAAATCTTTATTTTTATAAAAATAATGTATATGATAAGTTTAAGATGTTAATTTAAAAAATCGACTTGTTGGCATATCTGTAACTTTGGTGTTTGACTTAATTAATAATTTCATTAGTTAATTACTGATCTGACCAGGAAATTAAATATATATTCATATATTGTTTTTAGAGGATATTCATTTTTAGGAGGACGGAGTGAAGCGCTATTTGATTCTCAAATACACAAAGACAAATTGATAAAAATAAAAATGTATATTAGCTTTAAATTATAATTAGTACTTCTTACACCGCCCCTTGGACTAGACGACTTCGTTTTACAAAGTTAATCGTGTATCGAATATAAAGAGATCAATAAAATAAGTAAATTAAAATATTAATAAAACACACGACACCTAGCCCGGTGCATACTGACGTCTACTGGGCATAGATAGTGAATAAATAATTGCTCATTACCGCCCATATGTATTTGTAGTGTTGCTTTGGACGGAGAAACAAGTCACTAAAATACACTACTAAGAATACGCTAAGTGACAATGTTCTCTGTATACAGAGATAAATAAGTACTATGGTAGTGAATTAAATCATTTCTTTCAGGCATATTGAAATCTTGACAACTATAATAAATTAAAAAAGTTTGCTTTTTTTTTTTTAATATTAATTTCATTAATCTGCCAAGGCGTTACGTCCTGTTATATTATTACAAGCACAATAAAACCGTTAAATGTAGAGAAAAGATTGTAGCATCCTATAGTTAGTGACTTATAACTTCGCTCCAGGATTTTAACCCCTAAAGTGCTCCAAATACTTTCAAAAACCTCGTTTATTGCCTGTACACTATTCAAAACCTGACCAAAATAGTAAAAACAAGATTTTTGGCAAAATTAACGCAAATCTAACTCAAAATTGAACAATTTCAAGGCGAGCAACAAGAGCTTGTTCTAGCAACAAGTTGTACACATTTTAGACAAATTACAAATATAGTATATAAGAAGTTGACTCTACACAGCCAGGTACACGCCTGCTGTGCATTACCATAACGCGTCCTGGCCTTATGCTGGCACTATTATATACATAAAGTATATATATATATATATATATATATATATATATATATATATATATATATATATATATATATATATATATATATATATATATATATATATATATATATATATATATATATATATATATATATATATATATATATATATATATATATATATATATATACTTTATGTATATTCTGTCAGCAGAATACAGTGTTGAAAAATCTCCTATATATCGCAGAGCCAACAGAGAAATTTAATTATAAACATATATTGATATTGTAAGAAAGTGGAAAGGTTTTAATTTTTTACTTTTAAATTTGAACCCATAACTGTGAACATGGACTAGCTCCATGTTCACAGTTATGGGTTCAGCGTCGAGCATCTTGCGACTCCCACCATACCAGTACTAACAAGTATTACACAGAGTAATAAGTAAAATACATAATGTTTTTGGTTAAAATTAAAAATATGCAACAAAGCCGTATGTTTCAATTAGTATAGTGGTAAATAAATGTACACATCGGTCCGAGCACAGAGCGCAGTGCACAGAGCACAGTGTACAGAGCACAGTGCACAGAGCACACAATCAGACGTGGTGTCGTAAACAAGGCTGTTAGCATTCGTAACGAGCTATTATTGTATATTCAAACAGGTTATGATGCAAATTAATGTATTATGTTCATATATATATATATATATATATATATATATATATATATATATATATATATATATATATATATATATATATATATATATATATATTATATATATATATATATATATATATATATATATTTAAAGTTTAAATTTGAATCCATAACTATCGCTTTAAGGTTGAGATAGTGTGCCACTGAACTATCATGTCGTATTTTATATTATATGATGAAAATCTATCTCTATTAGCTTTCACAGTGCACTATGCGAGTAGTGAGTGCGTGGCGAGTGGCGAGTAGTGAGTGGTGACCCGCCGGGCGACTTTCAGAACCGCATCTAGTTAAGTTTATTTTCGTGTTACTGTGTTTACTCAAATTAATTGTGACACCGTTGTGTAAATTACGAGTATATATGTTATAAGATATATATTTTATTGAAATCAAAATATTCTTTATTCAAATAGGCTGTTACAAGCACTTTCGAATTGTCAATTAACACAAGTGTCAGTATTGTCAGTCCCACTAGAAGCTACCACCAGCTCGGAGGGCAGTTCTGCTGAGAAGAGCTGGCGAGAAACTCAACAGTTGCTCTTTATAGTGTAAATTTACAATATATTTACAACTGCGGTTAGCCTCCCGAATGAGCATCAACAGTACTTAACTCCACACACTAACATCCGTATAATATTCATGGAGTGAGACTTTCCCAAATATAACAAATACTATATGAAGCAGTGGTAGTAGATTCGATACCTTTTTGAGGTATTAAATTAGTCTCGTCTCGTTTCGGCGTTGAGTTCCGCCACTCCTCAAAGTAATGTCACTAAGTAGATATAATATATTCCTTTCACATTACAATGTTTTGTATGGGTAATTTGTATGTAGGTACTATGTATGTTTGTACCTAAATTTAATATTAATAATTGTATCTAAATGAAAAAAATGGTAATGAAGAATGCCATGCCATAAGGAAGTGCAGTCGTAAGTCTTATAACAAAGAAAATTACATAGAAAATTTAGTCAAAAATCGGTCAAGGGCAAGTCAAACTCGACTTACAACGGTTATAAATTGTAATAATTCACGCCACACAGGATTACCTATATTATTTTGATGTATACCAAAAACAAGTTTCAATAGTGTTTAAGTATCAATAGTGTTGGTAGTCTTATGGAGATTATGAGCCTTACACTGGCAGCCGTGTACGAGATTTTGAGAAAAATAATCTTGCCATACACACAGACAAGCAAACAGCCAAAAATGTGATCCTATAAGTGTATCTTTTTTTTCTTTTGATATAATAAATAGAAAATCTATTCTCCGCAACCACCATCCATATACCGGAGGAGCGTGTGAAAAAAAAACACATATTTTTACATTTTATCTATAATAAAAACGACAACACGGTGTAACCGGCGGCCTCGCCTAACGAGACACCCGTATATTTGGTAGCCACTGACGTTAATGACTTGATTTATACATACACATATTATTCTAGTTTTATAGACTGTAGACTGCGTTACGAACACATTTATTTCAACAAAAAAATAAATTGTTAAAACTAATTTGCTTAATATCCTTATTATAATTTAAATATGTAATAATATGTCTAATTTGAGAGGAAAACGTAGAACGTAGAGACTAGACACTACTCCATCTCTCTCTCTCTCTCTATATATCCTGCTTTATATCATAAAGAGTGAAATTAAAAGAAAATAATATATTCACGAACACTTAAAACACTTTAACTTTGTAAGAACAACTTAAAAGATTTCATATATCTTTTGAATCGTAAACGTCCCGTTAAAGTTGTTGCATACAATTTTATTTATGTATATCGGTATATGTTAGAAATACATTACAAAGCTGTAAAATTGATATACTACAATAATATATCAATTTGACGTCGTCTGGCTTTTTTTCAGCTGCACGTACAGGGTTTTGTTTTTTTTTTTCCCCACTCGGTTTAGGGCAAAGGCTGTTTAAGGCCAGAAATAAATAATATTTTTTTTGTTCAATAAATTATCGAAATCATATAAATGTACTTGTATTTATGGTGGTCTATGACTAAATCAAAATTATATTATTTTTTAATTTTATGACCAAAGTCCTATGACTTTAGTAGCTTAAAAAGCATATATCTGTTTTTCTTTTTCCACTCCCCTTTTAAAGACATTTTAACTAAATGACCCCAAACTAGATTCGAATACACAACTACTTCTACATACCCTACATACGTACCAGGTCTATCCTCTATCCTCTAAATTGCACGTGGAGTGTATTAACGTCGATTAGACCACTTAATCCTAGCCTTGTATACTAGGGAGCTAAATTGGCAATAAAATATTTTTACTACTAGTATATAATTCCTGTCTGTACTCGCTTTTTGGACTTATTTGTAAAAAAAAGTTAATAAATATTGATGTAAAATGTTAATTTACAAGCTATGGTTATAGGTTCAATCCCATTTAGAGTAATCTTTGATCTACATAACATACATAAACTAAAGCTTTCTATTCCGTACATATCAGTTACCACACAGTCTCTAAAAAAGCTCTATATGCAAAACTTTTCCCTAAAACAAAAAATCTTCACAATACCACATCCAGTAACAATTTCCGCATTAAAACGATATAGTAAGGCTACGTGTATTAAGAAGCGACGTATATGTTGCTAATTAATTAATTCACATAGTATCCTGCCCACGAAGCCTTATCCGTATATGTACTAGTGTCCTTGTCATTCTATAATTGTTTTTTTTTCTCGCATCTAATTTTTATATTACATAGCAAATTGTGTTGACTCTAGGTCCATCTTTAGGCGTATTGTAAAAATAATGTTCTAGGGAATCCAATGCCGTGTTTTTTCATATCAGAGCCTATTTATATGTATATATATGTATATATATATATATATATATATATATATATATATATATATATATATATATATATATATATATATATATATATATATATATATATATATATATATATATATATATATATATATATATATATATACATATATATATGTATTGGATTTCCTGTAATGGATACCTAAAGCTTCATGTATATTATCAAAGAAAAGGTAATAATAATAATAAATCTCTCTATTAGTGAAAACCGCGTTAAAATCCGTGGTGTAGATTGAAATGTCCTCGTGTACTTTACTGGAAAGTGATCTCGATCGTGATACTGGAGAGTGATTTTATACCATGTAAAGAAACTCTCTCTCTCACCTCAAATGAGAATCAAACATACGACCATCGTGTGTACAAGCGCAATATCTCAACACGCAAAATCTCAAAGTTATGCTAAAAGTTATAGAATTAAAAAGATATATATCAGCACTCCATTCTCTCTACATATTCTGCTATAAAGAATAATAACAAAAAAAAAATAACAAACGAGAACCGATCCCACGACCCTTTGATCCCTTAGATATACTTAGAGACACTTGCGCTATGATGGTGTCCATTACATAAACACAATCTTTATTAAAATTAATACTAAGATCGTAGATAAAGTCGATTCTCAATACATTAATTACGAAATTATTAACCTATTGTTTTGGTATAAAGGATTTATAATCATTTGATTTGTGAATATTAATAATTTGATTTTAAGAAAACACTTGCTCGTGGGAACAGTGTTTGGTATATACTAGGTTTTACTGCGGCTTCGCCTGCGTAGTGAAACGGAAATAATAGAGTTATTTTAATAATTTTCAAAGAGTTTCTTAATCCACACTAAGGATAGAAAAAATACTGCAGCAGTATAGCCTATAGCCTTCCACTATAAATGGACTATCCGTCCAATACAAAAATAATGCTTCGAACCCTTAGTTCTTGAGATTTTATATGAAGTAAACAAATTCTTCAGCTTTATAACAAATACGACTATGGGTAATTTAATGAGTGTGTGACTTTGTGTTTATTAAATTACATAACTCTAAGTAAATTTCAAAGCTCTAGATCAATGGAAAGTACTTTAGTTAGCACTTTGAATTTTACAACAAAGACAACACCGATCTGCATATTTGTTATTAATTTCAGTTTCATTTCTATAATATATACACACATACATATATATATATATATATATATATATATATATATATATATATATATATATATATATATATATATATATATATATATATATATATATATATATATATATATATATATATATATATATATATGAGCTGATATTTCAATTTATAAGTTTATGATCTCAAGTGAATAACACTATAATTATAAAATTAATAGAATTTATTAGTTTTATAGGCGTGTATACTGTATATGGTCATAAAGCGAGCTGGGAGTGTTCGTGTTTAGACTTTACAAACAAGTTTATTGATATTATGGAATCTAATTTATTTTATTGTTACGTAAATTCGTTCAGTAGTATAGCGAGTTCAATTTTTTTTTAGCTGCACGCTGTATCCCGCATATAGCAGGACAGGTTAAGAGAATCTAGCTTTTAGACACTCCGTTCTCTACTTCAGGTTCGAATCAACAGAACTACATGCTGTATTTTCTTACCAGAGTGGGGTGATGAAGATAATTTGTTCATCCGAACAAAATAACGAACTGCACTATAGCGCAGTGTACTCGAGGTAAAGAATTATTCTCATTTTCCCAAATGATATACTCGAAAGTACCTTTTTATATATATATATATATATATATATATATATATATATATATATATATATATATATATATATATATATATATATATATATATATATATATATATATATTCGCGTGTCTATATGTATATAATATATTTAGATGTGCTTGGAAACACCTGCAAGTCATTCTAGTACTTGCTTTTTAGTAGAGTATAAGTAAAATAAAATAAAGAGAAGGAACTTAGTAATGTAGTCTAATTGTCGCTTATTTACTTTAGTACACCAATAGTCGTGCTATATAGCTATAAAATAAAAAAAGTATTAATATCCAAGAGAATATGTGTTATATCACTTATTGATATATCACTGTATTTTTCTCGGCTTACTTCATAATATACATACAAACGTTCAAGCCTCCCTTGGCATAGTGAACTATTTCCTTTTCTCTCTGATATCAAGACAAAGCGCGTTGAGTTCCGTCACTCACCATGTTATTTCTTATATATTATGCGGAAAGAGGGGATCATAGTGTCTTAACACTAGGTGCCCTCTGCCTATCCTGCTTTATGCGGGATACAGCGTGAAGCTATTTAATTCAATTTAATTTACGTATATAAAGTGTCAGTTAACTCAAACACCTATCTAACCCACCTAACACAAGTGAGAGTAACACCTAACGTACAGTAGAGTGCACGTGTGTGCGTGAGCTCAGCTGTGTGTCAATGTGTGCTGTAGCCTCGATACTGAGGTCGATGACTCGAGCAAAGAGTATGAAGTGGTGGAGACTTGGTGACCTTTTATAAGATATTGTGTGTATGTTTTTATGTTACGTTAAATGTATAAATTTGTATTTTTTTATTAATTTAATATATTACAAAATAAATTTTGTGTTATGAAATATTTGTATATAAACAAAATAAACTTAAGCTTTGTTTTTGATAAGTGTGATTGTTTAAGTTGGGTTTTACATAAGATAATTTGATTCTAAGTAATATTATAGTTATATTTTTTACAATTTTATGTTTTAATCCATATATAGAGTAACAGATAATCTAGTTGACTTGTCCCATGTTTTGACAGATTGTGTTTAAGATGTAGTAAATTGAGTGGTGGAGCTCAACTCATTTTAACTTAGAACCGACTCTCTATCGTATTGTAGACTTTATAGACTAGATATATAAATAATTTATAGTTCGTATAAGTAAGAGGACGGTTTGGTATATATATATATATATATATATATATATATATATATATATATATATATATATATATATATATATATATATACATATATATATATATATATATATATATATATATATATATATATATATATATATATATATATATATATATATATATATATATATATATATATATATATATATATATATATATATATATATATATATATATATATACATTTCTTTTTTTCTGTGATTATAGCTTTCCTAGCATCAAGTTACACTAAGTAAAAGGCATTAAAGTCGTATACGCTATCACATCTGGGCGCACAGTGTATGATGCCTAGTAACAGAGTAGTTCGGTAGTCGTGCTGAGTTTGTTGCGTAAGTGAGTTCAATTTCAGTCAAGGCTTGGCCCGAAGTAAACAACTATTGAAACACTTATGCAAAACTACACGTACAATGTACAAACATACATTAATGCTATACTATGTTATGTTTTGTCTTCTTATTTGGAGGCTTTTGTGGTGTAGAGGGACAGTTGTTTTTTGTATGTAAATTAGATTTTGACTTGACAAATTATATATTATATTAAAATTAATTTAATTTATAGCTCAGAGAAGATGAAGCGCGACGTTCTTCTCTGAATCTCTTGGGTTTGCTAGTCAAAGTTAGAAATGCTTCACGCTTTATCCTGCACAGTAGACCGAGAATCTGATCTCTATTCACCGCTTTCTACCGCTTTCCATCCCAGAACAAGGATAAGAAATTTATGCCTCCGATTGGAAAAACATGGAAAATAGAGTGTTGTTTTTCTCCACATATTTGTTAACCAGTTGGTTCATTTTTGAATAACCGTTACCGATTGTTGTTTACGATATATACAGATAAATTATATTATAAAACCTGTAGATACTTTGAAGTTTTTACCACATGGTGTTTGTTTGGAATTGGTTTCTTCAAACGAATGAACCGTCCTTTGACTTGAATGCAAACCTTGGAGATTGTATTTGGAAATAACACACTGACCGTTATGTTTTGTGCCTACATGTAATTTTGTTAAGATGATGTCAGTCAGTTCAAATCTAATTTCATAGTAAATTTATATGTGAGAAAAGATATTTAAATATTATTTTAAGCGTATTGTTTGACAGTTGGCGGAACCAAACGCTGTTCACTGTTTAACCAGAATTGGGTATATTTCCTATATATATATATATATATATATATATATATATATATATATATATATATATATATATATATATATATATATATATATATATATATATATAATTTCCTATGCGGAAATTGAATTTAAAACCACCATACAAAGACATAGGTATAGGCTTTAACTTATTTTCATCTTTTACATACTGTCACTTACTAGCTAGTGCTATTACCGTGACTTCACCCCGTGGACTCATGCTGAGTATGTGTGTGTGTATGTGTGTATGACGTACATATTCTAAGTGCTTTCGGTAGTTAAATTCATATAGCCTATTATAGCCTTCATCATTCAATGGACTATCTTATACAAAAAAAAAATATTTTCTTATACTTTAAATCAAGCCCGTAGTTCCTGAGATAAAGCATTCAACCAAACAAACTTTACTACTAACTCTATATTATAACTACTAACTCTATTTACTAACTATCTCTCTCTCTCTCTCTATATATATATATATATATATATATATATATATATATATATATATATATATATATATAATATATATATATATATATATATATATATATATATATATCGTAATTTAAAACTTAAATCATATTTTATTTTACTGCCTATAAATGCTATAAGATTCTTAATTTAGAATTCCTCAACGTTATTTACAATTAAGCGTCAAACTACTTTGCATACAAATGGGTATGTCGTAATGCAGTGAACTATGAATAAAATTGATGAGACTGTCGTGTCTCAGTGGCACAGCGGCTGACTGTGATGGGGGTTCGATTCTTATTAAGGGAAATTAATAATTTTCATTATCCAGCTCTGGTAACAAGATAAAGTGTACTCACAATTTACAAAATTACTCTATAAATTTGATCGGAAAGAAGGAAGATACAGTACAAAGCTGATGAGAAATCTGTCTCTATAATAATAAATAAATAAATTCTGAATTTTTCATTTATATAATAACACATAATATGTATACACGGAACATAATACTTAAATATTCCTAGTCGTCTAATTATTTTAAGAGTATTTTATATTTTAAACAAATAATATATTATATCTAGTATACATACTGGATGTCGTGATGCAGATATGAGAGCCAGTGGATTGTCCACTGAGGATGTTGACATGATGATGATGAGGAAGTGGAGAAGCTTATTCGGAAGGCAGTCCCTGGAAAAAGCTGGTACCAATGACAGGCAGAAGATAAACCTTTCACAACTTCCAACACCCATTATTAGGTAGGTAATAAGAAACTAGTGACAACACACTCCATTCTCCGCTTTCCACTTAAATTCGAAGTTTCCACGATAACTAAAGTGACATAACCATAATAATTCAACAAATATGTTCCTGAGCGGAAATCAAACCCACACCCATCGTATTGACTGTGACTTTGTGAAATTTTATAAACAAATGGCTTAAATATAAACAAGTAATCAGATGTCCTCTGTATCCAGATTAGTATAGCATTTTGGAAAAAATTACTTACGAAAAAATATATATATGTCAATTAAATTTGCCAACTATATTATTAACTAAAGAACTTTGGCTAACCAAATATCCAATATCCAATACGATAACTCGACAAGTCCACGTGTTATTTCACATTTTCACATATAAATGACTTCCTCGTAGAGTCAGTTTATTTATAATCAACGAAATGGGGCTACGATCTTATCTTGAATGCTTGCCAATATCCACCGTTATTATGACTTTGAATTAAAATGCTTATTTTTTTAATCTCCCGCTTAGAGGTAGAAGAAGAGAATGCAAAGAACGTGCTCCGGTGGTTTGGGTTAAAAAAGATATATGAAGCGAGAGTCGGTGGTAAGAGAGGGATCTCGGTTGCTCTTTTAGAATACAGTGTCGAAGATACTGGAGGGAGCATGAGGACCCTCGTCAACAGTCATTAACCTCTTCACACATGCAGTATAAAGAGGTTAATGACAGTGGACGAGGCGATTGAGGTATGAAGGGACAGTAGTGTTTGGCGATCCATTCTCGCTGGCTACCCCGCTAGGGATGAAGCGTGAAGCTATATAGTATATATATATATATATATATATATATATATATATATATATATATATATATATATATATATATATATATATATATATATATATATATATATATATATATATATATATATATATATATTGAATTGAAGTGTACTAAAATTATTGAAAACTATACAGTTACTCTCAGAAGTTGGTTAAAATTAAAAAACAAATATCTTTTATATAGTACTATACTATATAACATTAACTTAATCGTTTCGATATATGTACATACAAAATTCTAACATATATCCATTGGATCACGAACGAAACCGCAGGTAAGAGGTAGTGAATTTTATATAAGTTAAGCATAGTTAAGAAAAATATTACTACCTTGAAATGTATTTTGAACCCTATTTCATATTTGTTCTTAATTTGTCAAGAACAAATTCGTTTGGCATTGAGAGTATCATGCTTATTAGTTATTCAAATCTAAAGTGTAATATTTATATGATGAAGGCAAATATTTAATTTTACAAAGCATTTGACGCCGTCGTGGCCCAGCGGTGCAACATCTAATTGTAAACGCGACAGCAGCGGGTTCAAATCCCACTCGGTACAATCAATTGTTTTATTATCCTCTTAACCTTAAAAAAATGTTTTAAAATTAAATATTCTTGTGTTTTTTTTCTAGTTTCTAGTCTAACGTCGTGCTTTATAATTATTGCCACGAATGGAAATCGAATCGACTACCATCGCGTGCTCATGGGATAATTCATTTTTATATTCCATGCTTTGGTCGTCGGTTTGACCGTCAAATAGAAAACAGAGTGTTTGGAAGTTCTCTCTCTTTATCCTACAATATAATGTGTAAAATATTTTTTTTAAATATAAATACGACTATTAAATTCAACACCTGCTTAAAATAGTCTAGTCAGTATATTAAGCAGGTATTTATATAATCAAATATTTAAGTACGTCTTGTGCAACCGAAAGCTCTCGTGTAAACTTTTACGGCATTTTAAGCTCAATTCACAAAGTTACGTAAATATGACAGATTTACGTCTGATATATGGAAATAAACATGTTATTAGGTAAAACACATTTGGTATTATGACAACTACTTATATTTAATGTGATGAAGTCTATGTTAGATGACAGTAATAGTGTCTATAAGCGAGTTTATACTGGAAGTCTTAGAATATAGAAGTTTTGAAGTATAAAATGGAAAATGATAATTTTTTTATCGAGGCAGAGATAACCTGGTGGCAAGTCCCACACACATTCTTCCACTTTTTCTGTTAGGGATAAAAACATCGTATTAATACACAACTGCCGGAGTGGGAACCGAACCCACAACCCATCATGGCTTACATCCATACACTACCCCATTGTGCCCATGACGACTGATGCATAATTTCTATCATTACTGGGGTACAATCTTATAAATATTTGCCAAAAGGTTTATAAAAATGAAAATGTATAATCTATGCCACAGTAGTTATTAACCTAATTGAGACGCTCTCCGTTCAACATTAAAAGAAGTGCAAGCTTCAGAAAAACGTCCAAGCGCTCTGACCATGCCACCGCTAAACCATGCGCTCTTCATCGAGCTGCATCGAAATTTTTATATGCTTTATACAATTCATTACGTTGTTATCATCTCTGTAGAGATTATTGCAAAGAAAAGTTACTTGGCAAGAGAGAATGCTATTTTATTTACTTTTTTTTTATTATTTTTAAAGTGTAAATTTTTGTATGAATTCTTTAAACATTTTTCTATACATAGTGTGGATTAACACTTATGAAAACAAGTCATAAATAATATTAAATATTTGCTTACACTATATATTTAGTATAGGTACAAAACATCGACCCTGAGGTATCAATAACAGCAAGGCCAACTAATAATACTCTATAGAAATTTCACATAACAGCCGGCCCTTTGAACGCTGTGCTACAAAGTTCCGAAGACAAGTATTACGCAAAAGGAGCTTTAGAATTCATTAAAAAAAATTAAAATTGTACAAAAACAAAGAAATATGTCGTATATGAGTTAAAGTGTCAATATATTAATTAAATATTACCCTTTTTTTCCATATGTAGCAGGGACCGTATGTATTATAGACAGAGGCTGTCCAGCGTCGACTGCTAAATTATATATATATATATATATATATATATATATATATATATATATATATATATATATATATATATATATATATATATATATATATATATTATATATATATATATATATATATATATATATATAATAATAATATATATATATATATTAGAATATACTCATGCTTTTCTTCCTGCACTCGCCGGCTTTTGCAGGGTACTGCCTTCCGACTAAGCAATCGGTCATATGAGGCGAAGTGGATTTTGTGATGCGATGCTCTACCTCCAACCTACTGGGAGAAACGATTCAAAGGAATATTCAATCGTGCCAAAGTTGATTGGGGAGGACCACTTACTAGATTGGATCGTGTATGAAGTGGTGCTCGAGTGTCCGGTCGCGTACCGTATGCAGAACAACATATAACGACAGATTATTGCTTAAAATATATATATATAGATATATATTATATATCTATATATAATAGTTTAGAATAACGCATGCTTTACCTTCGACTTTCGCCTGCTTAGTGTCTATGGTAACTTTGACCGTAAGTGCTGTAGGTTAACGAAACAATTAACGTGATGTAAGCCTATAGCCTATATTCATAATTAAACGCATTCAAAAATATTTTTCAATTCGTGCCAATAGTTCTTGAGATTAGCTAAAGTAGTAGTATAGAAGTCGAGTCCAGTAGTCTAGTGTAGTACAGAAGTTAACTATATTAATTATTACAACGTTATTTCTTTAAAAAAAACATATATACGTATACAAATAAGGTAATATTCATTTGATTCCTCTTACATAAAGCGATCCGTATCAAGAGTTTATTTGTGTATCGTTTCTGAAGTGAAGCAATCGAGATCTCAGAGGTCACGTGGTCCAATTTGAAGTATTATAATTATCTGCTATTTGAAGTACAACCTTCGTACGTCGATACAATGTTGGTCATTGAACAAATATTGAAACCATTTCTTAGTATACCAGTATATGAGTTATTATACCTTGTACTGTATTTTAAGTAGTGTGAAGATGTGTGTGAAATGGAGTGATGGCTCTTTTTTCTTCAGTTAGCGATATTTGTTGCCTATAGGTAGGTATAGTTTATAGATACCTTAGTTAGTTAGTAGGCATAGTTTATAGGTAAAGAGAACCTATTCTCTAGATTAAACATCGTTTTCTGCCCAGATTCGAGTGGTGAGTAGCAGAATTGGGTGCCTCGATTGTCTTTCCAAACATGAAAATGAATATTAATTCCCGCTAGTCAGGTTCGAAAGCACGAGCAACGTTTACAGTCAGGGTCTGATATGGACTAGCATCGCCACAAAGGCCTATAATTAACGATAGTTTGGTTTGGTTTGGTTGGATACTAGAGTAGGGTGTTTTATTTACTTGATTTTCACTAATTACATATAAATTATACATTCATAAACGTAAGTACGTAATAGTAAAAACATATAAAAATACGAGCTTTTAGAAAACACTACCTGGTACTAAGATCTTTTGATAGCAGTACACCTACAGGGTCTTTATATAAACAAATTTCCGACAACAAAACATTTATAATACGCACTCGTACACCGGAAATTAGAAAAATGGCTCTTTGTTTGTATAAAACATTAGAGGCCATGAAATATGGTGCACGTGAGACGATGTTATACTGTAGAACAGGTATGTATGGTTTCAATATTTATAAGAAAATTTTTATCAGCTTCACAATTTCACTAACTTAGCAAGGTCTAAGTAGTAGTGTCAAAACAGTCCATTTTTCAAAGTACTGTCCTATCTCCAGTCTGGTCAAACAGAACGCGGCGTTGAACTCCGCTCCTCAACACAGTGTATGTAATATGTATGTAGTGTATGTCTTCTCTATTTTTGAGGGAGCAAGTAATTTGGGACGTGTCAAAGATGAACCGAATCTGCAACTAAGAGATATACAGTATGGTGGGTACCAGCGAGGATGTCACAGTGAGAATGAAGAAGAACGCGCGCAGATGGTTTGGGTACGAAGAGAGAATGATGTGATGAAACAATTGTAAAAAGATATAAATGAAGCAAAAGTGAATGGTATTAGAGGTTGGATTCGATATGGATTCGAAGATACTGGAGGAAAGTTTTGTAAAAATCATGAGGACGCCCCGAAGAGCATGTATGAAGAGGTTAAAAAGAGTGGACGAGGCGAAAGAGGTATGCGGGGACCGCAGCGTTTGGCACTTCATTCTCTCTGACTACCTCGCTAGGAACAAAGCGCGAAGTTATTGTATTGTATTGTATTGTATTGTTGTCAAAGATGAATCATGACTAATGCCACAGAAACCTAATATTGCTAAATTCTGTGAATCATTACTTTATAGGGCTTTAGAGGGCCGTTAGGGAATATATTGGGAATTATTCTACAATATTAATTACATATGACCGTGGTGGTTCAGTTGACAAGGGAAAATAGTTGGTACGCTTAGTTTTGAAAATAATAATAATAATTTTTGTTAATTTTTGATTTCACCCTCATGTTGTATCTCGCATATAACAGAATAGACAGAGGCAGCCTAGTGTCAAATCACTCCGTCCTCCGCTTTCCCTATCAATTCAAGACATTGCGTATTGGATTGGATGTACCAACACCACGCCACTATGTATTTATTGCCAGAGCGAGGATATGAGAACAATTGATTTCCCCTCGTGGTATTCGAACACCCTACCATCGCGTTTGTACGCTTAACTACTGCACCACGATGGACTTAATATAAGTTTGAATTGAAATAATCACGTTATTCGAACATTTCTGAAATATCGTTGGTTCCATTCATTCGGAACAAAGCGGAAAAGGTTAATTAATATATGACATGTATACAATTCCCTCGAGATGGTTTCGAAATATTTTGTATAATTTAATTTACAAATGTCATCAGTACCGCTGTACAGTCTCGCTGTTTAACGTATGCCATTAATTAAATATACGATGTTTTCTTTGCACAGTAACTTTTAAACGGGTAAGCTCTTGAATTGAATATAAGCTATACGAAGATATTTATTTAGATCTCGCTTTACAATGTTGGCTTTTATATTCTGCATATATCAAGATTGGCAGAGTGTTTAGCGTCTCCACTTTTTAGACACAATTTCCATTCAATATGAAATGTTTATATAATTAGGAAAAAATAAGAAATACTATAGCTCACTTGTTTGTACTTTCAAAATATATACGAAAATTAGTGAAAAATTTCTCCATATTCTGACCAAAACTAGATATTATATATTATATAACGTTAAATGACATATATAGGTAGTTTGACTCTTTATAACATCGCTAGTGGGAGATCGCCAGAGAGAACGCAGCTAAACGCTACGGTACCTACATACCTCTTTCGCCTCGTTGCCAGTGTCATTGTCTTCTTCATACATGCCCTTCATATATCGGTCTTCATGCTTTTTACCTTGTTCCAGTATCTTCAACATTGTGTTCTTGAAGGTTACCAGAGATTTACGTTCAATACTTTAAATATAAGCATTCTATTTAGATTTAAATATAATATATGTATATAGTACTTGCTACGAAAATGTACGTATAGAAGAAAATTTTTGACTTTAATTTTTTCCAGGTAATATATATTGAAATATGTAACTTTACGCTATTTAAACAAGTAGGTATATGTATGTCACAAAAAAAAGCTTATTATATAGTGCGTAATAGTCTCGAAGGCTAACCATCCAGGCGTGGACATTTAAAAGTTATTAAAGAGCGTGATTAAATTTACTCAAGCGCTTGAGCTTTGGAGCTTCGTCCTTCACTTCAAGTAGATTAAAATATTAGGGACAAGTATTTGTACTTGCGTTGCGTTGCCTTGTAGGGCCGTTTTGACATTTGACCTCGATCAATGTACTCGTTATATTTTGTTGTTTGAACAAGCCTTTGTTTTTTTTGTTTTCTTTGGTTTTTTTTTCGGTGGAACAAAAGCGCGGTGCTTAAATCCATCGACTGGCACGGTAGAAAGCTTTGGATGCTGTAGAGACCAATCTTTGATTTATTTTGACATATCTACTAGAACAAAGAAAATCTTACGGTATACTATTCTACTCTCCATTTTCCATCTCATTACTGCATCATTTGGTTGTGTTCATATTAGTTTAACCTAGTGAAAATTAGTGAAAGAAATATACTTCGCGTGCCATGTATTAACATCACGTTGTGGGAAAAGGTGCTCAGAGCAGTATCTGGTGCTTACAACTCTAGTGTAGATTGATGGCGCTCTTTAAAATGCCCGTTAGCGCTCACCCCCACTATCTGAGCTCCTCCCATTACCTAACCAAATCTAGATATGATTTAACTACCGCCGCCTTCGAAGTACGTTCGTTACGTTTTAATATAATGTAGAGATCTCGCTGTTCTACCTCTTGCGTCTACCTCCGCTATACTCGTATGTTACATGTCTTTTATCGCACTCTATCTTAAACATTTCAATTGCGCTTCCGAAATACAAATATATAATAATTTAAATAAAATTCTAGGTCAGAAATTCTTTGACGGCTCATTGCCGAATATTCTTATTTATTGTTACTGTAAGAAGTATCGGTCCACAGAATAAATTGATGGAAACGTATTATTGACTTACCTATGACTTGTGACTTATATATACTTGTGACTTCATACCGAACGTATGATTGATAGATTGATTTATGAACCGATAGATGGTCTTTCGAATTCATTTATTTTATTATTATTAGTATAATTTTGTGTTTTTTTTTTTTTGCAAAATATTAATTTATAGATATAGAATATAATCCGTTCCGCATTGCTGTATTTCTGTGTATTTTTTGACATTTAGTAGATATTTTTTTATGAAAACTTCATTTTCATTTAAAATGATATGAGATTGTTTTTTTTTTAAGTTTACAGAGAATTCTAATGACACAACTTTTATTTGTATATCTTTTTTAGGGTTCCGTAATTTATCACTAACGACTGTAGAGGGACCATACAAGGGACTCCTTGGAGTACAAAAACAATCTCAAGCTTCTAAGTCAGCGCTATCAAAAGATAATCAAAATATACAGAATACTTCCCGTTGACTTAGCATCATGAAATATTTGAATTATAAGCTTCCATTTCTAGTTTGTTTTATAAAAAAATGAGTGAATATGATTAGAACATATGTAAATTTTTCTACTATTATAAGATCTCATGCCCATACTCCGCTAATTTCATTTTAAAATTGGTACGGAACCCTCCGTACGATAGTTTGTCTCACACTTGATCAAGCAGTAGGACTTTAGCCAAAACATCTCTCAAATAACATGAGCATCTACCCACAATAGCTCTTTTAAATTGTAAAAGTAAAAATTTAGATCTAGTCGCATCTGACTTATTATTCTTGGACATGACACCTATATATATATCCCAAAATGACATTTAAGCTCGTCACCATCTTTCTTATAGACGCTTTAGTCATCAAGGTAAGTTAAATTATAATAATATCGCGTCTATCTCCATACTCTTTGATGATCTAGTCCAAAGCTCGGTGAAGTAGGTCGGCACATCAACCACCCACAGCTACCAAGATTACTGATCTACTTGGAAAATCTTTTGGGAACAAACTACCTACAATGAGACCGCTAATAAACTAATTTCTCTAATATTACTAAGTGAGTGGCATATATAAACTACGAAACCCGCTCACGCGTGCTCTCAATATCTTTGTTTTATAATCACGCACCATCACGCTTTATCTCGTAAATAACTAATAACTTAGTAAGCAGAGAGAACATAGTGCCAAGACACTGTTCTCCACTCACTCTTAGAATTATACAGTCCATCTCTCCGCGCTACTTTGACCTAAATACAATATAAGTACCTGTGCAATATTAATAGAGATGATGAATTCAGGAACTTTTCATAAACGTAGGCGAATTTGCATCATCACAAGCATGCGGAAAACGAATCCGCGACCTCCACCGCTGAAAGTAATGCCAACATGTCAACAGAATATAAATGAAGATGATAAAATTCCTATAGTATTAATAGCAATAGTATTTATATATCTTGATCTAGGACAAGTGATTTTTATTCACGAGAATAAATTTCGTTACATTGTTAAGATAAAGGTACATTAAATATACTGTTTATTGGTTTATTCGTTTGTATGAGTATATTGTTTTTTTTTTAAACTATTTATACTTCTTTCAACGTGCCTTCAATTATATCGGAGAACGGAGTGTCTTAACATTAGTTTCTCTCCGTATATTCTGCTCAATGCTTGAGGCTATGTGTAATATAGGCAATGTATAGAGATCAAATCACATTCGGGGGATTAGTATTTAGTTAAAATGGTAAAGCTTGCTTAGAATAGATTGACATACGAGTAATTTCTTCACAGATTATTGGAGTTCTACGTCACATTCCGTATTTAATCTTTAGTTTGTCGTTAAATATATTTTTTATAGTTCCTTCCTTCCAAAACATATGCTATTGTACGCGGTTAGTCGCATCATTGGCGTTTTTACCAGTTCTAAGAGACCAGAGATTGGTTGACTGAATTGTACTGTGTATATAATAGTTCTTAACATTCATAAGTTTTCCAAAAAATGAATAAATTGATACCACCATACATATGTTTATCTACTACAAGTAATTTAAAAATAGAATCCACACTTTTCGCATTTACTTAAAAACCACGCTTTCTATTAGAGCCAGGATAAATAAACTGTCAGATTTTTTGTAAATGTGTTTTTGTGTCATGGAAACTAGCAATGTATGAATAATACAAATTCAAAACATTATTAATTCGAATAGACTGTTGCAAGGACTTTTGGATCCTCGAATAACACCGGTTCGGAAAACAGAAATAAGTATTTGTCCAAACAAATACTATCAAGAGGGCCGTACAGGACAACATACCACACGCTGTTGTGGTAATCAAACTAAAAATGCATTTACTGCACCTGCGCCTGTTGTACCTTAAGAAGATGCAATCGATACCTGGCGTTGACCAACTATCTGGGTATTGACAAGGACGAGGATCGAGAAGAAAGCTCTACCATTCACATATATGTACACAACATTTGAGAAGGCTTTCTAGCCCTCTTAAGTAAACCAAACCGTTGGAAATTCGTATGGAGTGACCAACTTCGAGGAATTTTCAGTAAACCAATAAAATCTGTAATTATCATTTTAATAATGGAAATAGAAGGAGGACTGAAGAAAAAAGCAAGATTAAAATATTTCCTGGTTTTGTAAATTTACATAAAGATACCTAAAGAGGATAGCTCAGGACTGTCCTACCCTGAACTATCCCAACCGGATTGAGCTGACCACACCAGGCTCATCAGGTTCTCGTTGCCTACAACACTACAAGGCGGAAGGAATACGTGAAAAAAAGATATATTAAAAAAAACATACTAACATATAATAGTTAAAACGAACAGTGCCAACGTACATTAGGGACTAGTTCATACAGACAGTTCTAATTTATATATATGTTTTGATTTCGGCGTTTGTTTGTTCGTTGAAAATGATTCTTTACGATAATATGAATGGGGGACAATTAATATAAATATACTTTTATATTGCTTAAGTTTATTTTTTTTCTAGTCTACTCACATCTGTTTTTTTTTAAATTGTAGGTAATAAGTGAGATTTGTAGTCATCAGGTACGATCTTCTCTTGGGGAATGAATTACATTGATTTATCCTTCTCTTCTCTTGTCTGTCTCTCGTAGGCCAGGACGCGGCGTTAGGTTCCGCCACTGGAAAGTGTGAAAGTGGCAGTGGAGGAAGCTCTTCCATCTTATCTCGAACTTTATTCCACGTACACGATTAATTCAACATTTTAAATTAAATATTTGGACATTCCCCTAAGTAGGAATCAAGCCCGCAATAACCATAAGTGCCGATGTAGTAATATTCCAAAGGCACGAGTTCAAATTCTGCTACGTTCTTCCATCTCCAGAAACTACTAAATGCTAATAAAAAACTGATTTTAAAAGTCATTTTAAAATGGAATAATAATATCGTACAGAGGAGTAATACAGATTATAAATATGAAACTATCGCTGTCAGATGTAATATGAACGAAATAGAATTTATGACTAAGTTGCCAGAGTATCAAAATGAAGACATAAACAACATTTTCCCTCACATGTGATGTAAACCCAGGTCCCCCATTTGACTGTTGTTGCCGCGGCAATAAAACATAACATAAAAGTCACTAGAAAGTACACCTTAAAGCGACAATGAACAGATGCTGTAAATCTAATAAAGAATATTTTTTACAATCATCTCCGCCAGCGCCAATAAAACATGGGCTTAATATCGTTTGTCTGCGATACAAATTTAAAATTGTTATGAATAGATTAACATGCTATTTACTGTCACCGTGAAGAGTCTGAGCACTTAACTAGCTTTATCTACAGCTTTGTTCGCTTTATATAATTAAAATAACAGTTGCTCTATACAGACGGCTATCTGGTCTTTAAAGTATCTCAGGAACAACTGATCCATTCCATTTGTCAAGAGAGAATACCTAAGACCTCCTCCTCGGTCTACAGGAGCGTGCGTGAGCTCGAGCGCTTCCGAGAACCAATTTCAATTTGATCACGCGAAAAATATCGCATGTAAAATTAGTTTTCTAATACATATAAAGTATAGTAGGAATCGAACTCACTACCGTCGATATATATACTTTCCAAACGCGCCACGGCGACGCGGACGCCCATATAACTAATGCAAATTATGAAATGAAAGCCCATAACCCATTAGCTAGTAGAGGTACAGGTTTGATTCTAGTGATGTAAGAACAACATCCGCTTTCAAGGCTTTTATAGCTTCCTGCTCTTTAAGCGAATATTATATGGCTTTTAAAATGTACATTATGCATATATACCGTTTATTCGACGTCCTGTTTTTGATTAATTTTGTTATAATATACGTATTATTTATGTAAATGTACGGTTTCTTATTAATATTACAATTTTATGGACAATTTATTACGAAATTAAAAAGAAATCAAAATATATAGGTCCAGTTTTCTATATGTTATATATAGGTTGAGATGCGGAACTTCTAGGGCGATTGTCGTGGGTTCGGTCCCCTTAGGAAGCAATGAATTTATTTTATTACTTCGTTAAGAAAAAAAATCTTCGTTTAAAAAAAAGTGCGGCGTTAAGCTCCACTTTTCGTTTCGCTTCGGGTGGTTAGCGGAGAACGGAGTGTCTTCACACTACATTCTTTCTGTATTCTCTGCTATACGTGCGATATATACAGCTTGAAACTGATCAAAAAAAATTATAAAAGTCATCAAAAATTCAACACACATAAACATAAACGAAAGCTCCCAAGCCAATAAAGCGTTAAAATCCCAAGCTTTTCTTTCTGAATTTTTTTTCACAAAAAATCGATTTACAAATAAAAAAAAAATGCTCACATTTGTAAAACTGAAAGATGGCCACAAATAAAAAAATTACTGCCACAAAGTAGGTTAATGTTTCCCCGACGTGAGATTAATCGCGTCAGTTTTTAGATCTAAAACTCATTGTGTTCAAGTACGAAATACGATGTGTTTGTATTTTTGCATATTTATTTTTCTTTGTCCATCATAGGCACAGCGCGAGTAACTGACAGTAAGCAGTGATTGTAGATTCAATTTCGGCCAAGGCTCCGGGTCGCGGTAAGTTCTGCAAGAAAACATACTAAAATGACCTTTAAATGTCTTTAAATTAAGCAGAGTGACTGATCGTTTCTCTCTCTGTATATACATGAGTGATTTACCATAGTCATGGATACGATTCTTAGATTAGAGGAATTTTTTAAATTTGAATATTTATATTAAATATTTTTATTTTATCAGTTAGGTTAGACAAAGGGAGCCATTGAATTACATCATACTTTACGCAGTATCTCTGATATAGATATGATATGTAGAACGGAGTGTCTGGACACTAGATTTATGTACAAGAGATGCGTAAAAGAAACAGTAATAATATAATATAAAATATTCAAGCCATTAACACGATATTTGCTATAAAAATAAAGAGGGCGACGACTTTGTAATTAGGTGTTTAAAGTACAATCAAGATGACAATCGTTCTGTGATTTTTTGGTATATATTGCTTGTCTAGTCACTTAGTTGCCTGCTTATCGTACATATAGAAATGAATCGGCGCAATATGCTTAAAAAAAATTTCACTCTCCATCCTGTCCATAGCAGGGTAGGCAGAGAGCTCTACTATGCTCTCCATTTTCCACGAAGAGGTCTTGCTAGAATGGGAAGGGGGAGACCAAAATAATTTCATAAATTCTTTAACATAAATTCAGTCACAACCATCGCGTTTACTTATCACATCGTACATCGACTATTATTAATTAATATGTCTCAAAAAATGGTCGGAGAGTGGAGAAGAAAGTGTCATGGCACTAGATTTCCTTTGTCTATTATGCTTTAAGTTCTATACGAAATGTATATTTATACGAATACTATTTTAAGCACTTTTAAGTGCTTAATAATAAATAATAAATCAAATTATCTCTTGTCAAATGATACATTTTAGCAATGATCTATGGCTATCGGAAATTATCAAATTAAAAAAATCCCCCTATAGAGATGTTAATATAAACAAATTCGACGTAGTTTGAGAAGAACGGCATGGCTTACCAGTCAGAGCGCTTATACGATATCCAAGAGATGACAGTTAGAGTCCACCCTTAATATATATATATATATATATATATATATATATATATATATATATATATATATATATATATATATATATATATATATATATATATATATATATATATATATATATATATATATATATATATATATATATATATATATATATATATATATATATTATATATATATATATATATATATATATATATATATATATATATATATATATATATATATATATACTTTTCTACACCATTGTATATGAGTATTGTCGTTACAAATAGACAGATGACGCGTGGCCTGCCCACTTAGTCCACTCTTATTTTGACAGTCATAAAGTCTAACTCGCCTAGATTTTAGATCATAAATCTAGATTTTGCGGATAGCTCTTAATGTTTATCGGTTTCTTGTAACATAAATAATAGTGATATTTACTCTTGTATTCAAATTGGTGTAAATAATGTGTTGATATTTTTAATTATGTTGAATATTTTGGTTTCAATTGTTTCACAGCTTGTATACGCCCGATGGTATATGTTATAGGTTTGTGTGACGTCCTGGCTTGGTTATTTTTTTTTCTCCTAACAAAGGACGGCTATAAGTACTGAAAAGACACACAAAGACATAAGTAATGTAGAATTACAGCTTTCATTTTTTTCAGTAGAAACGTTAACATATATTTATATAATATACTAATGACAATTCATTTGCTGACTTTTTGGTAGCACTGAGCTATGTCTAATTACACACCAACCAGTCGTATATACCAAGATTTTTTTTTAAAAAAAGTTCAATCTTTTTCCCGGTAAGGAGTGTAGGAAGAACATCCCTCCTTATCTGCTCAATTTTGATCAAAGATACTCTTTAGATGCATTACCCATCACGCAACGTTTCCTTATTTGGAGCTAATTAGCTCGCACCCTCAAATGGATTAGAAACAGGTTATCCGTGAAGATTCTTACTTGTTTATTACTCTTAGCATAGCAGTAGCACCGCTCATAAAGGATATCCTCAAATTTTGAAACTCGATAAATATACAAAATACGTTTCTTTTTCTCACGGTATTTTTCAAATTTTATATATATATATATATATATATATATATATATATATATATATATATATATATATATATATATATATATATATATATATGTATATATATATTGAAATCCATTACCATTCGATACCAAAAGTTCCCAATTTTCCACTTCAATTTCAACGAGACCTCGTTATAACAATTTTTTATACGATCGTGATGATGACCACAGGGGGTCTTGCGGTCTGCTGCGGTGCCACATGCCGTCACGCGTTGTATGACGGTGAACGTGGGTTCAATGTCTATTTTCAAATAGTAAATACTTAACTTCGTTTTCAATTCAATCGAAAACATGATTGTACTGTCATTTTTTTTTAAATAATTTTAGTTTTTTAATAATTGGAAACTTTATAGAGTCGTCATATGGACATGTATCTAAAGAGGATAAGAAGTTTCTGACTATATGTACTGGTTCTGGGCTCAATCCCCACTCAGGGGAAGGAATTATTTTTATTTGCCTGCTATAGTATGACAAAACGTCTCAAGTTTGCACAGAAAGTGAAGAAATGAGTGTTTTGACATTAGGTTTTCTCTCCTACTACAGGCTACAGCGTGACACTAAAAAACTATTAAAAAAATTAACAAAAGAGATCCAAGATCTACTACCATCGTATTTCATATCAAAAGCAAGCTATGTAAAATTTTCCCATATATTATATACATATATTATACGATATAAGAATATGATATATAAAATTATACATAATATAAAATAAACATATATCTAGTATATGAAAACAAAGCGAATATATTATAAAGCTACGATAAATCAGATCAGATTTATGGCGAGATGAGAAAAAAAATACAAAAAACGATATGCCAACATCCATTGGGATGCTGCGGCATATGGACCATTACGTATCAAATAAAATAAACGATTCCTGTATTCAGCTTATTTATTATAGTGATTTCGTCAAAAGGGAAGTGTAATTAAAAATATATATTTTAAAATCTGAAGTATAACTGCTAAATGCGTTTCCTGTTATATGTATACATATATATATATATATATATATATATATATATATATATATATATATATATATATATATATATATATATATATATATATATATATATATATATATATATATATATCAATTTAAGCCTATATCCGGGATATAGCGTGAAGCTAAAAAATATTCCCTGCACAGTTAAATATTTGCAACCCTAAAGGGCATCCAGGCTGAGGGCGAGTGCAAAATTTAAAATGTCCACCGTCACGTTTTAATATAATTTAATGCTTAATTTATGCCATAATGGAGGAAGGGACACGAGTAATTAGCCCTTAAATGGTGGTTTGGACTGTGGCGCGCATTTCGAAAATATAAATCAAAGGCTTTATGTAAATTATTACTTTTTCCTTCGTTTGCAATTTAAAAATTAGTAGTAATTCAAATTTAAGCAAGAACAAAACGCATATATATATATATATATATATATATATATATATATATATATATATATATATATATATATATATATATATATATATATATATATATATATATATATAAAGGCTTGGCATTTCAATATTCATATGTTATAAAAACACATAATAGATTAATCTAAGAATAGAAAAAAGAAAGAGAATAATAAAAATAACTAAAAAAAAACTATAATTGTACAACGGAGTGTATTGACACTATGTTCTACGTACTCTCCGCCCGACGACCGAACCTTCTCCGCGGAATACAATGTGAAACTAGACTATACATAGAAATAATAAATTAACTAGCACTTATATATTTTACACCAACTAAAGAGTGTTTTTCCACGTACTAATACAATTAAACGTTTAGTTAACTAACTAACTAACAGTTAATGTTACGTAAAGTTAACGTTTCCTATTCAATTTCTACGTATTTGCCGCACCTTAGTTTTAAAGTAATTGCCATATGAATAAAGAAACATAAATCATATCATATATCATAGAGCACTTTGGTTAATTACACATGGCTACAGGCTATTATGTAGAGTTGGGGATACGAAACTGTCTATGGTAGGGCAAGGTATGGTATAGGGTATGGTAGTTTGAATATAAACGATGGTTATAGGTTCAATAATAGAGCGAAAGAAGGCTTATTTTTTATTTATTTTCTCGTTTTTTTTGCAGGTTTAGCGGCGTGTAACACCTGTAATGTAAGTGGAATAAGCAGTGTATTAGCCTATTCTTAGTATGGCATATGATATAAAAATGAAAATCAAAACCAATACAAATAATTGTTCCTTTTAAGTTAAGTGAGTAGTTTTTGTTCGATTCCCGATTGAGCCAAATATTTGCTAGTTATTTTATACTAATTAAGAGTATAAGATATGGTTATGTATGGGATGGTATTTGGAGCAATTTGATATTAAAAATCTGTCCATATTGGTGATAGAGTAAGGACAGCTTGGGTGATATAAAAATGACGATAGATAAAAATGTAATATATAAAATATTTTCTTAATAATTTGTAGTGTTATTCAACGTTACAGAAAAAAAAATTCTAGAAAATGTATTGAAAAATTTGAACGTGGGATTTGAACCCACGCCTTTTTTAGCCTTTCCACCGCGGGTTCATATTTCGCTTCGTTCCAATTCTATGTGTTTTTATTTCCAAAATTAAAACTATATATATATATATATATATATATATATATATATATATATATATATATATATATATATATATATATATATATATATATATATATATATATATATATATATATATATATATATATATATATATAACATTCGGCACTACAACCCTTTGCTCGCAACATATCCTTCTTACAACACTTAGAATAAACTAATAAAGAAAAATGATAAAACCCATGAAAAATGATTTACCCAACTCGGAATCAAACCCAGATCCACGGACCACGTTAACAAGAAGAGTCCGTCCGTCGACTGTCCCTGTCCACTGCGATATGTTCAAACATGAGGCGTAGATTATAAATTAACACACATTTAGTAAAACAGACATAAAACGAACACAACATGACACCTACAGCGTTTTTTATATTTCCATCAGAAATAAGAAAGCGACAAGT
This sequence comes from Dione juno, assembly GCA_037127375.1. Taxonomy (NCBI): domain Eukaryota; kingdom Metazoa; phylum Arthropoda; class Insecta; order Lepidoptera; family Nymphalidae; genus Dione; species Dione juno. The sequence goes on along the minus strand of JAXRJS010000064.1, from coordinate 379,734 downwards.
GAAATGGGAAAATATCTAGGCTTGAGCAATCACTGCATCGGGCGCAGACTTGCGACAGTAGCATTTTTTTTTCTCTTGTATTTTTTATTTCAATTTCAGATCAAAATTCAAATTCAAAATATTCTTTATTAATATAGACTTTTGAATTCTCGAATGAATTTGAAATTTAAAGCTTACAGCAGTTCTGTTGAGAAGACCCAGTATAAGCATTGAAAGAAGTGCTTTTCCAAATGTCATTATTGAATAAAATTACGACATGAAAATTATGCCTGCATGAAATTTAAATTATTATTATAGTATTTATTATTACATTATATACAGTTATTATTACAGTAGACTTATTTTTTTTACAATTTACATTTGTAGTGGTAATGTATTGGTAAATTTAACGTACATTTTGAATTTTTTTTATAAATATAATAATATAATTATAAATATAATATAATATATAAGTATACTTAGACCTCTAGACTCTTATTTAAAAAATAAACTGCGCTCTAGTAACTAGACAAAGCGCGGCGTTAAGTTCTACTACTTAACATACATTTTCTCAGGATTGGAGTGTCTTAACACTAGGTTCTCTGTGTCCACCCTGCAATCTTAGTTAGTAAAAAAATATTTAAATATTTTAGAATCTGTCTCTAAAATATTTAAATAATATTCTATCCTAAAATCCTACCTAATCCTCATTTGGGTTATGCTTTTTTAGTTGTAAAATATATGTACAACTCCATGTCGATTGCGGTTTACAAGTTTCTGGGATATACTGAGATATAAGGTACAAAATGAATTCATGTTAAATATACATATATTATATGGAGAGTCGATGTGGTACTCGAAAGGCAATTATACCAAGTGGACTAACGGCTTGAATTCAGAAGGCCCAAGATCAGACTGAGTGACGAACGTTAAAAAATATATATATGTATATACCAAAAGCACCCAATTTTCCACATCAATGTCAACGAGACCTCGTTATTACAATTTTTTATATAAAGAGAGAGAGAGAGAGTATAGAGTAAAGAATGGTTGATCTCTAATATCTCTGAGATTCTCTAGACAGAATATTACAGAATAATAAAGAAATTATACTTTACCTTTCAGATATCAACATGAATCGCTAGTCTGCGCTTGTTTTATATATGTGTATAATATTTTTATTTTTTTCTCGAAAGAAGGGCCCTTTGATTCATGGCTTGCGTAATTACATACATATATCAATCGTTGTTCCTAAGGTATATTGGACTGTAACATTTACGACAAGGACCGACAAACATATAATCCGATGACAACATTTGTCAAAAACCTTTTTCCTGTTTAAAATATAGTGTCAATTTGATCAACATGACATTTATCTAGTGGAATATACGATGATGATGACAAAATACGAATGTTTTTTTAAATATTTGATAAAACCGAATACTAAGTCCTCGTGGTGCGTCTGACTTTCCACGTGAAGGATGTCGATTCGATTCCCATTCGGGGGAAAGAAGTATTTACATTTCCTCGATCTAGTAACAAGAGAAAGCGTGGCGTTGAGTTTCGTCACTCAATACACAATGACTTGAAAATTAAGCGAATATCATGAAACGGAGTGTAAGTGGTACACTAAGTTCCCTCTGCTTAATAGTCTGAAAAAAAAAGAAAGTGCTAGTTGCTAATTTGACTTGTCTCTATTTTACTCTTGCAGCTATATTTGATCTACTTAATGATTTATGATAGCTAATTTCATAAATACGGGACACCATGATAAAAAAAAACCATAAAACCTAATTTGAAAAAGTTATTAATATATATTTGCCTTACTGTGTTCACAAAATCGATTATATCCATATACATAAGATTATTCATTTACAAGGACTGTTACCGCTATACGCTCGTAACAGCTACACGATCGCTAATGGCGCTCTACTGTCGCTTTGAAAGCTTTTTGTAACATTTAATGTGCAATGAAGTTCACCGGTTTGTGTGGCGTAAGGGATAGGACGCAGCGGGAGCGGGAGCGAGAGCGATAAAATGTATTAATTGTATAAAAATGTCATTTTAATTGGCATTGCTAATGCCAAACTGCATAACTCCACTCTTTGGACTTCTCTAACAGGAGCAAAAGTTTGTTGGGGTAAAGTCGGGTACTTCCTCTTGGTCGGGTCTTAAGCTTGGGTGAGGTTAAATATTTGAAGAAGACCGTAACGATCGTAAAGTTGTCTTGGTACTTATTGATATATTTTTTATATTTAATTTTAAATTTCAAACCCGCTGTCGCCTGTATATTGGTATTGGTATTCACAGTACAAGGGCTATAGGGTTTTTGTACCATTTACCGATGTTCAATGAAGTTAAACGTGTCATGCCTCAACACACTTATTTAGTATTGTGTTTGTTGTTTCCGATATGTCATAGAGGAACCCAGTCTGACTGTAAACGCGACAGTTGTGGGTTCGAGTCCCAGTCCAGGAGTGAATTACTTATATTTCTTTGCTCTGGTAAGAAGGTACAACTTAACGAGGCTTGGAGTACCGGTAAGATAATGAGTTCAAACAGGAGTATATTCTTGAATCAATTTTATTTTAATTAATAATATGTTGAATTTTTGGTCTTCACGCTGTATATGCGGGATATAGCAGGGTAAGCAGTAGCCTTGTGTCTAGACACCTCGTTCTCTACATTCCGCCAAAACTTGAGCCATAGTATATTGGGTAATACATCAAACAAGCTGTAACCTGCAATTTAAATTATGTGGACAAAAATACGAAAAATCTCAGTCCCGTTTCCATGGAAACTTCGGAAAATCTGCTCTTGCACTCCCCTATACTCTCCGAAAACCCGACATCAAATTTATATAATACTTATAAAGTGCTTAATTTTTCTGTCATGTCGATCAGCAATGGAAGTTTTATACATGTGGCTAAATATATTCTACAACTAAACATTCAAAACTTATAACATTTTCGTCATATAACCAAGCAATAAAAAACATGACACTTAAAATAAACTGCTTATATGTGTCTCTACATCTGTACGTAGAAATGTAGAGCGGGTCAACGACCTGCAGTTATCATATCTAGTAGAGATCTCATGTAACAATATCATAGTATGCTTGATAAGGTAATTTTGATTAGGGCGATATCAAAATATTGGGTTAATTGTGGTTTAGATATTGTGGAATAGTTAGGGTAATATTTGATATAGATTGCAATCTATAATATAGTAAATTCAAGTCAAGCATTCTAGTCAAGTTTTGTTTAGAAAACTTTTGACTTTACAATTTTCTTTTATATAGCTGGCTACTTGATCCCAATTCCAGATTGAAAGTAATTTAAATATAATTATAATCCCTCCCGAGTATTGAACCTATAGTTATAATAATTCACACTTGTTTACTGCGACATGACAGGTTTTGATGGTTAGATTTAGTTGATTTGTGGGAGAATTGTATCAAAACTTGGAAGACACAGTGTTATTATGAAAATATAATTAAGAGATGGTTAAGTGTTCGATTCCTACTTGGTGAAATTAATTGCTTTAATTTGTTCGCTCTGGTAACAAGACAAATGCGCAGTGGGAATGTGGAAAAGAGGGTGTCTTAACACTAGATTAAGGCCTTCTATCCAGGCATTGTAAAGTAATTTATTTATTATTCATAATTTATTTTATTATATATGGATAAAAAAATCCTATATGTTTTTAAGCAATCTACTTAAAATTCAATACTGATAAAAAGTTGTCTAACAATCAAGTTTGATAATTAAAATCTACTATTTGATATAACCTAGATAGTTTTTAATAAAATGTATTTTATTATTTTTAAGCGTTCTTATCGTTAGTCTGCTCTTATTTAAAATTTAAAATTTATATATAATTATATTCTGTCAGAATTTCGGCTTCACGTTTTATTCCTGGCGGGATAATAATAGAAAACTAAGCACCCGATGTTGTTTTCCCAACATACCTCTTTCGCCTCGTCCACTGTCATCAACCTCGTCCACTGTCACCAACCTCGTACACTGTCATCTACCTCTTGATACATATCACTTTAGCATTATCACTTAAGTAATATTTTATTCGACATTAACTAATTATAAGGTATAGGTTATAACAAATTATTATTCTGATTTCACTTTTTTCTTTCAACTACGTTAAATAGAACCAGATGAGCTTATCGTATGGGCATAGTGACTGTGTAAGTACGATGATTGTGGTCTTATTTCCACAGGAGGGAATAAATTTGCGAGTCCAAAGTCCAAAAGTTTTGGTACAATCAAAGTGCGGCGTTGAATTACGCCACGCACAGTCAATGTCTTGAAGTATTATTGTCATAATTCATCATTAAAAATAAATAAGTTGCTCACATTATATGTGTATAAGTTACGTAAAAATATTTATATAAATTTTTTTGCTATAATTAAGTCTAATCTAAAATCTAATAGATTAAAATTACATTTATATTGAGTTGGTTGGTTAGTAAATATAAACTAAATATATATAAACTAAATCTAAACTGTATTTTTGTATGTTTGTACTTCAACATATTTTTGATTGCAATATATCTCTTCTTGTATGGGGATTGAAGTCACAACCGTCGCATTTACACTGACACAGACACTGCCCCACTGTGCCACGACGAATACACAATGCTCTATATACTGATTCACATAAATCTTAGTCTATTTAACTCGAACAATCAAAATGGAAACCAATTTTCTTAATTTTTTTGTCAAATATAATTACGATTCAAGACCGTAGGTTCATGGATTCGAACAGGAAAGACCTTACCTTGAAGGCTATTTACTTTTTAGAGGCGTGACACATTCACTTCAATACTTCATATTACAAAACTAATATTTGTAAACATAATAAAAGTGAGGGCGACGTGGATTGCCATTCGGAGATAAACATCTATATGATTAAATATTTGTCCTAATTGCCATTATCGAGGCCGCCGTGGCGCAGCGGTAGTACCAGACTGTAAACTCGGCTGTTTTCGGGTTGATTCCTATGAGGTCTAGTAATAAGATAAAGCGCAGAGTTCAGTGAATACAGAGTAGTGTGAAACAATATATATATATATATATATATATATATATATATATATATATATATATATATATATATATATATATATATATATATATATATATATATATATATATATATATATATATATATATATATATATATATATATATATATATATATATATATATATATATATATATATATATATATATATATATATATATATATATATATATCTGTTAAGTACCTGTATTATAGAGGCCATAGTTGCATAGTGGGACTGTACTATCCTGTGACTAGTAATAGTACTAGTCACAGGATAGTACAGTGAGTGAGGATAGCCTCACTCGGGGAAATGAGTTAGGCCCGTATCCCTGCTCAGGCACAACAAAACATACTGTAGAGTTCCACTACACGCAGACAACGCTTCTAATGCTGGCGAAAAATGTCTTGGCTCTATTCTCTCTCTGCTTATATAAAAAATTTAGTGTGTAGCTGAAAAAAGTCTGCAATATAATAAAGATATGCTATACTATAAATAACTTTATTACAAAAGAATTTTATCAAATTATAAACACTATGCAGGTAAATGTAAATTATGCTCACGCAAATCTAAATCTGATTTCCTCTCGCTTTACATACACGAATAAAAACGAAATTGGAAAAAAAATGCCTATTATATGCCATAAGTAATATCAAAGTAGTGTCAGCTTCAATTTCAATTTCAATTATTATCCCGCAAAGAAGGGTAGGTGGATACAAACATTATAAATATTTCATAAAAGAGCCCTTTACACGAGTTGAGTTAGAGTTAAACGTTAGTCAAATTATATTACTATAATGTCAGTCAGAATGTCAGTACACATCGATATGACGGACAGACAGGGATGGACGGGGATAGTTCTGTCAAAACATCTCGTGTTATTTGTTTTCGATATCTAAAACGTTTTCCTTTCTCTACTTTTATTTTCATTATATAAACAAGTCAGCTTCTAATTTATATATTGAATGTAGAGTTAATAGTAGTAGTTGTAGTTCTTTATTTTGTACATAGATTGTAGAGATATTAGAGTGACAAAGCTCTATGAATAATATTAGTAAAATTTGAAGTAATTAATAGTTAAAAACTGATTGTTGTTAAACAATATATTATATATTAGACAAATAATATATATTCAATATCTGAGTGGATAAATGTATTTTACTATGACTTTTTTTAGTATGGGTCAAGTTAATATGTTTTGCGTATTTTACTGTAGGCAAAAAAATATCCTAAATTGAAATCAACTTAAGGACTCTTGTTTGGTACGACCACGATCTAAATAAGTATCAATTGAAATCCTACTAAATATTAATTTGAAATGTCTCATATATTTACAAACCCTTTTTGCAAATGACTATAAAATTTTCAGCTCAGTTATGTATGTATGTATTATGTTTTTTTATTTTATATATATATATGTATATATGTATATGTATGTGTATGTCTATGTATGTATATTTATATATGTATATGTATGTATGTTTGTATGGTGTATTTATATGTTTGTGAATATTTATGTATTTGTAATAAGTAAGTATTTAGTATATATTATAGTTCCATATTTGTATATATCAAGTTTTATTTATGTGTGACATATAATTAATTATATATGTATTTCTAATTTATTATAGAATAATTTGTACTATATTCTTACCCGCTGCTTAAAAACTCATCCACTACCATAGGTTGGCTGGAAGAGATCTCTTATAGGGATAAGTCCACCTTTATGTACTACTTTTTCTTTTTTTATGTTGTTACGCTTATGTTTTTTTTTAGTACAATAAAGAATATTAATAAAATATTATAAAACATAATTATGCATGCCGTTATACATGATTTGATCAACGAATTATTCGTAAACTGGAACGTTGGCAACTTTCATATATAAATAACGCTATTGTTGATTTGAAGGTATAATTAAGTTTACCGTCCAGGCGCCATGTCGCTTTCTAATATCACCCATTATATGTACAGATAGAAAGATTATTCTTTTATATATAATATAGCTTATTTTTGCTTTAAATGAATTTAATTATATTACTTACACATTAAGTTTAGAAGTGAAGACATATGAATGAGTTTTAACTTCAAGTAGTGAAGTTAAAAATCAGATTTGTATTTATCAGAATATAAACTTTCAGTATTAATGTATAAAAATATTTTTACGACTTTTATCAAAACAGGGATAAAACTATACAAGTGGGTATTTTTTGAAATTATCACATACGTCCCACGTATGGGTTCAACAAAGAAAAACTAATAATACTCTATGTACTACTCCACTGTACTCCCGTATCAAATGGCATATAAAAAATATTTATACTGTGTCACAGTTAAACTTTGCACGTTTCTATGTATAAGAAGGTGAACATAAAACTCTTACAGCCCCACACCAGAGCAGGGTAGTCAGAGAGGATCTGGTCAAGGTACTCCTTCCACATCTTCCGATTTCTGTTCAAATTCCAGGCTAAAGAATGACACTCAACACCTCGTTTTGTCTTGGCAAAAATGAAATTAAGATAGTTTATTCCCCTGAGTGAGGATCTTATTCACAACAAGAGGCTGTGGAGGCTTCATAGCAGTTTCTTATAATTAATATAAACATCTACCAAATACAGCACACTCATCAATCTCCATATAAATATAGTTATAATGGAAACACAATGTGACCGACAGTACCGGCCATTGTAACTTGTCGCTACAACTATCAATAGACACCGCTTTAAAACGCGACGTGGCATAAATATTCATATTATAATATTATACTTGACACTCTGTTAGTGCGGATTTGATTACTGTCTTGTGTTTTGATAGAGTATGTTTTAGTGTATGGCGAAATAAGCCGCTAGTTTGATATATTTGGTTAAATTTCCAATTGGATGAAAAAAATGTAATAGTGTATAGTGTAGCCAGAGGAAGTTTTTCTGTCAATATACAAAGCAAATATCTTCATGTTGTTAATAATTGAACAAAGTAGAGTTGTTCTAGTATATTTATTTTCAGCCTGAGTCTATAAACAAAATGTCAATTAGAAATGTCTATAATAATGTTTGTGTAGCGTTAGAGTATTAAACCCAATACACAATGTTTCATAATCAGACAAACAGGTGATGACAGAGTGTCTAACCCCTAGATTCTTCTTTGATGATCATAAAAAAATATCTTCACGTATGTACTTATATGCACAACACTTTAGGGGCAAAATTTTCAAATCAATATAATTTAAAATAGATTCCGTTATCACAATAAAGCTAACAACACATTTAAAAAGAAAGAGAGAAAAAGATTAAAGGAGAAATAAACTTTAAATAATCTAATTTGAAAAATCCAAAAGTATAATATTTACAATTTTCCGGCAAATTTTATGACTTATTCTTCATAAATAGAGTCGCTCCAGTGACGCAACTTCAGTTAAAGTCTGAAACAAAACAAAATAGCTGTTACAACATGGTACTTAGTAACATTTATATTTTTCACATTGAGGTAGGTTCGCGATACGGGTCGATGACTCTACCACTACTTGCAAATATTAAAATATACTGTTTTAAGCTCTATTTTTGAGACCATAAAGTCCATTTCAGCTTATACTATTAAATGCATTGGTATAGTGCGCTTTTTGCTAGTGTATATATGTATGTAGTTTGATAATACTAGTGTTGGGTTGTGCAAGGCTTGCGAAAACGTCGAAATTTCACGTGAATTCAAAGTTATGCAATTCTATACGGATATAGCTATTTTTCGTTCATATCTACTTACGTGTCTTCATTAGTTATATTAGTGATATATGTATATATTATATAGAGAAAAAAAACCACTGAATAATCCACATTCTGCCCAATTATATATATATATATATATATATATATATATATATATATATATATATATATATATAGATATATATATATATATATATAATATATATATATATATATATATATATATATATATAATAGTCAAATTACTCTATCTTATCGTATTAAGCTTTTTAAATCTCTATATTTATTTTACTGTTTGTGTAGTATAGATATATTACACAAAATGTGAATCTAATTTGAGTTTAATTTAAATTTTTTATATGTATACATTTATTCATCTATTTTCACTGATTGTCTAATCACTATTACAAAGGATTTACTTACTTTAAATATTGCTATCTATGCTTAAAATTATTTTAAGATATGATTTCTTGTCACGTACAACATATACCAATGTACGTGATATCTTTATAGGTGCTGATAGAAAGTCTCTGATTACATACGGTGGTTGCGAGTTTGATTCATCTATAGATATATATTTTTTAAAAAGGCTTTGCCTTAACTCTTAGTTATATCTATTTACCTTAAAAATGCAAAAATGAAGCAAAATATCGATGTCTCGATATCGATGTTAATCTACAACGCGAAACACACATACATAGCAGCCGCCTAGCAACCAAAGTGAAGGCAGAAAGATCTACCGAACTCTACACTGATGTAAACGTCCTATTTCCTTTAAAATTATACTCTACTCACTGAACCGTCCATTCCGTTTTGTTTACACATTTAAACATTATAAGCTCTTATAATCCAGCAATGGATACAGAACAAAATGTTAGTGCTGTTCTTGGATTTAGTAAGCAGCTAGGCTAGTACAGGTTCATAGAATCACCAGTTCTAGGTTACAGCAGTTGTTGATGTAAAAACTTGTCAGCAAACGGACTTATATTTTAAACACTAGAAGCATTTGCCATGTAAGACGATCTTGGCTATGCTTAAGTAATTTTATGTTGAAATCTAGATTATTTTGTACTTTTTACAAATTTCGTTATTTAACATATACAGGTAGGCAAGGTGGTCTTATACGAGTCTAGCTTACATTCTATGAATCACTGGGACACTTCATATATGCTATGAATTCTGTAGGAATTATACACAACTTTACAGCAAGTTCAATAAATATACATAGCTACGGGAAATAGAGTGTTTAATTTCAATTGTTCAATTCTACGTAGGCCATCCCTAAACGGAGGTCGAATTTAAAAATACTGCTTGCTCCAATAAAAAGTAATATCGCAGCCTAAGAAACACATTCAAAAAAGTAGAGCTAAGCAACTGTTATGTTATGTTATAAGCATATTTTCTTTATATGAGAGGTACATGGTAGAGTACGCTTTCCTCAATTATATGATAATATCCAATTTCACGCGACAGTCACGTTGCTGAGACAATAGCGAAGCTTGCGATACACAAACGTTGTATAAACGGTCTCTATGCAACCCATATACATATATATGTATGTAGAGACCGGTAGGAAATAATACTTCTTACTGTGCAGGTTGTATGAGATGCTCAATTTTTTTTTCCTCTTCACAGAGTCTCTCCCCGCCTACCCTAGGCAGAGAGAATCTGTCAAAACCTTCACCTTCACCGCTTCCCACATGATCACTGGTTTAGTTGCGTAACCTCTAAGTCTACCGACAGACAGTCATCGTATAAAATAATTTTTAGTTTTTATAATATATTTTCTAAATCAAATAAAATTTTTATCTACATTAAATGGTGACAATTTTAAATATATTTTATTTATATTTATTCTATATGTTATTTTAACAATTATATATACAAGTAAAACGAGAATCAAAACTACAGTCAACGTTATTTACTAAGTTATTAGTTTTAAAGTAAATATTGTCTTATTAACCGCTCGTGAAGGTCGCGGGTTCGAATAACAAGGTGTAGTTTAAGTAGCCTACATCTCACTAACATGCGAACGTAAAATGTTATGTGTTTTTACATTAAAATAGTACATTTTTAATAAAATTTAGTTTTAATGGATTTGTTGAGAATAATGGAATTGATAAAGTGAATTATTGGCTCTGTAATTTTGAATTATGTGAAATTTCGAGTGGGGAACGGAGTGTCTTAACACTAGGTTCCTTCTGCCTAAGGAGACAAGGTGGGACATAATTCGTCATCTATAGAGAATTTTTGTCTATATTGGCTGAATATTTATTTCTAATTTCTGGTTTCAAAATCCAAATAGAATTTATAACGTGAATGTTCTGTAATATTTTGAAAAATCATACAAAATTTGAACGTAGCCTATAGTAGTAATGGATTAGAAAACCCGCTATTCTCGGAAACCGTCCAAGCGCTCAGCCCACTAAACCATACGTTCTCATCAAGCTATGTACGTCCTGAGAAGCTACTTTAAAACCCTGCTAGAATGAGAGAGTTCAACATGTCCCCTCGCATCATATTTGAACCCACACCAACAAATCATTGAATCAACTGCACAAATACAACGTCATCAAAACTTTTGCATAACATATTACAAAATAGTATTAAATAAAACAGCAACTCCTTTGAAAAGTGATCCGATTTCTAAATAACTAATGACGTTGACGCGGTATTGCGTAACACACGGACAGACACACAATAATTGCTAGCGAAGTTAAGTAAATAAAGTAAAGCGGCCCGTTCGTGTTACACACTACTATTGGCGTAATGATATAATATATTTTTTTCTTCACGTTTTGTAACACTTAGTTTCATGTATTAGCTAGCTGTTGTTGAAAGAAATTATTGTTAGACGTCAGAGAGAACATGTCTGTTTCCCTTATAAAGTGCAATCAAGAATGTTTTTCACTATTCTTATCACTTCGTATGATAAACAGAGTGACACTACTCTTTTCTCCTTTCTCCCAAACGGAGATATCGCACGTAGAGCGGCTCTCAAAGATTTTTATATCAACAAGTTGTTGTCACCTACATTTTTTCCAGGGTTGACCTTTTTAATAAGTATTACAGTAGTATTTAGCTTCAATGTCAATACTACAGATAAACCTACCTGTCTATTTTATTCTCAAAACAAAACAATGAAGTGTTTTTATTATGAAAAAAAAATAACTGAAGATATAATTCATTCAGGTCCACTTGAACCTGTTAACTAGCATTAGATTTGAAAGAGAAGTTTTATATAAAATTTCAAATTATATATATATATATATATATATATATATATATATATATATATATATATATATATATATATATATATATATATATATATATATATATATATATATATATATATATATATAAGAATAATAGATCACTAGATCCTGTATTCGCTTAGTGAACAATTCCAGATTTTGCCCTCCACCTGGATCCCAAACATTCCATCTAAAATGTCGGAACTTAACGATACTTAGTCCTGTGCGGAAACGGAGGATATAATTTACTTTTAGAAGTCCAGTCCACCAGTAACCCTCAACCATCACGCGTGCAGTCAGATGCTGTTCCACTGCACCACCAGCTCTTATCCTAAAAATTATTTATTATTTGACCCGATGAAGCTACTACATGAATTTGGAACAGTTGATATTGATTATCATGAGTCAATAAAATCCAATGCCTGTCACGTTTCGCTGATAGTGCTGCCTTATTTATGCTTTTGTTTATTTGAAAAAACAATAAAACGCGGTTTCGTTGGGTATGGTCATGGTCTGAAATCACGTTTTCCATATATAATCGATGTTCTACGTGTACACGTGAAAATATTTTCAGTTGACTTTGCAATAGTGGCTGAAATGACCTGGGATTTTTTTTTTAAAACAAAACGTTGGAGTTACTATATCGATATACGAGTACAGTAGTTAAGTCTTTTTGTGATGTCCTCATCAGATTCGAATCTTACTCGTTCTGTCCAATTCTGGTCTTATCTAATCAGTGCTTCATTAGAAGTACTGCACTTGTGCAGCGTTGAGTTACACCTACCAGACACTATATCTATACAATAGCCAAATATTAAAGCAATTGATAAATTAAAAAAAATATATATATAAATATATTGAAGCTAATCTGTAATTTGATAAACATCATTCAATTATTTTCTTTTCCCATTATGTTCTGCCATTTACCGTGAAGTGCATTTGTTATTATGACAAATGTCACTTGTCACGTTTTTAGAGGACGTTTGTTAGAAAGTAAATAATTTTATTACATCTTTTACTATTCTTAATTTCAAGGAGTGCTATTTATGAGATATAGACACCCTGCTAATTATGAGATATAGACAGCTTAATATTGAAAAGCCTAAACCCACTATTTCTGAGGTTATAGCTTAGATGTTGGTTCAAGAACCAGGTGCAGAAGGCAATTTTGCTTGAGACAACACGTATCGTGAGGAGGTGCCTAACTCTGGAGCTCTAGCCAACGATAGCCTGGACTCCTGTCCCGTTGGCGGATTCATTATATTTTAGTTTAAAAATACATATTAAAAATTATAGTTATAGAAAATGGAGATCAAAGTGTGTTAATAGTTCCTTCATGATGAACTTTCAATTCGATTTCCACTGTTAATATAGGTCAGGATTTAATAGCAATACGAAAATAGAGAATCTTAGTAATATCGTTTGTTATAGTTATAATCACGTACCATTGTTTTCTGCGATGAAATAACGACTGAGTGAGTCGCCAAGAAATTGTTATATGACCTACATAATATTATTAGAGATAATTAACTGAGTGAAAAATCACTCCACTCTCTAACTATTGTCCAAATAGACATATAATGTATTAGTGGTGAAACTCAACGCTGATTTTTACCTTTGACAAGTTAAGTTTACTATAAGCATTTCTACGTATGATATTGCGATGTGTAGGGAGAAGGGTTCAGGTCAGTACCTGGGTCTTGGGTACAGAGAAGTGTAGGTTTAAGAAGAAATTGAAATGCTCATTTACGCACACCTTTAAAATACGTCACCCAAAAAAGGAGACATGCTTCTACCAATATAGAATTAGATAAAATTTCACCTGAGCTAAAACAAACCTATGATCTTTAAGTACACTATCCAAGATGTAGAGCACGGCGCTATGCGGGAGGCAAACAAAAAAGATTTTTTATATATGAAAAAAATTTATATTATATTTCCAGGGAGAAACAAAGTGAGACGCTCTCCCCAGTGGATCGCAGTGCGGTTTCCCTTTCACGAGCAAATTGAATTTGCAAATAAACTGTCGCCGAAAAAATATTGTTTCGCAACTTGTAAAGATTGTACATTATTACGAACAGTACTGATTTCATGGAAAATGATGTAAAATTATACAGGCGCTGTCTTAACTATATGTTTTTTACTTTATTTCTTTTTCAGCTTTACCCTCTTTAAGGCATAGGTAGTGTCAAGACACTGTGTTGTCCACTCTCCGCTAGAACTCAAAATATTGTGTGATGCGGAACTCGCTCACCTCACTTTGTCCTCTTTTCTTTACCTTAAATCGTTATTGGCCATCGTGTCTGTATAGTGAGAGATAATTATATTCAAATTATTTTTCAAACACTCGCTCTGATAAGCATGATAATGGCTGGGCTAATCTCGGGATATGAAGAGGCACTCAGAGCAGTACCTAGTATTTGCAGCCTAAGAGTAGGTTAAGGTACGCCTTTAACATGCACAAATACTTTGAAATTAACTAGACAAAAAGTAGAGTATCTCTACACTAGATCCTCTACCTAACATGCTATATATACGAGAGATAAGTGAAGCTAAATTGCCTCACTAAATGCACAAACAGATCGACACGTAAACATTATTATTAGTACAGAGGGCAATAGCTTTTGACCCTTTTAAAACTGACTTACAGAGTTTCAATCGCATGATAATTGTCTTCTGTGCACGTGCGCGTGCGCAGCGTTGGCCGCGTGACCGAATCAAATTACAGTGGTATACCTATAGATGTACCTGACACTAAATGGTGAATTGAATTAGGGAATCTTAAGTACACATATTAGATTTTTATTAAATAATGTTATTAGTTGCGTCATCAGATACTGTGACTCTAGTGACTGCACAACGTCTGGCGGTAAATGGGATAGTAATGAGTTCGATTCTTAATCAATTATTTAAATTTTCGTATATAGCGTTTATGTATATTGTACATACAAACAAACAAATATACGTACATACATATATAGCTACCAATTTCTTACAATGAAATTGTAGTAGTATCGATGGCATTCTTCATGGCCCAATCAAATTTATTCGAAGGAAACCATGTAAGGTGCAAAAAGAAAGCAAATAAATATTTCACAATTCTGATACTATTCCCGAGGGCTGGTTCGTCGTTCAGTCAATAATATTGCGAATGTTACAAGTGTTTTTTTTTACCTTTACGCTTTATCCTGTTTGTACAGATGTAGGCAAAAGGCAGAGAGATACTGCTTGAGACACTAATACAATGTACAATCGTATATATAAATATATATATATATATATATATATATATATATATATATATATATATATATATATATATATATATATATATATATAATATATACGTATATATATATATGTATATATATATATTTCAAGATTATTAGAAATTAAGAAAATAATCATTTTAGCAGAATTTGATGTTCCAAAATGACTAAGTGAAGTTAATTTAATTTACATTAAACTTGTTTCAGTATATAGTTATCATGGTTAAATGGGTGAAATGTAAAAAAAAATCATTTTAAATATATATACATATATTGTTTGTGTATATATAAATCGATGCTCCATGTACTCGTACCAACACGTCTGTCTATACGTCGCGTAACAATAATGCAAAGCTAAGTAGATGAAGATTTAAGTCGAAGAGATGCAGTTTAAAATTTTATGAGATCCAAGAAATTGCAGCTGAAAATATAAATTATACAGATACGATAAGGAAAATCTGTGCTCGTTATAAACAAACATAAACATAAATAAAATAAAAATAAATAAATAGCTACACGCGTTTTTCCGCATATAGAGTGGTAAATAGAGGGAACCTAGGGAGAAACGTTTTGAGATATTGCATGTTGAGTTACGGAACTCAACGCCGCGTTTTGTCTTTTTATCAAATCAATTAAATAAATCCTCGGAGTGGGAATCGAACCCACGATCATCGCGTTTACAGTCAGAGGCTGTGACGCTGCGCCATGACAGTCTCTACAATAAAACAATATTTGACATTCTCTGGCATCACTTAAGCCTGTCAAATAAAACTTTCTAGAAAAGGAAGAAGGCTACCAATGGACGGACGTCATCTCAAAACCCACTAAGTCAAGCTCTTCTGGTTCTAGGAGGTGCATTGCAAGTGAAATGGAGAAGAGAAAAAATAGTGTTAAGACACTACATTTCAGTCAATTTTGATGCCAAATAAAAAAAAAACAGTTTGCTGCTATATAGAATACAAAATTTCTGGAGCTGCGTATAATTTTCATCGATTGCAAAAGTTACAGTCGATTTAAAAGTCAATATCTCATGGAATTTCAATAAGGAATTTTCTTTGTTAATTCACATTCGTACAAAAACAAAAACTTATTTATATTGATGAATGTATTTCGCATGTTGTTTTCGACTCGCCCCTTGTTGCTAAGTAACCTACTTTTTTAGATTCACGTTTCATCACGCATATAGTGGCATAGGCGGAGAGAAGTTAGTGCCCTGGATACACTCCGTTCTCCGCTTTCCGTCTTAATTCAAGACATCCCTATTTGAGAATCGTTCAGTTTTTTTAATATTATTCTTGCCCATTTCACCACAACGATAATTTACACTACAAAAACACATTAATTGAGACTAGAAAATTGTCCATACATTTTCTTACGCACAAGCTATATAAATATTTCAAATGAAATCAAAATATCGTATATTCAAGTAGGCTTGTCGCGACTTGTCAAATGAACAAGAAGCTATCTCCACAACAACTATTTCCACAAATTTATCCTTTAAATATTTCTGGAGAGTTATGACATTTACGCACTAGCATTATTTCTACAGTATTGTTACCTCAAATAGGATTTGAACCTACAACGATCGCGCTACCTCAAATATCTAATCCATTGGGTGTATAAGCAACAAACACGAAGCACATTTATAAATAACTATAAAAGAATGTAACGGAAACAATAGAACATTATTTTGTTTGAAATTCGGTGACATATTGCATCATGGCTCATCTATAGATTTGTAATTTATAACTGGCAAAAACAAAGATCGCTTGGCAATATGCATAATAACAAACGCTATCTCTATACAGGTTTAATAGGATGTGAAGAAAAAAAAATGAATTATTGGCACGAGCGGTACTACGGAACTCGGTGTGTAGTAAACAGTGTATTGAACTGTAATGAAGTCGATCTATAATAACCAAAGACAATATATTTGTTATCTAGAGCCGGTGTCTGTTTGTGTGTTCTAGTAGACATGGAAAGTTCTAGATGATTTTCGTTTTATTAATTCTATTGTTTAATTTCGCCTTTAATTCGAATTATAATTGACTCTTTTATTATTTTTCTCACTGTAACCACATAACAGAATACATAGACAATTAAATACATAAGAATAAATACATAGAGAATTTAGTGTCAAAACACTCTGTTTAATCCATTGTTTGCTGGATCCATTGGGTGATATAAATAGTGTTTACACTAGAAAAAGATAAATAAAAAATTTTCATTTCGTCACCATGGTAACTGATTGAGTTCCAACATTCAACACGCAATATCTCGAAAGGCTGAAAGCTTGGAATGGAGTGTATTAACACTACTTTCTGGTTCTCTCTGCCCACCCCGCTATATCCAGGATACAGCGTGAAGCTATTTATTTGTTAGTTTTAAAAACAATACTACTGAGGTGCTCGTCTTTGATAGCCAAATCTTCACAAATAAACATCAACTATAATTGACACCAGCCTCGTGTTATCACAAATAGATTAATTGACGTGAATCTCATATAATATAGTATCAATACCGTGACGTCATCAAACCCACCGCCAATCTTGTAAACACGTTGCACGCCAAAATACTAACACGTGGGGAAAACAACTCGTGCTGATTTAATTAGATTTTATTTGCTCCTCACTCATCTCTCACGTTTAATGGGGCAGGAGTCCTAGCTGGTGGCTCACTGAATAAGACGGATATGTGATTTTTACAAATTTTATATGAAACTTTCTACGGATTTCCACCAAATAAATCATCAGCTCCTGCTCTGCAAGGGACGGACGGACAGAGAATGGTTTTACATTATTCTCATAAATGTTTAAATTAGCGCAATGGTAGTAGAAAATAATACAACACGCGGCGTTTAGTTCCGCCGTTCAATATATAATATATGATATTCGGGTAATATATGGAGAACAGAATGTTTTGACACTAAGTTATCTACGTCAACAGTCCTCTTCTACCGCCTGACAGTAGAACCGGCATTTTTAGCCAGGGTCTGCCTTTCGACTAAGCCTCCTTTTTACTCGGTTATCAACATCCGCAGTGGCTTTCATATCCTGCATCAGTCATCTCTCTGTCAAAAGAGAGAAAAGCGAGAATATATATATATATATATATATATATATATATATATATATATATATATATATATATATATATATATATATATATATATATATATATATATATATATATATATGTATATATATATATATATATATATATATATATATATATATATTAAACCGGTTGAGCTTATTTGAGTTTCCTGTCATTCACCGTCCACCGTCATGTATGTACATACATACGCTCCTGTACCTGTAACTCTAAAAAAAAAATATTTGACCAAGATCCAATAAAATAGCCTTGGAAATGTCAGATAAATGGTAAAACTCATATGTTAATATTTTTTATTTAACACGCGCTTCTTTCTCTGTTTTTGACGTCGCGTCGTGTTTTTCGGGAAGTACGCTTTAGTTTTATTTATTTATAACGTACAGAGGACTGCGATTAAATAATCATTTTATAGTGTGTTTCGTTTACCAGACCGAAGGAACTTAAGAGGCACTCCTGGTCCAGTGATGGGAGCGACGCAGGAGTGACGATGGTTGTAGATTCGATTCCCATTCGGAAGAATACAATATTTTCATTTTTCCCAACACGCAATGTTTTAAATCCAGGTAGAATATGGAGAACAAAGGGTCTCAACACTAAGTACTCTCTGCTCGCCTTGATTTTTTTTTATTGATTAGAAGTTATTGAAGCTTATTGTATATGGCTCAAAAGAGCAACTGATGAGCTTATCGCCGGCTGTTCCTATCCGAACTGGTTGGTGAAAGTACTTGTAAGAGTATATGAATTATGTATACCTTGAATTTTAATTTGACAATTCAATCCTAGATTATACGTTTGTATGTTTGTGTGACTACACCACTCGTCTCACATTCATTATTATCTAAATTCTAAATATTAATTAATTGTTATAGGAGATATTTCACCGTATTTTTTATAGGTTCCATTTAAACTATATATCTACTACCTACATGACATCAGGAGCCCAATATTAATCTAAATTACCCTATATTATTTAATATCGGGTTCGATTCCCACTCGGGGAGAATGAATTATTTTCATTTATCGTCACTGTGTCAACGAGGCAAAGCGAAGGAAAGTGGGGAACGGAGTGTCTTAACACTAGGTTCCTTCAGCCTAAGGTTCCATCTGCCTACCCTGCTACGTCAGGGCTACAGCGTGAACCCAAATAAATAAATTTATTTAATATGTTTGGTACATCACAATTATAAATATCTATAGAAACATTTTCAAATTCAGGTTAATCCAGTACATTGTGACGCGAATGAGCATTATTAGCATTGTTATTGCAAACACTCTTCATGTCTGTGCGTAATGTTAGTATTTTTCAGCGTCACCCGATATTATTAATTAGGATCCCATGTTCGACAATTCCTGACGTCACAATGTAGAGATTGAGTGATAAAAACAATGTATGTATGTCGTAGCGCAGGATGGATAAAAATTGGAATCATTTTTCCAGGTTCTACGATGTTCCAGGTTCCAGGTTCCAGGGAATGGCTTCTACATGATTTTATCTATATAGGACTCTAATATTCAGTACAATAAATACAGGGAATCTGAGAACAAGTCACAACTTGCTTTTAATTAAACCTCGATACAAGGGCGGCGGGTAACTACCTGTTACGTCATTTTTTTATACAAAACAACAATTTTATTGAATCAAAATTCAAGATATTATGAAGTAACGTGGCAACATTTTATTATTGGCATGAATATGATAACTATTTCCTTATACCAGCGGCGTGTCTGGCGCTCAGCCAGCACACTGTTTTGCATCCATCGACGATTCTCGCTTTCACAACAACTATTTTTGTTCTCATCTAACTGACAGGAGATTTACTACCTGTTAATGGTATATTAATTTGCAATACACGTGTTTTTCCGTTACATTATGATGGAAATGATTTTTGGTGACGGAGTGTCTTAACACTATCTTCTCACTACTTATCTGTCATAAAGCTTAAAATGTGGTGGGTGTATGCCAGTACTATGACATATAGTAGTGGTTCGAATCGGGTAAAGGTTCTAGTGAAAATTGATCGCTTCAAGTTTTTACGTCAGTCAACATTTAACATATATCACGATATCAGTTTCCGTGAATTTCAAAAATTGCAAGAACTAAAGGAATTTCCTCTTGTTCACAGGCCGATTGTGCAAAATGCGGAAGGTGTCAATTTAATATAAACTGTTATTTGTATGAAATATTTTTACTGTGCTATCGTTTATACACTTTCTATAATACAAGTTGTAGGTCGTGACTTCGTTTCTGTGTACTATGAAATGTAAAATATGTTTTTTTTGTTCCTGTAGGAATTTTAGGAAATCTCTACAATATCCAAAGCACTTTCTTGTTTTTTTTATCTTAAGAATTAAAATACACTGCATTAGCCAGGCGTAATATTAAAATATTGAAGTGGAAAGGACGTTTCAGATATGACTGCGGACTGTTGACGCGAGGGCGATAAGACACGGACAGACACTTCGGTAGTAATTTAGTGAAAGAGGGGTTGGGTTTTTGAATATAAATTGACATTTAATTTTTTTTATATATATTTACATATAGTTGTATTCGACTGTATAAGCGATGGTCGTGGGTTCGAAACCCATTTAGGGAATATACTTTAACAGAAAGTGTAGTTTTGAGTGTCTTGCCCCAGGTTCTCTTGGGATACTCTATTATAGGTATAAATATTCAAGATTTTTTGCTGAAATTCTGATAGTATTAAGCAAGTATCTAAATGCACAAACAATTGCCTTGGGTGAAATTATCACCATCAACAATGTCAGGCGAAGTCCAAGCTATAAAGTAATTATAGTCCAACTAATAAGTCTAGTAAATTAAAAATATATATATGAAAAGAGTAGAAAACAGAGTGATTTATAACAAAATAAAAAAAAATTAAAAGCATTTTCTCTTTGTTTTTTAAAACACAAAAGCTCAAAGTTCTTATTTTCCTTGTCAAATGTGACAGAAGACGTCATACGGGTGACGTAAGCGTGTAGTACATCGGGCTAAGTCTGGATATCTGCCAGTGTCTGTCTAATTTGTTGCTTTTTATTTGTAAATAATTGTCTATGATAATATATATATATATATATATATATATATATATATATATATATATATATATATATATATATATATATATATATATATATATATATATATATATATATATATATATATATATATATATATATATATATATATAAATATTTTAGCACGCGACTTCGTATTAAACGTAAAATCTTGTAATTACCTCAGGAATTTCGTAGACCTGTCTTTCTAGTAGCTTCGACAGTATTATGGAAGAGTTTTTTTTATATGTTAAATTTGATTCATTTGTTTCTTTCTCATTTTTCAGAATGGGCAACCTCTTCTTTGAACTCACAACTATCGCGTATATTGAAATACGCGACAACTGCGGTACTGCTGGTCGTTTTTAATATAGAAAAAAAATATATATTTTATGAATATTTTAACCCATAAAAGTAGTAATTCATTAGAATTAATGGAATTCTTTTTTATCATTATATCATAACACACTGACCACGTGATGAAAATAATCTATATATTTCATAAGAAATAACACGTTTGTATGTAAAATTGCTTTTTTATCGATATTACTATATATATATATATATATATATATATATATATATATATATATATATATATATATATATAGATATATATATATATATATATATATATATAAATATAATCGAAAGAGTGTATTGATATATATATTTTTTTAATTTAAGAGTTATTATGTGTGTGCCGTGCCTAAATGTACCTATAGAGGTAGATTTTTTTACCTGTATTGCTTGTTGATAGAAACTCAACACTCTGCAAGGTATTTTAAGAAGCGGGAAAAAAATCCATTTCCAAGTTTAAAATGTGCTTGAAAAATGTAACTACCATTAACATTATAAAATTACAAATAAACTTCACTGTTCGCTCCCAAAAGCCGCCATTGCTGTAGTCGAGGGACAAGACGAGGTGATTTATCGCAGACACAGAATATATACCTCTTATTCCGTTTATAAACTTCGCTACGAGAAACTTTCTGGATTTTCGTGAAAGGGCTGTTTTTATTTCGCCCTTCGTTTAGGGGTTGGGTTTTTTTTTTACCTCAATCGGAAGCGGAAGTTAGTTTAATACATTTTGTATATTTGTATCGAATATTTCATATTTAAAAAGGGATGAGGCATTTAGAAGTACTTGTTTGCTTTGTCATATATATGAAGCTCAGTGTATATATGTGTGAGTGTTTTTGTCATATCGTAAATATGATAATATTTTTTATATATTTTTTATTCCACAGAGAAGATAGAGTTTTTTTTTATTTCCGCCAACCCACGCCACGTGTCTTATACAGTTTATAAGCACAGGTTCAATTCCAGCTACGCTCAAATTTTTGTATACTAAAAAAAAAAAAGAATTATTTTCATTTTCTCTTCATTTCCGCTTCCTGCAATATAAATATAAAATAGCTTATATGTTATCTACTAAATGACGACTATATTTAATTAATATATATATATATATATATATATATATATATATATATATATATATATATATATATATATATATATATATATATAGATATATATATATATATATATTATATATATATAAATATATATATATATATATATATTAGTAATTTGGCTTTCGTCCAGTGCAGCTTTGTTTATTTGAATCAATCGCTTTTATCATAATTTAAACTTATACCAGAGCTTTGGTTGTGGAGCTTTTAATATTGAATAATTTCGTACTAAAGATGCTAAAGTGAAGCAGATTTATAGTATTTGAATGTATACGCTATGGTTGTCCGTTCGAGCCCTGCTTGGGGAAATAGTTTTAATTAAATTGTCTTCTTAACCCTGTTTTGGTAAACTTAACCTTGGCAAAGTGTAGTAGCGTTTAGTTAAATTTATTAATATCACATTTATATTGCGCACGTACTATATTTATATAGATATATCGCGAAGGTTTGTGGGTTCGATTCCAATTCGGGGAGATTGAATTATTTTTATTTTCTTCGCTTTGGCAACAAGTTAAATCGCGGCGTTGAGTTCCGCCACTAAACACGCAAGGCCTTGAAAGGCGGAAAGTGGGGAACGGAGTGTCGTAACACTAGGTTCCTTCAGCCTACGGTTCCTTATACCTACCCTGCTATGTGCGGGGTACAGCGTGAAGCTAAAAAAGTATCTATAAATAAATAAATAATATATTTTTTATGCTTTTTTTGTATTTAGGATGTATAAATCTAAGATTATCATCTAGTCAGTTTTATAGTCGTATATGTACCTTTGTGTATTAAGAATGTAGTATATCAACCTTTATTTAATGTGTGAATAAAATATATTAATTAGCTAAAATTATACTCTCTTGTTAAATGATAATTGTTATAATCTTATATAATAATAAACTTAAAATAGCGGAAATTTGTTTTAATCACAGAAATGCTAACAACAAAAATAAATAAGAAAAAAAATCGGTATATTAAAAAATATGGTAAATCGGATATCTCGTTTTCAAAACAAACAGGCCTAAAGCTATTTATCCACATTTTCCCGGAGCTAAAGCTTTACTTTAATAAAAAAATATCCTAATATGTTAGAAAATAGACAAAAAAGTAATAAAATCGGTAATATCGCTCGTCAATATCCTGTAAGGTATTGTTCAGTATTTTTCTTTCCCGCCATTTGTTACTGGAAGAGGAAGTGACGCCATGTTTGTTGTAATCGCCTCATATAGATGGTATAGAGATATAGAGGTAATATAAAGTTTGTGCTTGGTCTTACATATACAAAAAATGTATGTTAAAATAATATATTATTTTTTAGTTTCACGCTTTATCCCGTATAATAGTGGGATTGGCCCTTTTTATTTTCAATCAAACTATTTAGAGCTTGTGAACAAAGGCTACTACAAAGTGTTCAAAACGTAGAGTTTTCAAAAAAATACCATACAAAAATATATGCAATTAATCCCATAAAGTCGTGGCATAATTAGTAATGTCTATTAGTGAAAGTTAAAGATCTAAGTGTACATTGCCGATATATCGATATTATTTTATGTCAAATAAACATAAAGAAGGTTACATAATGGACGATTTTTTTTTATATTATTGTATATTTTTTACGGAAATTATTCATTTATCAAAATTTTACGTAAAAAATATATATTAGAAAAATGAAACGTTATGCCATAATGAAAACGTCAGCTACAAATACGAAGTTATATACATTAGATTAAATGTGACATTCGAGGGGAAGTACTGTGGGGGAAAAAAAATATAATAATGTATAAGTAAGTAATATTTTGGTCACTAAAATAGTAATTTCTAACTTGGATTCTTTATATTGATAAGCGGCGAAAAAAATATGGAGAACTTAAAATCAAGAGTAAGACACTCCTCTCTACATTCCATTCAAATTCGAAATATAAAATATTGCATATTGAGTAGCGGTACTTAACGCCGCACATTTTCTTTAAAAAGAGGTGAAATTAAAGTAATGGTGACCGGTCCCAACGTAAATCGATCCCACACCCATTCAACCATTGCGGTCATAGTGATGTGCAGTGTCGCTGCACCACGGTGACCTACCTTAGACATTTCTAGTGCCAGAAAAAATACTTAAAAATTAGGTCAACTTGGAAATTCATATTTTATAGCTATATATCAAAATGTTAATATAATATCAGATTTGGCATCTCATAGTCTATCAAGATTGTTATCTTAATATGTCAGAAGCTAAATATAGGTATCACATTGACGCAATTGTGGAACAGATACAAAATATATAGATTTAACTGATCTCGTCGTGGATTTAAATACAACAATAATAACATTCTTGAAGTCTCTCTTTAAGTAAAAAGTAGAGAGGGATTTCTCTGACCACGTTGTTGGAATTGTAAAAAGCTATGAAATAGGTCTATACAAACAGAATGAAAACGTGATCTTATAAGATTTTTTTTCTTTTTAGATACGGAACTCTCTCTTACATTTAAAGACGAGTGTACTTAACTTATAAATATTGTACGTAGGCAGCGCGTGACAATGTATCCCGGTATAAGATTAGCAGTGCTCAAGGACTGGGACGATTAACGCTGTTTAACTCACTTGACCCGGATTATTTTGAATACAACCTGAAGGGGAAGTGGTAGAAAGTGGTTTGTTTTTTTTTAGTAATGTAATAAAACATAGACACATAGAGAGTATACCAATAAATAAATTGGGATTCACAATTAATATCTCTTTGGAAATAATTTTCAAATAGTACACTCACTTCTAGAAACTTTGGATTGTTTTGAAGTTTTACAATTGATTTTGATTAAATAATTATTCTTATATTTATTAATACACATAATTAATTTCCTGGTTAATGCCTGAGCCAAGGATATCAGCGATGATCAGTCCTGAGCCGCCCATAACCAGTGGCTTTCAGAACTCTTGACCAGATCATTCGTACTCCTAATAGAGTATGTCCACTAAGAATATAAAATATCTCAACTCGTATATCGAAAAATCGAAATTATTCACAATTACTAAAAAAGGAGGTCTGTATTCCGCAGTACATTGTCATGGCCAACGTAAACAAAGGACTAAACTAAACTGATTATTTTGATACATACATAAAGTTTCACACAACTGCACATTATGGATGATAAATAAATTTTTCTATATAAATTATACGCAATATTTTCCCCGGATATACTAAAACGTTGTTTTCGGTCAAGCGACCTGTCCGATATCTTACAGGAAATACTGTTATACTTGCTTGAGGAAGGCAAATGAAAAATTGTGCCCACCTTTATCTAACGACGATAAATCTTGGGGAATGGACCAATGGTCGTTTATCATGACGGCTATTTTATGTATAAATATGGATCTATTTCAAGGAAAATATAGGTAAAATTTCTATTTATTTTAGCTAAAATAAAAACTTCTCATTCTTACTTCTTAAGTTTAATATTCTGCAGGATAGTTAGGCAGAGAGTTGGAGATCAAGCCATTCTCCAATTCATCCAAAAAATGTATAGCGTATTCTTTAGTCACCAATATCTTAAACTACGAATTTAAAACCAGTTAATATCATAACATTTTTGTGACTTAATAAAAGCAATAAAGGGAAGTAGTTACTATTGTCTTATACACAGGTGGAGTCGCGAGCTAAACACTAGTGTTTTATATAAAACCATCCGCGGTCCAGACCCGGGATTATCTATAATTATTTATTTCATCTGTGTGTGTTTTCGGAGCAACACAAAGCGCGACGTTGAGTTTCATCAGATTGCCTTCCCATTGCGTGGAAATAAAAGAAAATGGCATGATATAAAAAAGGCAATATCGTAAGTGAGAATACTTTTTATTGTATTCGACTTTGTTATCATGCTTCTTCCATATAGCGGAGTAGGCGGAGGGAGCCTAGTGTTAAGGCACTCCGTTCCCCGCCTTCTTCTCAATTTTCGAGACATTGTGTGTTAATTGGCGGATATCAACGCCGCGCTTTGTCTACCAGAGTGTTCATCAAAAGATTTTCAACCTAACCGTCACCCCGAATGGGAATCGAACCCACAACGGCATCTAACTAAACATCTAGATATTAACTTCTTAAGAATCATTCCAACAGTTCCGCTATACCTTAACGCAAATCCTAAAGGCTATTCAAGCATCAAGTACTTACGTACAAAAATTTTATATTATGAAAATTTTATTATTCCTCCACAAATAGCGTGACGTGCATTTATTACAAGCGCTGCTCACGACAAACTAATATATTTAGTTTATGACAAACAAACAAATAACTTATATTTTTTTAATACTTTTGTAAAGTTATTTCTGTATCATATTGTTTTGGTATACGAGTTGGAGTAGTCTCCTGGGCATCGACTTCTTAAGGAGATCGCACACGTTGAATTAAAATACACTGTAGATGCTTTTTGTGAACATTGGTCGAAATATTGTTGATATTAAATGTACTAGCAGTAATCTATCTTTTGATGGATTTTATGAAATAGAATAATCTAGTATTTAGACTCTCCATTCTCTAACATGAACGTTAAATAAGTAAATAAATAGCTTCACGCTCTTAGGGAACCTGGTGTAAAGACACTCAGCTCTCCACTCTCCGCCCAATTTTGGGAACTTGTGTGTTTAGTGGCGGAACTCAACGCCACAACTTGTTTCATTATCTATGCTAGAACACGAAATATACCGTTCTTCCCGACTGCGTATCAAATAGACAAATTGTGATACCATCAAATTTATCCTTAAATATTTTTGCATTAAGTATGCTCTTATGGGAATCGAACCCAAAACCACGAACAAGCAAACAATGTCCACTGCACGCTGGTGCTTCATCAGGTTAGGTTATTCTATCGGTCCATTTAATACTTATATTGAATATTGAAAGAAAATGAGTTCAAAAAACCTTGGTGTCGTAATTATGAAAGCATCCCACAATCGTAACTACATAAAATAATTACAATTGCAATTCAATGCAATGATGCAACTTCTTGTCAGTTTTCATCATTGTATTGAAATTGAAATTCTTTAGTTTGTTATTCTTTAGTACCATGGGAAACTTCCCCTTGGCAACTAATAGGAATAATATTAATACTGGCTTTTTTGTGGCTCCACTTCATATTTACAATTCAATTTGGAATTTATTAAATTATATCGTTTTTCACTTTTATTGGAGCTACATACTGTATGTATGTACATACGCATATTCATATTATATCGTCTTTAATTATAGTTTTTTTTTACACTTTGGAATACTTGACCCTTAGCATCTAGTACGGTGGAATTAATGTCTTAGGAGCGGTCAAGCAGATATGGTCATAAATTTACAACAATTACATGCACAAAACACACTAAAAAACGACAGTAATTGAGTCCGCAGTCTGGGAAATACAAATTGTAAGTAGTGTATAAAATGCTGATGTCTTCCGAAGAGACAGGAGCAGCTCAATAGAGTGTCATTGGAGAAACCTATGTCTGACAGTTGGTGGAGGATACGCTGATGGTGATGACCTAACTCCTCAGAAGACACTAAATCACTATTCACTTTTCCTCTTAGTCGTTTAAAATCTTTCACGTTTAGCAGGAATAGAGTACAGTACGTAGTGTCAGGACCCTCCATTCTCTATTCTCTGTCCAACTTCAAGGTATAATGTGTTGAACGGCGGAACTCAACGCCGCAGTCCGTCTTACCTGAAACAACTAAATAATAATAACGTAAAAAAAATATTATTTTTTTACTCTGAAAAATTAAATCTAAGTTAATTTTATCTTTGGAACAATTCGTTTTTTTTTTTTTTTCAAATCTCCATAAATAAGTGCTATCGCGTGTCTAACGTGCATTTTGTTCGAGATAGACGAAAGCTCAGATTTACTAAATTTATTATTGCACTGATAAAAATACTAATTTCCGCTGCATTCAAAAACTTTTAATGGAGGTGAGTTTTTATATCGTTTTAATTTATATTTACGTATGTTGTTGTTACCACAAAATGTATAAATTAGGTAAATTTAATGTGATTTCATTTAATTTTTTATTTATTCTTTAATTATGTTAATATAATTTATTGCTTGCTTTTTACCTTTTTTACCACTTTGATTTAGTTTAGTGTAAGTTTCCAGAACATTCTTCAGATTTCCTTTGATTTTATTTGTATCCATACTTACCGTGCTGGTGTACAAGTAACAAGTAGGCTGTAACGGTTTGAATTTTTTTTCAATTGTCAGGTTGCTGTTAGTTCTACTGGCCTTCACAGCGACCTAGGGGTTTCCCCTACGGGACTCGAACCTCAGCTTGCAGCCAACGAGCGGGCTGGGCTGCTAACTAAGGTTTCAGCTAAAGGCGGTCATATTAATCCTCTACTATGTTTAAGCTAAAACTAATATTTCTAAATACTGATATTTAACTACTGACAGTAAACGCAACGGTCGTTGGTTCGATTTCACACGAAGAAACGATTTATTTTCAATTTCTTGCTCTAAAAACGAAATAAAGCGCGGCGTTGAATTTTGCCAGATAACATGCAATTTCTAGAATATAGAGCAGAAAGTGCGTAACAGAGTGACTTCACACTAAGTTTCCTCTGCCTACCCTGCTACGAGCAGAATATAGGTTTATAAAAAAGTTAAATTAGTTACACAAAGAGAACACAATGAGTATTACGATACATTATAACCACACTCCCCAGCCTAACCTTAAAAGGCTCTCATAAAAATTATAGATTCATAAAAAAACAGCGTAACGGCCGCAGAGGAAAGTGAAGCAGGTGTCAGTAGGCGACCTCAATAGGTCAATAGGTAGAGACAGCTGACGTGGAAATTTCAAGAAACTTTTAAATTACAAAGTTTTTGTTGTTGTTCTAGAGTTGTTACGTTAATGCTTTTGTGTCTAACAGCAAAAACTTATTTTTATTCTGATGAAACAGTGCCGGCCTCTAAAATGAGCTTAAAGTGGAGAGCAGAGGGATTTGTAGGTAGCATTACGTTTTTTCTGTCTACCCCACGATACCACTATCTATGACAGATATTAGGATTCAAAATATTTGTGCCTAGAAGAGACAATATGTATTTGAAAAATTAAGGCTGTGTTTAGTTCCACAGTAAGTCGTCCTTACCAGAGCATAGAAATGGAGATAAATAATTGCCCCATTTAGACAAGAACTGACTGTAATTGTGGGAACCACCTCGATTACAGTCAAACACAGTCCTAGTTGCTTGAAATAATACAAAACATAATGTGAAAAACATTTTTCATGAAAAATGTTAATAAAAATTAATGACAGATAAAGTGAATGACTTCCCTATATGTTCTTAAATCGATAACCATTACGAATCTTGGAACGGTTATCAAAGAGCATTGTCTTTTCGTTTGAAGGTAGAGTTACTCAGCTTCGTAGTTGAAATAATTGTTTTAAACTCTTAAAGAAACTTAAGCGGGATTTGAACCAGCACCTCATGGAAGCCGTCCAAGCGCTCTGACTACTAAGCCATGCGTTCTTCTCACGCTGCGTTGAAATTCTTATATGCTGTATATAACTTATTACGTTGTTAGCATCTCTGTAGGGAGATATTTACAAATTTCCGCTACACAAAGATTATTGCAAAGAACAATTATTTGGCAAAAGAGAGAAGCTATTTTAATAAAATATTTTATTGATTTTTGAAGTGTTAATCTACACTAAGGATAGAAAAAATACTTAAAGAAAAAAGAAAACATATAAAAATTTGAACGCAGCGGGATTCGAACCCGTGCCTCATGGACACTATTAATGTAATTGAAACATTTATTGTTGGGTACATAGAGACGGGGCCTGTGCATCGAGTTGTCAGCATATGTAATACCGCAAACACACTATCTTTCTTTATATTTTAAGGGACCCGCACATTAGGTCAACGCATTCCTATAGGGTACTTCCTGTTGGCCTAGACCTTTCCCTTCCTGTTGACTTATGAAACTTGGCTATAAGTTATAACTTATAGTACAAAAAAAGAAAAAAAATCGAAGACAGAAAATTTATAGGTATCTCACAAAAAAAACGATTACAATTTATATGCGTAGTTAATTCTATACAAAACAAGTGAATTTGATCGCAAAGTTAATTTTGTCATCTTTACATATTGTGATTCCCATTGACCTTCTCGTGAAATTGGTACGGATCTCTACGCCTCTCAAATGGCTGACATTTGACATTGACATTTATTTAAAACAAATATTGCCAACAGATTAATATTATAATTGTAATTAAAATGTATTGTAATTAAATTATCTTTCTTTGCTCTGGCAGATAAAGCACGTTAGATTCTATCACATACGTGTCTCAACACCAACTGCATGCGGGAACTCACACCACAATATGCGGGATACAACGTGAAGCTGGAATACATATATATATATATATATATATATATATATATATATATATATACGTATTAAAAAAATCAATGTAGAGCCTACTTCCAGAGGGTGTCTGGCCAAATGTCTGTCCGATATTGGTACTGGGCATACGGGTACGCGACCCCGGATCCTCGAGCCACCACTGTCATACTTCTTCCAATCCATGAAAGTGGAGGGGGGGGGGGTAAGGCCCCCCCCCCTCTCCCCCTTTTTACTAATTTTTTTTCCCTCTTATCCTTGGCTTTTCCCACAAAAATGGGTTTGGAGGTCAGATGGCAATCGCTCCATTAAAAAGCCACCACCAGCCACTCATATGGAAAGACCAAAAATGTTGCTGGGTACTGCTAGGGCGTCGCCGCTAAACGACGCGCAGGCACATCGCCCTACACCTGTGTTAAATGGGCAAGGGCTACCGTGTCAAGTACGGACACGGCTAAAGAAGATAGTACCCAGAAGGAAACTCCGCTTTGCAACGTGGAATATTGGCTCTCTAACCGGACGATGCAGGGAACTAACAGATGTACTCATGAGGCGTCGGGTCCAGCGCGTTTCCTGAAGGAAACGCGCTGGAAGGGCAATAAGTCTCGTAACATCGGACAGGGTTACCAGCTCATATACACTGGGTCTCCTTCCG
Source organism: Dione juno (assembly GCA_037127375.1). NCBI lineage: Eukaryota > Metazoa > Arthropoda > Insecta > Lepidoptera > Nymphalidae > Dione > Dione juno. Next base: position 347,767 of record JAXRJS010000064.1, on the reverse strand, counting down.
GTAAAACTGGTGTAGCAGTAGTTTTATCTGAAGAGCTACGGAATGGTCTCCTCGAAGTTGACCGACGCAAGTGACCGCCTGATGCGGGTGAAGGTACTGGTTGAGGGGGCTATCGCCAACTTAATTAGTGCATACGCTCCCCAGGCTGGTTGTAACGGGGCCGAAAAGGAGTCATTCTGGGAGCAATATGAAGAGGTTCTACTCGCTATACCATCTACCGAGGTGATCATAGTTGGGGGAGACCTTAACGGTCACGTGGGTAAGGCTGCGGATACGTATGAACGTGTCCACGGTGGTTTTGGTCACGGTCGCCGCAATATAGAGGGCGAAAATATCCTAAGAACCTGTATTGCATCTGATCTGGCCATCGTGAATACGTTCTTCCAAAAGAGTCCGCAGCATCTTATTACGTATGCGAGTGGACTCCATTCAACCCAAATAGATTACCTATTGACCAGGCGGTGTCATGGTGGCAAGGTAAAAGGCCCAACATCGTCTTCTTATCATGGATTATGTCGTTACCCCGATAAAGAAATTAGCCGAGACGCGTAAGTCTAAGATCAAGTGGTGGTTGCTGAATGGACCGATGCAGACCGACTTTCTGGCAGAGGTTAACAGTCAAAATTTATCAACTAACACCGAAACTGCTCAGGATGCTTGGGATCGAGCTCAGTCAGCAATCATTACGGCTGGTAAACATGTTCTTGGCGTTTCTAAGGGAGGACGTATTATGGACAGGGAGACATGGTGGTGGAATGACAAGGTACAGGAGGTGATTCATGATAAGAAGACTGCATTTAAGGAGTGGCAGCGTTCCAACTCTCCTGAAGACAGGCTGGAGTACATAGCAGCGAAACGTGCAGCAAAGAGCTGTAGCCAGAGCCCGCAGTGAAAGTTTATTACCTCTATATGATAAACTTGAAACTGTGGAGGGGCAGAAGCTCATCTACAAATTGGCACGTGCTCGGGATAAAGCGACGCAAGATATCACAAAATGTCTTTGCGTCAGAGATTCCCAGGGCAAGCTGCTCTGTAGTCATGCTTCTGTGAAGGAGAGGTGGAGAAGTTACTTCTTGGAGCTGCTGAATACTCAGCCCCCGGGTAGTATTCCGTCTGAACCACCTCCTAACCTGGGACTTATTGCTCCAATAACCCTTGATGAAACTCGAAATTGTCTTCGACGCATGAAGAACGGCAAGGCGGTGGGACCTGATGATATCCCGATCGAAGCGTGGAAATCATTGGGCTCTCGTGGTGTGCTCATGCTTACTGATCTTTTTAACCGCATTTGAACACTGGGACGATGCCACATCAATGGCGGCACAGTTTTATTACCCCTATTTACAAAGGAAGGGGCAGTGTTCAAGATTGCGGTAGTTATAGGGGCATTAAGATTATGAGTCACCCATGAAGCTTTTCGAGCGCGTGATCGCCCTCAGGCTCCGCCGAGAATGTACTGTCTCTGAGTGTCAATATGGATTTCAGCCAGGATCAGGCACTACGGACGCCATTTTTGCTCTCAGAATTTTGATGGAGGCACACAGGGAAAAGAGGAGAGCTCTGCATGTGGCATTCTTAGACCTGCAGAAGGCCTTTGACTGTGTGCCACGTCAGTGTATCTGGTGGGCACTGCGATCCAAAGGGATCCCTGAATCCTATGTTGCTATTATCAGAGACATGTACAACGACTCTGTTACTACAGTTAGGACCGCTGTTGGCGATACCAAACCCTTCCCAATTACAGTAGGGGTTCACCAAGGCTCAGCTCTTAGTCCACTTTTGTTTAATGTAGTGCTAGATACTGTCACGGCTCACATCCAGGACCAGCCTCCATGGCTGATGATGTATGCCGATGACATAGTACTCATTGACGAGAACCGACTGATGCTGGAGCGTAAAGTGAATGCCTGGAAGGGTGCGCTTGAGAACGGTGGTCTTAAACTGAATGTGTCAAAGACCGAGTACATGGCTTGCGGGAACCCAGACTCGAGCACCATCCACATCGGGCCTGAGCCAGCCGTTAAGTCGGAGAAGTTCAGGTACCTTGGATCCATTATGCACGAGTCCGGATGCATCGACTACGATGTCCACGCCCGGGTTAGCGCTGCTTGGGCCAAATGGCGGGAGGTCACTGGTGTGGTCTGCGATCGCAGAATACCGCCCAAACTCAAGGGGCTGATATACAAGAGCATGATCCGACCAGTTCTTCTATACGGCAGCGAATGTTGGCCAGCATTATCTCGGCACACTCAGGAGCTTCACGTAACGGAGATGAAGATGCTGAGGTGGATGTGTGGCGTTACTCGGGCTGACCGCATACGCAACACATTCATTCGAGGTAGTCTTGGGGTCCGTGACGTAGCGGATAAGCTCCAAGAGCGTCGTCTGAGATGGTATGGCCACGTTTTGCGCCGGCCTAAGAACTACGTCGGAAGAAATGCCTTGATATGTCTGTCCCTGGAGTAAGACCCCCCGGACGCCCAAGGAAGCGATGGCTGGACGTCGTGACGCACGACATGAGAGCCAATGGACTAACCACTGAGGATGCTCAAGACCGTGCAAAGTGGAGTAGACTAAGTAGGAAAGCAGACCCTGGCAATAGGCTGGGATAATGCTAGGTGGAAGAAGAAGAAGACAGAGTATGTTCTATAATTTATAGAAACTAATTATAAAAAGAGATATCTCCCACACTTGGTTGAAGTCAAGAAAAAGCATATCGTTTCTATACACGGCCCTCGCGCCGTTACCTACTGTACGGCCACTTTACATGCAATATTCCTATAGACTGGAAAGTGGAAAGCGATTTTTTACTATATTCTGTTTGCATAATTACTTTTAAAATGCTGATAAGAAACTGCATATATCCAGCTCTCTCTGTCTTTCTTTTTTCTCCACTTTTCAAGACTCTTTGTTCTCCACTTTTCGCTATAGCGTATATAAATAGGCCTAAAACGATCAATAATAATAAACGATCTAATGAAGTAATAAAAGTCTAGTAATATCTAGTGAATGACTTTATATAATATACCTAATATAATTGAAATGGATTTGCAAATAATAGTTCTTACGATGTTCCCATAAAACCGGAGTCGTAACACGCTCACCTTCAAACGTGACACACGGGTGTTAGTCACGCGATTTTTTTACTTACTTATGTTTATCAAAAAACATAGGTTTTATATAAAATTTAAAAGAGTTTCTTAATAACAAAGGAAGAAAGTTTCTTAATAACAATGTAATCACGTAATTATGTATATACATACATTGTCGGATGATACTTGAAAATTTTACAAGTATAAGTTTTAGTGTCAAGACATTCCGTTTCTCTCACTCACCGTTTGAATCCTAGAAATTTACGTAGAAAGTAGAGATTCTTACAGTCCTCTACTCACCTAATTCATAAAATATATCATTAAATAACTTAACACAATAAAATTACGAAAAGGTTTTTATAAAAACCATATATAAAGATCTCCTGGTTCAGATTCTAAGTCGCTAAGTTAAAAAAAAACCCACATTATTCTCCATCTCTTCAATGGACATTAACAGTGGCATTATAATAAACTTTATGTGCCTATAGCTAAGAGTATACATGAACTTTCATGGGCCATGTAACAGGCAATTTGTTTCGGCTAATTATTACACTTCAGTGTGACATTTTGGTCAGTCACGATTGTACATTGTCATAATTACCTCATTCATAATAAATATTTATATGTATTTATGTGATGTTTATATTATTTATAGTTGTTTATACTTATAATATTCTATAATATACGTATTATTTTATACTTATAATATACGTATATTATATTCTAAAATATTCTCATTTGTAGTTTATATTGAGACAAAGCGCGGCGTAGAGCTCCGCCAATCAACAAACAAATCTAAAACAATAATTACAACTAATATATTTTATAAACAAAAACAATATTCAGTATAGGAATAAACAATAAATAGAAAGTTTAATATAATTGTTTGAAGTAAATTGAATTTGCCGAGCCAGTTGGTACGGACAAAGGCCGTCAGGAGAGCGTTCAGCCGACTGTATCTCCTGGACTGGGTTACATTGGCACGTCGCGTTGATGGTAGTCATATTGATTATAGTGCAGTGGTAGGTGGGAGTGTCGGGCCTACCTGACCTGATTATGGGCTCAATTCTGATTTGGGATTTTAGATTATAGTTATTTGATTACTTTAGATTATATCTGGTATAGAGTTTAGTTTTTTTTATTATATTTTTTCACCGTAACGAACAGAAAATAGAGAAAGTAGCGATTTCGATTTACTAAAGTTGCTCAGAAAATTTGGGATATGCTTAAAAGTATTTAAAGGTTTGATTTGGTAAAGTGAGTTTCTCAAATTCCAACGACAAGTGCAGAACGGAGGGCATTCACAAAGAGAAATTCTGATAGGTGAAACTGTAAAAAAAAAAAAGAAAACAACCATGTTGTATACAATAAACATTATAAAAAGTCGTCTAAAAACTCCAGATAAAAAAAAATCCTTCTTACAATTGTATACGGGAAAATATGTTAAAATAAATGTCTGTCTGTCACAAAATACAATGGAAACGCACACGGATCGTATCACATTGCAAATGAAAACATGCCCTGATAAGTGATAATATATTATTATAATTTTTTGGGTTTGGACCCTTACCACGTGATAACGCGCGTGACACCTGTAGATGCTTATCATGTATGAATACTACCTGACCGTGACTACCTTTTGCCTGCGGCTTCGCTCGAGTGGTCTAGGGAAGGGGAGAAGGTGGTGACAGGGAGTCTCACGAATACCCAAGAATTGTTGAGTTGCATGACACGACGTATTCTAAGTGACAAAGGTCCAGTGGATTGCATCAATATGATTAATAGTGTTATATAGCGTATAGCTCTTTCCCCCATAAATGGACGCCCAAATTATTTTTCTATTAGCACCAATAGCTTATGAGCTTAGTGCTTTCAACTAAACAAGCTCTCCAACTTTTCAATGCTAGTCCATATTAGATTGAATGGCAAAATAAATAAAATTATTTGATAAAAATTGTGTACGAGTTTATTTTCCTAGGGCACAATATTCTGATACAAACTCTCTTTATTTCTGATGAAGGTTATCTCTAACTAACCTGCTAAACTAAAAAAAAAAACCTATACGAAATGGAATTTTAATTTTCAAGGTCTGGTTCTAAATGGGCATACGTAAGTAGCAGTAGATTATTTAATGTAGGAGGTATTTACCCTCAAACCTCCATTAAGGTTATATAAAATATCCAAACCCTACTAAGTACTCCAAATATATGTATATATGTATGTATGTATGTGTATGTATGAACGTCAAGTTTAACGATAATTATCCCTTATCTACGCGGTTATGGCCTCTTCATACGTGAGAACGAACGCAAGTTTTAAATATAAATAATTTGTAAAAAGAAATCCAAATTGAGAATAATATGGTGTTGTTGATGTAATTCCAGTTACCTGTCGACTTACAGTTAAGAAATTGGTACGGAACCCTCGGTCCGCGAGTTCGACTCGCACTGGCCGATTTATTTATTTTTTCTAAATAAAATCGCAACTTACTAGTTACCTGTTATAAAAAAACGCAGTGTTCCCTCTCCCAATCTGTTCACACAAAACCTTTGTAAGGTCGTAAAAGCGGAGCGTCTTAAGAGATATTAGTGCTAACTGTTTATAGCTTACTTATCTGCGTCGTAAATCGTGGGATGTGGGTTCTATCTCAGCCTGTACCATTAGGATATAACTTCTTAATCCATAGTTTAACGACTATGGTGGTCTTTAGCTTGGAGGGACCTTGAAATTGGTTACATCAATCTACATATACTCATATGTATGTATGTATGTATGTATGTGTTGTAAGTTTTATACGACTATTATTTTCTGCAGTTTATGGATAAGAGAGAACTTATCATAAGCTTATCAATTTCCATCTTTTTTGAACTCGATCTTTTGAACATTATAGTACAATACATGTTATATAGGACATATGTACCTTTCTAAACAATTAACTTAAAAAATCCTTACAAAAAGAATGCACTACCACCGTTCAAAGCTAAATAGCCATCAATTATTCCAATTAATATGAATTTACAGACAAAATAATCGTAATAGCTATAACATATTATAGAGTGTGTTCAATATTTTAATATGAATAAAGTATAATTTGAGACAGCATCTTTGACATGAAACAGACGGTTATCTCGCTAGCTAATAGTCTGACCTACATACGATTAGTGGGTATATGCTCGTATATACCTATGCACTATTTATAGTGATTGTGCATACAGTGTATGGACAAACATATACTACTCGTATTTTGGCAGCGTTTTCATTCATTTTGTTTTATTATGTCACGAGCCTGTAATATCTTTTGGGTGGATTTTAGTAGGTAAAATTCACATTCTATATGTTTCCCCCCTACATTTAGTGGAGGGTGTCAAGGATTTCTCGAAACATGCCAAACTTCATGTTCATCCAGGTCACTGTCACTTAGTATCTTGGTATGGAAGAGTTTTTGATATATATATAATAAGGAAGAGATTTTTATATATATATATATATATATATATATATATATATATATATATATATATATATATATATATATATATATATATATAATATATATATATATATATATATATATATATATATATATATATATATATATATATATGTATAATTCTAAGATTTCAATATAGAATAATAATAATATATATTTATATAATTTCTTAAAAATAAAATATCTCGTTTATACATGTTTAAAAATATATAGATCATATACTTGTCTAGAAGTTGTTTTTCATTTACGCGTTTTAATAAAACAAAGGGCGGCGTTGAGTTCCGCCAGTCAAAATACAATATCTCAAATTCGGGCATTGACTGGAGAACGAAGTGTTATGTCACTAAGTCTCTGCCTATACTGCTATATGCGAAGTAGAACAGACAGCATGAAGCTAAACATACCTATCTAAAAACTTTAAATATTACTAATATTACCAGACTGTACCATAAAAGTAATCAGTTAAAGATAGTGGTAGTGGAGTCAAAAACCTTTAAACAAAGCCGAGCTAGGCCCGAGCCCTTCACTGATAGCAGAAACAATAGATGTCGCAAGTTTAACATTTAAGAACGGTTTTATATATTGATACAGTTTCAACTTACTTGGTAAGTGACTGACTGTGTACAGTAGTAGGGGGTTGTACGGGGGGGTTTAATTTCATTCGAGGTTTTTTTTAAATTTCTCGATAAATTGGTACCTAAATTTTGATTTATTCTCATTTAGCATGAGCAAAGTGACTATATATCTAGAAATAATAATTTTGATAATAATATTACATATTTTTTCAATGCCATTAGTTTCTTAAAAAATTCTCTTCTTTGATTTGAATTTACAATAATTATAACTCTTAATGCCAACTATGGTCTCTCCAAGAGGCCGGAGGAGGTCAGGAGGCGCAGTGGGTCAGCGACTGACTGTAAGCTCGATGGTTCCGAGTTCCATTCCCAATCGAGGGAATGATTATATTTAAATTAATTTAAATTTTCTCTCTGGTATACAAATATCGGCGTAGAATTTCGACCTTAAAAACGTAATATTTTGATCAGGGAGCGGAGTGTCTTAACACTAGGTTTCTTTTACCTATTCTGCTATGAGAGTAAACAGCGTGAAGGGGTCTCCCTAATATAATATTTGACCAGTAAATAGCTTTTGGTGAAGTTAGAAAGTTCCAGAACATCCTTAACTTCGTCGAACTTTTGTTAGCATCACGTCAGTAAAAGTTTGGTCACATTAGCCTTGTTAGCTTACGAAGTTTAGCTAATATTGATAGTAAGTGCTTTTATGTAGACTTATATATCACTCTCATATAGCGTGGTATTGCTGAGGACGTAGTGTCAAAACACTCTTATTTTCACACTAATAGAGCTATTACAGCTAAGAACAGTTTAATTTAATACCATTAATAATACTTCCTGTGAATAAACATTTTTTTTTTAATTTTAGTTATAATGACTTTTATATTTCTTGTAGTAGTCGATATTTAAATTTAATATATAAAATAAATTTAATTTTTTTAAATTTAAACAATACATACTCGTATAATAAGTATGTATAGCCGCAAATAAAGTTAACTTCAACTTAACGATAAGATAAGTACTTGATAAAAAAGTCACTAATTTGCAGCAGCTTAAATGGGCTTAAATGTAGGTAATATTTAAAATGCTAAGTAAATTATTATCAGTCGTCACTAGCACTGATAGATAACATCCATCTTTCTTTTTACTATTGTAATTAATGGTGAAAGAAGGAGATCGATATCAGCACAGGCCATTGCGTACTGGCTAACCTGTTTTTTACTTTGAAGAATTGTATTTAAAAATGATAAATAAGTATAACATATATCTAATATATTTAGATATTTAATATATATTTTTAATATCCATCTTTTTCATGGAGAAATTACGTATTTGATGGACAAAGTGACTAATTCCTAAGTTCTATCATATCACAACACTATTTTACTCTATCTTGTTGCAGCAGGATTGAAAGTAAGTGGAGTGATTTATCTCTTAATCTCTCTCTCTCTCTCTCTCTCTCTCTCTCTATCTACTTGGCCATACACTCTGTACTATAAAGTACATGATCAAAGTAAATAGTCCAGGAGCCGACAGCTCAGTACAAACGTTGCGTTGCGCAAGTCAAAGTTCAAGACCTTTCAAAATGTCGGTAAGCGCCCTACATGCAAAAGGTTCAATTTTGATTTTTATTACCGTTTCGTGACTATAATAGACCTTTGATGTTTTAGTTAAATTTTGTATATAATTATATGTTGTTTTGTGATTTCAAAAGTAGGTAGTGGGTTCGCAGCTTATTAGGGAAAGCGTGCAATAAGCCCGATGACGTATATAGAGTCCACTTAAAACAAAACTATTGTGACTGAGTATTTTTAATAATATTATTATTTTAATAGAGAAATAAATCACTCATTCCAATCGCGGAGAATGAATTATTTTTATTTTTTTTCAATGTGGTAGCAAGACGTCGTGGTGTTGAGTGCCGCCACTAAACACGCCATGTCTCGAAAGGCGGAAAGCAGGGAACGGAGAGTCTTAAGACTAGACGCTATGTGCAGGTTAAACAAATAAATCAGTCAGTGTGACGTTTGACTGTAGGCATTGAGGTTGTGGGTTCGATCAACACTAGTGAGGGTAAATTATTTTTATTTATCCGCTCTAGAAAGACTAGCTCTAGATATAGCAAAACACATTAGAATATAATTTGATAATTAGTGTATAGACACTCCGTTTCCCATCTTCCGCCCATTTTAGATATACTGGGTAGCGGAACCCAACAACGCGTATACAATGTCCAGTAACGTAAACCCATTATTAACCATTTATTATCGTTTATACACTTATTAAGTACTAAGTAAGTAAGCGATAAAATTAAATAAACATAATAGTCCATAACAGGATGTTTCAATCACATAGTAAATTGTGATATAAAATTACATATTGAAATATATGTTAATAATAAACACGAGGCAAGCTGTGCCTTGGTCCATCGAGAGTTAAATGTAAAGTTAAGAAGAAGAGAGAGAGATAGAGATAGCCAGAGAGAATTTAGTGTCAAAATACTCCCCTTATCGTTAATGTAGAGTAGTTTAACTAAACGCCGCACGTAATTGCTCATCTGAATGGAGATCGAACCCATACTGACGAATGTGACATTCAGTCTGTCAGACTGTGCTACCATGTCTCAATTTAGCTCCAGTGAGAACATAATGATGGTCATTAGGCTTATTTTATACAATTTTTTTTTACATTAGAGTAATGATTAATTTTCTATTCAAAATCTAGAAATTAAGAATAATTTATAAATATTTATGAGGTCAGGTATTGTGAGATTAGACACTAGGGTAATTATTATATATTATAGGATAATTTATTTATCTAAGCCAACACAAAATACCACGCAATATAAATAACATATGGAGATAACTATATAGATAACTATAATATCAAAAATATTTTTTGAATTTTATTTCTCAATTCGACACGATTTAAGTAAATTTACGATACATTTATTGTTAAAAAAAACAATTTTTGCGTCTCAGCTCAGTGTCAATGTCAGTCAGTCAATGGATAATGCTAAATTTTATGTCATAATAAATAAATAAACGTAAGAGAGGGTCGGGGCTCGTTAAATGTCAAAAATCTTCATCTACTTCACATGGATGTATGTAGTCACTTAAGGATATGGACACCAGGATGTGGTAGAAGTCGACAAGGCTTATTCATCTTTATTCTATTCTTCAGTAATGAAAACTGGCAAAGATAGGTCTTTCGCTATGACCATAATTTCTGTAAGATCAGAACTACTGTGTAGAAGAACAAAGAATTGCTTTTTAAATTTCACATCGCCTTGTTTGACCCAGATCTGGAATGGTTACAACTTTCTGTTTTTTATGATCACGATTTTGGAGATATTGTTAGACAAACCAGTTACAAGTTTAGTCTGTACAATAATTGACGAAGTTATCAAGAGAAGAGGTACAAGAGGTCAACTATCAGAGGTAGAAGTTCTAGAATGATGCCATTGGCATCACCCGTCTACTTCTTGGAGTGTCCCCCAGATATACTGTCTCTAAGTACAATTCTATGTCAGTTCGTGAAAACAGCTCTGTTTTATTTTCTATTATAAGTAATATAGGTACATTATTGCTGTAATCGTTGACATTGCATAGAAAAATAAAAGTTATCTAAATATCGATGTGATTATCATCGTTCCGAGGGTCAACTCGGTTAAGGGCTTAAGCATGAAGAACCAATATTTCAAGAGTGTAACTTCGCTCGCTGGTGGATCGCTGGTGGATCAAACATCGGATGCAGAAGGCAGTACACAGGCAGGCAGATATTAGGTACCTGAGACCTGTGAGGAACTTCTCATAGGAGTTTCTTCACTTTGAAGCCCCTACGCTACTGGATCTCCCGCCATTAGAAGAATTTAAAATATTGATTTGTATTTTTTTTATATTTTAAGCTATAATATACTCTAATACATCTAGTACTAAAAGTGACACCTTAAACATACATAAATATAAACACATACTATGTATATATAACATATATACGCGGTATATATTTTATTTTGTCTTCACGAATTGCCTGCACATAGCAACATTAGGAACTATAGGAGAAATAACCAATTATGGTGATTTTATCACTACTCACTACGGACACGTGATCTGTACTTTACATTACTTTTATTTGGATATTATATATGTTATAATATACATAGTTTCACGCTTTCTCATGGATATAGCAGGGCATGGAAAGAGGGAACTTAGTGTTAAGACACTCTGTTACCAATTTTCCTTCCAATTTTGAAACATGTTGAGTGACGGAACTCAACGCCACACTTTGTCAGATTATGGCCTGTTTATTTGGATTATTAGTTGTATATCTTGTTATTTTCTTCTGTTAATTAAACTAGGCTTGGGATTAAATAATTAGAGGTCAATATATTTTGGGCACCTTTACTTACTGTCTTGCTGAGTTAATAGTAATAGTTCGAAACGGAGTGTCTATCACTAAGCTCTCTCTGCCTATATTGCCATACGCGGGATACAGCGTGAAGCTAACAAAATATCTATCTAGTTAGTGTTAAATTCACATTTGTTTTGAATTATTTTACCTTGAAATTTGTTGTTTTTTGAATAAAATCGCTTACTCGTTTTTTATATATTGAGTAATGAAATTCGAAGCATTGTTATATAAGCAATTAGCACGGATATGGCGAATACAAACATAAAATTATGTAACATTTCGTGACACCATCATGGCACAGTAGTACAGTACATTAGCTCAATTTTCCGGATATATTGCGGGGTTTGGTTCCGCCAAATGGCGGATACCAAGGAGAATTCTTCCTGTATTCAGCTACACATGTGTACATGTTTAGACACTTTATATAGAAGAATGATATAAGAATCGAACCTGTACCCATTACATAAACAGTCAGTAACAGAACCACGATGACAAAATCACAGACATACTAAAATTTTATTAACTACATTTAAAATTTGAACTACACTGTACGCCCTCTAAAGCAAGCGACGCGTAAAGCTATAAATTAGGTAATGTCACATGGTAATGTATAGCGCGCTTATTGCGCTCCCTGGGAGGTCCAGGGAAGTCGAGGGAGGTGGTGGGAGGAGGGAGATGGGAGGAGATTTATTACCTATCTATTGACATTTATCATTAAGACAATGGTTTTTGGTGAACTGTCATAAATATTGTGGAAGCGTAAATAGTGTTTGTTTTAGGACTTGTTCTTATACGAGTATACTTATAGAGCTAGGTAATCTTTGAATGTCATCCTAACAGTTGAATGCTTGAATGGGCTTGATGGTTACGGTATCAAATTCTACTTATAGAATATTCATATTAATTATTTATAAAGCTACTTATACCTTGTAACACAGTGTGCCCTAGAGTTCCGCCACTCTTCGCACAAGATCTCTGCATGTTCTGCCAAACAACGTGAAGCTCTACTTTATATACATATATATCTTCGTAGAGAGATTAAACAAAACGCAGAGTTAAATTTTAAGCCTTATCAAGCAACATCTATACAGTGAAAAAAAAAAGAGATTAGAATGATTTTAAATATCTTATCTATTATATCTTATAATATAATTATATATATAAACAAAAAAAACACATGTCCATTATTTCTCCCTACGTTACTGAATCTATTTTATTTTTATAATATTTAAATGAATTAGATAACCTTAACAGTTAACGTTAAATATATTACAAATGACCGTTACGCCGGATACACTGTGCTGGAGTGAAACATGGCTGACCTAATTTTGTAGAAACAAAACAATGTTTTTTTAAGTATATCTATGGTAAAATTAATTAATTCCATATAATTAATCATTCTGTTTATCAAAATTATTATTTTTAGCTTCACACTGTATCCCGCATAGAGCAGGCAGAGGGAACACATTCTGTTACCAGCCTTCAATCTTTCGAGACTTTGCGTATGGAGTGACGGAACTCAACGCCGCGCTTTGTCTCGTTACCAGAGCGAGATAACGAAAAAATTCATTCTTCCCGAAATTTAATCGAACCCACAACCGTAGCGTTTACGGTGAGACTGTACCACTGCGCCATGACGGTGCGCCAAATTATTTATTTATTTAATTTAGTTAGATAATAAGCGGGGTTAAGTTCCGCGTTATTAAGTTACGTGAATAATAGAAGAGACCATCCTAACACTAAACTACTACCACTAATTGGGAGATGAGTGTCGATTAAAAAAACTACATCCACGCTACGCCGCTACGCCGACACTTCCGGTGTCACGGCTTATTTACTTCGTTATCGCGCCAAAATCTCACAAATGTATTAAAATTACAGTGTAAGCCTCATATACGGTATACTTGAACTTTTTTTTAACGTATTTTAAATGTGTTTACGAACAAATTTCCTCGTTTTCAACTTATTTACGGGTTTTCTAACACATTGTGGGTGGTATCATGATGGGAATCCAAGATTCATACGTTAGGCTTGGTGAGTGAAGACATAAAATTAAAATACCATTAGATTATGGTATACTAGAGCGTCACGGTGTAGATAATGTTCTATGAATTGTATAGTATTAACAAAAATGCTTTTAATTGTTTTATTTTTGGTTCTATATTTTATAGTAGTACTTAAAGTTTAGATAAATTTAAAATTCTTATAAGGTCAAAGTGTAATGTCTCGAAATATGTTGAAAAACGGAGAGTGCAGTGTTTGGACACTTATATTTTCACAGAACAAATGCAATATACCACGCACCAATGTGGAGAAAACAGAAACAATTTATTCCCCAGAATCTGGATTGAACCTAGTTATACCTAGGTTGTCATCAAGTTTACAGACACTGCTCCACGCTATCACCGAGCATATAGTCAATAAAGTTGATTAAACTCGTTTAATAAAATTTAAGTTTCTCATAAGAGCAAGAAAGCCAATCATTAAATTGACGCGATACAAACATACAAACAATGTAAATTAAATATACAATATTTTAAAACCATAGTGGCTCAGTGGGACAGTTTCTGGCTCTAAGCGCAATGGTTGTGGGTTAAATGACCTTTTAAGGGAATGAATTATTCCCATCCCTCCGCTCTCTAGTAAAAGTTCTCTCCATTTTTTAGACTTTATAGAGGAAACTTTGAACGCGATTTTGACCAATCGTCGGATTAATTTAAATTTTTGCATCCTATCAAGGATCTAAGACAGAATATTAACAAAAAGATATCGAAAAAAAATATGCCTGCTAATAACATGCCATGTCTTTTTACATGCTATAGCATTTTTTTTAAATTACACAATGCTTCAAAGCCACATTTTTTTTAGTGAATTAATAAGAAGTAAGTTAGTATTATACATTTCCCATAACATGGCGAAAACGATACTACAAATGACCTACATACATACTACATACCTACATACATACATACCATACATACATACATACATACATACATACATACATACATACATACATACATACATACATATATACATACATACATATTGTAACAGACCGGAAATCGTTTGAAATATTTACATTTGTTAATTAGCGATAAGCGTAACTCGTCATGTGTTTAGACTTTAGCTGACATAAGCTCAGTCTTGATAATAATTCAAATAGTTAAGTTAATTCACTGCACAGATCCCACTTTCTATGGAAAATTAAAAAAAAAATGTCTATAGAAAATGAAATCGATACAAAAATCATTGTTTTTAGACCGTCGTGGCGAAACGGTAGTGTCTGATTGTTAATATGACAGTTGTTGCTTCAATTCCTAATCGGGGTAGTGAATTATTGTCATTTTCTCTCTCTGGCAAGAAGATAAACCGCGGCGTTGAGTTCCACCACTCTACACGCAATTTTTCTATATATCTAATTGTATGCAGTACTATTGTATAAGTAATCAGCTGATACTTCCGTGATCTTGTACCAGTAACTTTCTGGTAACTGGTAAATTCTCCATATAAAATGAAACAAAACAATATTCTTCATTTATAATTAAAATTAACACATCGTCTATATTCATATTGCTATGTAAAGTTGAAGTTTGTTTGGTTAAGCGCCATTATCTCAAGAACCACTGGTTCAAATTAAAAAAAAAATTGTACCGGATCGGTTCATTTATTACGGAAAGAAACAATAAAACATGTTGCAAAACGGAAAAGCTTGTGAGCTTCCTTGTGTGTAGAGCGTAGACGGCTTAAAAGCTTTTAATAAAAGTCCGCGATAACATATGCCTATTACCTAAAGATTATCTTCATCTCATTGAATGAATAATACATATTAAATGAGACAATTTGAAAAATAATTTCAGTAATTCGGAGGGAAAGTAGTCCTCCTCCTAGCTTAGGCTCTCTGGGAGCTAGCTTTAAGGTGTGCTGTGTAGCTGAAAGTCATCGATGAGGTTCTGATGAGATTCAGATTAGACCCTGAAGTATTATCAGTTGCTTTCACTTTCTTTAATATATTTTTATAATAACAAGAAATGTCGTTTTTATCTTTTTTTAATTATAATAGTCTAATTTCATCAATTTCTGGTACTTAAAATGGTACCAAAGTAGGACTTAGGTACTAATAATAACCGTGTTAGCACTTTAGGCATCATTCTCTTATAAATACTGAAAATTTTAATTGGAAATCAAATAATTGCAAACGATCTATTATTACGAGATCACAAGTGCATTGAACTGCGGTCACTGACCTACCACAAGGATCAGCTGCCCTACATAAGAAGATTCAACTAAAATAGAACTATAACGCTATTAAAATAAAGTGCATGTTCCATTAACTTAACAATGTATAATATGGAAATATATATATTTGAAAATAATTCCTAATGCTATAGATACAGAGTAAATTTTTCAATGGATGCTGAATTTATAAGAAAATACCATTCTAAATTGCACTCTATTGCAATTAGTATAAAGCGCTTTTTTGTATTATAATCTGTAATATAAAAATGTAACTAGCAGATGCATTCAAATTTCAATCCCAGAGCTCGATAATATTTTTATTTATTTATATGTAATCATTTACAATTGCAAAGGTAGGACCATAGTGGCGCAGTGGTACAACATCCGACTGTAATCGTAATGACTGTGAGTTCAATTCCAACTGAGGGATTACATTATTTTTCCCTCTCCCTCTCTAACTAGACAAAGTGCGGCGTTGAGATCCGCCACTCAACCTTCAATATCTTGAATTTAGATGTGAAGCACTGAGTAACTTAACACTGGGGTCTCTATGCCTGTCAAAAAAAAGAAAGGTTTGGCCTTACTTTGTATTAGGAAATACCTAATTGGATTTTTGTAAGAGGTTAATTTTATTGATGATAATGTTCTATGCCATTGTTTGGATATGCTTTTATATTAAAACTTTTCATATGAATCTCTGAGGTACATTTTTTTAATTATAAAAGCACATTTATTATGAGTGATCCATAAATAATATGAAATAACAGTCAAAGTAAAGTAAAATGAGAGGAATCTTCATCTCGTACTGGTGCACCAGTATCTGAAATCAGCAAGCAACGTATAGGGTCAAGAAAACTCTTAGAGAAAATGTATACCCGCCCTTTTTGTATAAGCTTCTCTATTTATTTGACCGATTTCGAACTTCTTATAATAGGGCCAATGTTTGGCCTTGGAGGTACGTTCTAGACAGTAAATGACGATACTCGTACTTCTAGATAGACCGAGACAAGCAAGTAAGCTAGCTGTAGAGAAACTATATATACCTCTAGGTATACCTCTCGCTTCTACTCGGACCGTGTACAAAATGACTTAAAGCTTATTCCTGGTCAGTTTCATTCATAAATTCGGAGTAGGTATTTATTTACTTTAAAATTGTGAAATTTTGCAATTTTTTCTGTAGAAAAAAAATTTCTGTCAGATTGTATACTGATTATTTAGGAGCCGATACTAAAACTGGATATCGCAAATCATTTTTTATTTATTGTTATTAGTTATATATTCCCTATACTCTTGGTTCCAAGAGACGTTTTTTTGTATTGATGTGAGCATCCGTGCCTATCAATAGGTGTTCAGCTGTTCTCCCTGCCTCCATGCTTATATAGCAACACTCTACAGTGATTGTACCAAAATATTCTGATCTCAGAGAGCTGGTGACTCATCAAATATTAAGATGCACCATCAGCGAACAGATAGAGATATTATTAAATAATACTAACAATTATATAGCAAAAAAAAAGCAAATTACATTTAAACACGAATATTTACTACGACTTACAATTACCTTTCAATCAAAGTTTTAATTCAGCAATGCCACTTGCAGGTAAATAAAATAATAAAATTTACATATAATGATGCAATAAGTAACTCCCATTAAACTAAATTTAAGGCTGACTATACACGCGATGGTTGAGGGTTCGATATCCTCTGGGAGGTGAGACAAAGGCCAGCGTTAGGCCACGCGGCACAGTATCTTAATTATCAGATAAGGGAGGCCGGAGTATCTCAACACTAAATTCTATCTGTTTCCCCTCACTTATAGAGTGTAGAGCTAGTATTTCTATAACATTCTAGATCATCTTTAAATTGTATACAGTGTACTGTGCACAGTTCAACGCTATGAGGTCGTAGTATCGACCCTAAAGTAGGTGATGGACAGAGCTCTGTTTACCACTTACTTATAACACATTACTTAATAGATACATATAAGTTCTTAGCATATAATGTAAAATATATATATAATGTAAAATTTATACAATAAAAAATCGATATTTTTCAAAGAGATTTTTTCATTAAAGCGAGACGAACGAACCGAACAGCTTTTAGCTTTTGAGAGCTAGCAGACCAATTTTTGTAATTTAGCACATCTCCAGCAATAAGCAATGGAAGGATAGTAAGTTATTTTAGAGATATATGCTAGGAAGCGAATCTCAACACTGGGTCGAGTGACAACTAATGGACAACTAACAAGAGAACTAGAATAGTGTTAGACACTGCCTTGAATAGGAATCGAACCTATACCTGTCTGTACCACAGTATAATAAGTCATCAAGTACTATTAATGTGGGACCTAAACCAGCCGCTCAGCAGGTTCCCTTGGATGGTTTTGAGGCATCGATCACGACGTCCAAGCCCGGATAATCGCTGTAGTAGACAATTGCCAAGAGAGGTCACTGTGTTCTTCAATCAGAATACCGCAAAACCTTAAGCAGTTGGTATACAAAAGTGTGATCTGGGCAACTCATTTATACGGTAATAAATGCTATCCAACTAGTGTTAGTGGGCGAGGCTGAGGATGAGGCTGAGCCTCGCCCACTCAAGGGCTTGACGTAATGGAAATGAAGATGTTGAGGGTGATATTCAGCGTGACTCGGGTTGACCGTATACATAACACATTCGTTCGAGGTAATCTCAGGGCCTACTCCAGCTTCAGGAGCGTCGCCAGAGACAATGCCAGCTAGACGAAGATAATAAAGAAAAAAAAATTAATTCTATATTAAATTATATACTACAAATCAAATTTTACAAAAATGAATCATTCTTTTCGCGATTATTGCATTAAATGACTTTATTTCTCCACTCTCTGAAACATATTGGACAATGCGGAGAGTTGAGAACTTAAGAACTGGGATCTCTTTCTTTCTCTCACAGCCATATCTACTTATTAACAAGTAGACACTTGTAATAAACAATTGGAAATGGAATCGATACTGAAATGCATTGGTCATAGATTTATTTATAGCTTTAATTTGATAACGCTAGTAAATGTACAAAGACGGACAAACATAAAGATATTTGCGTATAGAGACACTAGCGCTTCCAGCCAGGATGCGAGATACTGTGTGTTGAGTGGAGCATCTCAACGCCGCACTAAGTCTTTATGGGCACCGAGTGGAAATCGAACTTGGAACTACCACGGCACAGTCACCATAATACATATTACCAGTCCGTATAGGTGATGTCTCTGTATATATTATTGAAGCAATGAATATTTTATGCTATTAAAATTTATTTTAAATTTTAAAATCATTGAAAATGTTACCGCTAAAAATATAAAATAATAATACAATAATATGACAAAATATAGTTGCTTCAATAGACAATGTATGTCTGTACATACATATGTTTAGTCGTAACTCATAAACAACGTTATGACACTATAAAATTAATAATGGCATGTTGTTTACTTTATCTCAAGTATTTTTTATCTATTTTATTTTATTTAGTATGTAAATAAAACAATGCAAATTTAGTTTCAGTTAAAATTTAATATATGTTAAAAATCATGGAAATCTATATTTTAGATAGATAGAGATAATCTATATTTTAGATTAGATAGATATAAGCATATCCTTGACAATGTTTTTTAAGCTCCATATAATAGGGTTCGTAGTGTCAAAACACTCTGTTCTTCACTTCTCATCGAATTTTCTAAGTAATATTGGCGAAACTCAACGCCGCGCTTTGCTTTTCCCTAGTAACACTATACCGTCAATACCGTCAAGAACTAGTACTTGGCACGGAGTGTTTAAGCACTATTTTCCCCTATTATATGAAGGATAAACGTGGAAAATAAATAATTAATAGTAGTTCGTTCATACATACAATTATAATATTACAGCAGCAAAATTACTCAATAACACGCCACTTAGTAGCCATTATAAACAATTTATATATTCTAAGCATATATGCGCTTAGTATTCAAGTTGAAGCTAGACCTGGGTCTGTGACCTAACCTAAGACAGTACAGTACATGCATCGCCTTATCGTTATATGAATAACTGTGTGGATATTTCACAATTTACTATCACCATTCTATTATTGTATATTATAAATTATTTTTGTATGAAAAATGATATTTGGCTATACGTAAAATGAGACAGTCTGACTGTTATATATATATATATATATATATATATATATATATATATATATATATATATATATATATATATATATATATATATATATATATTGAGAAATTACATGCAAACCTCCTTCCCTAATCTCAATAACCATAATAACTGTTATTATAAACATATAACTGTTATTAAACTTCAACACTGTCTCTATAATCTATATATGTAGATAGTTATGTTTGTTTTAAACAACACATGACGTACAGTGATATAACGCTTACGTATCATTAAATATTGTTATTTACTTTTAAATAATAACTGACGACTTTCTAGTTGTTTATATGAAAAATAATTTATTTTCTAGTCAATATCTACTAGTAATGATGAAATATGATCGACATTTGTATAGAAGTACGTAATCAGGTCTGGCCACGTTAAGAGAACGAGTGATGGAATGGTAATAAAGATATATGAAGCAAGAGTCAGTAGTAAGAGAGGTGAGGAGAGACCTCGGTTGACCTTGGAGAACACAGTGTCTGAACTGGAGGAAGGTTATATAAAAGCATGAGGACCCCAGAGGAGGATGTACGAAGAGGTAAATAACAGTGGACGGCTCCTCTCTGACTGTCCCGTTAGGGATAAAGCGTTAAACTATGTATGTATGTATGTATTTGTATTGAACATAGTTTATTATTTCATATGTAAATATTATTGCGAGGACATTGTGTCGAACGAAATGAAACGATACATTTTTAGTGAAGCTAAACTAAAACTCATATATCGTTCAAAAGGTCGTAATACTTTTTTCGTGAGTTTCCTCTATCAACGACACTGTGTTCGCTGAAGGTCGATCAGAGCCCTCCTCCTTCTTTTACCATTCACTCAATCGAAATACCCTCAATATAGCTCAATCAGCTGTGCACTATTTTCATGAATTTATTATAAAACAATTATCACTAATTAACATACAAGATAACAACTCATACCTTAAGATAAATCACCTCCTTTCTCTACTATTTCACTAGTGACTTGGAAAGTAGTGACTAATCACTACTAGAGATATAAAAATATATCACTATTTAAGTGACCTCTATGTCTGTATGTAGTATGTGGGTACAATTGTATACTATTACTATGAATAATTAATTGTTCAGGTGTTCTTGAGGTCGGTGAGAACAAACATACATGAATAGAAATTGATTGAAAACAAAGTATGCGCCTTATATTGTTAAAGAATATACATACGAGTACGTTAGGCACAAAATATTTTTTTATATAAAAAATCAATATTTATAAGTGAAATGACTCAGATGACTACAATTTTTAAATACAATAGAGAAATGATTGGACGATTGTTTTTAGATGAGCAAGAGTAAGTAAAAAATGTATAGACGCCAGCGTGTCACAGTGGGGACGGCCTCTGACTGACGTGGTGGCCGTGGGGATGATATCCATTTGGGAGAATGGGTTGGTTTCGTTACCCAAATATTGTGTGATAAGGCGAAGCAACGTTGAGTTTCCATAAACACCCCGTGTCTCGAATTTAGAGTACAAATGTTGAAAGAAGTGTTTTAGCTCTCCCTCTCTACTTTGCTATATTAGAGACAAGGCTTTAAGTTATAAAGAAGCTAAGTATTTAAAATAAATTGTAGTTTTTGATAGATCACAATTATTTCCACTATTTGAGTAAATTTAAAATCAAAGTGTCCAGTTAAGCTCACCACCTGCTACGCTAGCATTGATAATAATATAAGTTTTTTTTAAATACATTTTTTGACAGTAATTTTCCAATGTCTAAACTTGTAGGTAACAACATATTTGAAATATCATTTAAAACTTTCAACGCACATCTGATCAAAGCAGGTGTTGGGAAGGCTGTATAAATTTGATCGGTGCGTTCATGAATGAAGTCACTGTTTGAACTATTTCTGCCATTTCATTAAAATAAGTGACAAAAATGAAACTAAAGCAACGATTTTGCTAGTAAAGTGATAAAACTTATTTCATATTTGGATTTTTTTTAACTGTTATATTAACCTAATTTCGAGACACCCTGTTTTAAGATACACGAGTAGCTGAACTCAACACCGTACTTTGACTTACAGAGATGGACAGTGAAATATTTTTGGTAGGAACCAAATCACCACAAATATGGTGTATGGTGTACCCACACTTGGACCCACTACCACAATGGCCTATATGATATTATAGACACTTAAAATTAACAAAAACCAAAACAATTCTATATCTTCCGATCCTTCTAAAGGGGACAGCAAGTGGCATGTACATACATAGATTTCGTAATAATTTTGATATCTTCCATTTTGAACTTTGTGTCTGTTAAATAACTATAGTTACAAAGTAACGTATCGTATTTTACTGTCAGTAATTATATATATATATATATATATATATATATATATATATATATATATATATATATATATATATATATATATATATATATATATATATATATATATATATATATATATAGTCTGTCTACTATATATATATATATATATATATATATATATATATATATATATATATATATATATATATATATATATATATATATATATATATATATATATATTGTATTCTCTCAGTTGGCCGGTAGAATGGAGCGCAAGAGTACTCGATAGGGTGAAAGTGCTCAATCTGCGTAATAACCGGGAAACCAGCTCACGAGCTCCACGTGATTGTGAAACCGGTGCATACCTCTCGACACCCTTAGCCAACCACACTGATATTGCGCCCGAGGCATACGTCGCTTTGTGGGGGCCCATCTACTGTGAAGTGTCCCGTCCATCGACCTTTCAATTTGGCACAGTTGAAATTCCGTTAGTCTAATCCAATAGCCCAGTTACCAGTTCATCCAAACTCCATTCCATAGCCCTACTTTAAGATTTTATATTTTCTATAGTTCCTACGCGGCGATCACCCGGCGACCATCTCTGGGCAATGGAAATTGCCTATGGTTACTCAGTGATGGATCACGGGTGATGTGTCACAGTAAAATGTTGTATATTCTCTAAGGGACCTATATGTTGGACCTGTGACCCCACGGAAGCCTTCCAAAGGACCAGGCTCGTGTGAACCCTAGAATTTCCAAAAGAGAAACATAATAATAATATTCTTTAAGACACTGTTAGTTTTCTTCGAACAACAGTGTATATTGTTAAAAGACGTTAACACGATGACTGATGAAAGATTCATAAAATTTATATATATATAATCTTTAGTAACGTACCAAAATATACCCTCTCTATGAATACCGGGTAATATCTATAAATTTAAAGTTATTTTCATCTCAAATAGATCTTTAGCACTGTTCAGCATCTTTAAAGTAAACAGATTTAATCACAGAGCGAAATAAGACTGGATGCGTCACTTTATACAACCTGTAGGTCACCTTTCGACCTTATGTTGAAAATGTACAAGATGCTATTAATACCTAATAAATTATGCTAGCTTCACACTGTATACCGCATATAGCAAGGTATGGAGGGACAATAGTGTTAAGACACTCCGTTCCTGCCTTGATATTACATATTAAGTGTCTGAGCTCTGCGCCACGCTTTACCTTCCCACCAGTGTAGAACTAGAGGTAATCGAACACATTGTCGTCACATGTACAGCCAGTGCCTTGTGCTGCTGGGACATGATGAGTTACAATACAAATTAAAAGAAAATCTGTTGCTAGTAAAGTGTTATGTACATATTAAATGGGTAAAAGCGGTAGAGACGACATACCCTCGATCTTTCGGTTTATGGAAAACCGATAAATATATTACTTACTGATTACAGAAGTCTATATGTGCCTATTTATTTAAAAAAAAATGCCCATATTTATTTCGGTTAATATATCAAGTAATACACCAAGTGAAATAAATACATCATTCAATTTGTTCTAGGCTTTTTTTAAAATATTTTACATGATCTCTATGTTATGATTATTGTTTTTATTTGTATCGCTTCTCTACTATATAATGAGGAGGGAGGAGAGAGAGGTCTTGTAGAGAATTTCTCTAATGAGAAAAGTGCAGCGTTGACATCATCCATGTTCTATATATGTCTGGGTTAACAAGTTAGTATATATATATATATATATATATATATATATATATATATATATATATATATATATATATATATATACATATAGATTAATAGCATAAAGTGTGAATATGGAATTTGCTTATATACAGCCCTAGTTCTATATAGTAATTGATAAAAAAATACCCATGTAAAGATAGACGCAACAGTTTCTTATAATAACTTTTAATTCTTTATATTACATAATAGTAATATACTCGTAATTAATGTTAATGATAAAAATAGAGAGACGAAAGAAGAAACGAGAGAGAGAAAAATAGAGCACGGACCGAGAGTCTATAGTGACGTAATACTTAAATACAAAAATAAACTCTCCAGCTTTATAGTATTATAATATATTAGTACAGATTCATTTTTTTTAAATTAAACTTAAACAATTTAACCATTAGCTAATTTTGTATTCACTCAAAATTTATATCTTTAGGATAACATTTTTCAATTGTTATTTGCATATAAAATAACAGACAAAAATATAAACTAGTACATTCACCTCAGCGATAAAGAAACACAAATATGAATATTATACACAAAAATCTACAAATATAATAGAATAAAATGTATAGTATTGGAACTCAAATTATTTATATATATATATATATATCTATATATATATATATATATATATAATATATATATATATATATATATATATATATATATATATATATATATATATCTTTACACATAGACAGAGGGATGCTAGTGTGCTATGATATCCCCTACTCAGGGATTATACGTCGTCTGTCAGTCGATAAAGAGAAATTTGTATATCTATTGATTATATAGGTAATTCCTTAGGTCCTTCCTTCCTTAGGTTAGATTGAGGTTGAAATTGTGACATACTCGTAATATAATTTAGAAACATAAAGAAATCATTGATTTGTTTTTTTTTTAGCTTCACGTTTTATCCTGTACATAATATAACAATATCACTCCGTTTCCCGCACATACACGCCGCGGCGGTAACATAACTATATACTATTTGAAGTTGTCTATTTCCACTTAAAAAAACAATAACAATAGAATAGAAATCGTTTAAAAAATCCCATATCCAAGGTAAAATAAAATTTAAAAATTAAAATAGATGTGAGCAGAACTTTCCGATATACTGCCACAAGTGTATTATTACATACATATGTATGTATGTATGTATGTATATTTGTATGTATGAATGTATGTATATTTGTATGTATGAATGTATGTATATCCTACAAAGCGGCGCGCGCGCAGCTATCGTGTTTTTGACCTTGTTTACAAAACGCCACTATCAAACGAAAACAACTAAATTATCAACCCACGCTTGGAAATGTAAAGAATCGATGGAAAATATAAAACTTGTTGCTAATTTTTAAATATTTTATATGTTCTGGGAAACCCTTTCAGAATACGGTTTATCTTGTATTCATTAGATACAAGTCTTAGAGTATTTGCTTATTATAATAAATAAAGTAAAGAAATATTTTGTCATCATGATCTAAGTAAATGTTGTAAAACAAACATTGGCATTGAGTTCCACCACTTAACACGTATAATTTAGAATTTGCCTAGAATTCGTTCCCGCCTAATTTGTCACACGCGGGATACAACGTGAAGCTGGCAAAAAAAAAAAGAATATAGCTTTTCGAATCCCTAGTTTAATTACATCTTTACAATTGGAAACTGGAGTACTGTGACTTAGCACTCGTTTTTTTCTGTCTACTCTATTCTCTCTGTCTGTTTCTCTCTCTATTTATAACACGGAGAGATCATTGAGCAATATTATAAACGAAATCTTGCTGGACTAATAATGCTTTACAAAATAAAAAATGAGATATTGAAGACTGTCTTTGCACAGATATATGTTTATTTCAGTAGCAAATACATACATATTTGCGATCGCCACTGTTTTTGCACATAAATCTTAGAAATGGAGAAAGAAGCCTTAACAGCATAGTGTTAAGGCACATTTTAAAATAGTTTTTTGGGAACAAATTTCCCATATGGATTTTGCAGATCCGACCATCAGGCATCAGACCATCGAGGCTCAGAGGGACAGTGTCTTCGTAAACGACGGTTTCGAGTTCGATTCCCACTCTCTAAAAAGTTTGACATTGAGGTAGACCACTATACATGAAAAATCTTCAAATTGACTATCCGGCTATAGGCGACAGAAACTAATTTAATCATATCAATTATATATTATATTATATATTTATATCTAGCTTCACGCTGTATCCCGCACATAGCAGGGTAGGCAGTGGGAACCGTAGGCTGAAGGAAGCTAGTCCCGACTTTTCGCCATTCGAGGCATTGCGTGTTGAGTGGTGGAGCTCAAAGGCTTGTTGCCAGAGCGAATAAAATGGAAATATTCATTGTCCCCTCATGGGAATCGAACCTACACACCGTCGCGTGTACAGGCTGTGCCACAAGTATCTACAACTATTCTCTATTATATTAGAATAATCTATTCATTTTAGATCATTACAAATATTTTACTAACGTAAATACTAACATACTAACGTAAATACTATCTGTGTCACTTATCGCTGTATCCATACGGAAGATATACTCGTAACACATTGAAATTAACTCAAGGACATGTTGTTTTATAATACAAGTGATTTTTTATTACTTTGCCCATTTCTTATGTGTTTGAGAGTGAACGTTTTAGCGTCACTAAAGGTTTTTTTTGGGTCACTAAAAGAAGGCGTGTAGTGATCACAATTTTTTTTGTGCAATTATTAGATTCAATAATATCGAATTTCATATCTTAAAAATACAATAAGTTAAAAGAAATTTCAATTAATTCTACTAAGAGAAAAATATTAGAAATGTTAAGGTTATGGGTTCGATTCCCATATTCCACACAAATTTATTTATTAGTTGCAATAAAAATAATGTAATTATTATTAGTAAGTAACTTCGCCAATATGGTCTTATGGAAATAAGTATAAGAGCTTTTGTGCTGTTACCAGAGGGAGGAAATGGAAAAAGTTCATTGCCTCCAGTGGGAACCAAACCCACCACACCACAGTCAGAAGCTGTGCCGGTGCTACGTAATAATAACCTGTTACAACTTGGTGAATTCTCTTCCATACTTATCTAATTAAATAAAGAATTCTATAAATAATTTCTGTATAATATATAATATAATATATATATAATATATTTAGATATTCATTATAATATTCTTATCAGTCCCCTTATCATTATAATGCTTGTTTTGAAACGAATGTATGAGAGATATAAATATTAAATTGTTTAATTAATAGCGCTATGATAGTGCAGTGGCTAAGAGTCTGACGGTAATCGTAATGGTGACAGGTTTGATTCTAGCTTGAGGAGAAATTTAAATTAACTTTTTAAATGAAAATTTATTTACAGGATTTATCTTGTTTATTTAGAAATAGTGTTTAGATAAGATTTAAAAATAGTATATTGTACAGTGTCTGACACTGAGAGCTTACAAAAACGTACAAAGAGTATGGTAAAGAAATTATATATATATATATATATATATATATATATATATATATATATATATATATATATATATATATATATATATATATATATGTATGTACTGGTAATATATGTAATTGTATAAATATCGAAAATAAAAAAAAAATTATATAACTTTTTGTACGTAATTGATTTTTTTTTCACCTGTATTCTACAAAGTAGATAGACACTACTCACCTTGTGACCAAATATTGTTTTTTTATATATTCATTGAATTTCTTTCTGAAATCATTAGGTTTTTTTAGTATTTCAAATAAAATTGATTAAATAATGGACGGTCGACGTGATATCGATACTCGTACAAAAACACATAAGACCTTTTTTTATACTGTACTGTTTTAATATATTTTTACATATCAAAATAATAAATAAATATAATACATGCCGGTTGTAAATTCGATCCCCACTAATTAATTATTTCCTTTATCTCAATACAATGTCACAAGTCAGAAAGGAAAGTGTCGCAAGGCAGAGAACGGAGAGCGGAGAGCGGAGTCGATCTAACATATTTTAAACATTACAAATATTTAAATCCAAAAGTATAACTCAAAGATAATTAGTCTACGTACATAGGTATAGCGTCATACCTATATAGATAGTGTAATCGTATTGACCTACATACATACATACATACATACATACATACATACATACATACATACATACATACATACACTGTGAGCAGATGTTTGATAATGCCCACTTGAAAAGTAAACTTAGTTCCTAGCACCAATTCACGATCTCTCTCCTCCTAATACATATAGAAACTAGAAACATTACGCTCTCCGCTCTCCCCATTTTTTTCGAACTGTAGAGAGTTTTGTAGATGAAATCGCACCGTGTTCGTATGAAACGATCGAAACAAATATGCATTAGATATATTTTTCCATGTTCTATCGAATGGGAAGTTGAACCCGTGACCATTGTGTTATAGTGCGACACTAAAATTGGACAATAAATTAAATATTAATATATAATATAATAAATTGGTACATTCCACTTTGCAGGGAAGAAGTGACTTAGTATAAAAACACTAACCGCCCTTTCTCCGAATTCGGAAAATTATTCACTGAGTCACCCAATGGAACTCAACCACGCACATCGTCATACCAGAACAGAATCCCTGAACGGGAATCGAACCTACGGCTTCCATATTTCTCTATTAAAACATTTTTTTATGGGTTTTAATGATAACAAAGTACTTCGTCATTTATAATGAAAACACAAGACATTATGATAGCATTATTATTTTAATCTTTTGTGAGAAGCTAGATTGTATTCAGAGATGTCTGAATGTTTATTAAGACTGAATTAGTAATTAAAAAATTGTAGAATAGTGTAGATTTTTTTTAATTATATAATACTAGCCTATAGAACAATACTTAGGAACTCCTCAAAGAATGGAAAAATAAGCCCAGTGATTTTGATGTTTCCCCATATATTTTAAAGGATAAATGTGGCCTATGTTACTTCTTGGGGCTTAAGGTCTCTACATTTTAAATATCGTCAAAATTGGTCCAGTAGTTTTTGTGTTTATTTAATACAAACAAACAAACAAACAAACAAACAAACAACGTACAAATGTTTCCCTTTTATAGTATAGATATGTATATGTTAAGGAAATAAAGAGCCATTGTGTTTATATCTGCAAAACTCCAATATAAATATTCCCCAAAGTGGGAATTGAACCCAGTCATCTTTCAGATGCTTTTTTTATCTTCACATATTTATCCGTATGACAGTACTTACAGGCAGAGAGAAAATAGTTTTAAGACACTCCGTTCTCAACTTTCTCACAAAACGAGACATTATGGTTTAAACGATGGAAGCTCAACGCCATCTTATTCTTCATAGTGAGGATATCCTTCGTATCGTCGACCGAACCCACAACCCACGTACCACTGTACTATTCCACCACGATGGAGTCAATGCCACTTTCTTGTTAATCTTAATATATTTCAATTCATTTTAGGTCACTAATATCCAGTTAGAATTGGTATAAATAACCTACTTTATTATCGCTATTTTTGCACATTATCCAAATATGACTCTAGACTCTATTTCTAATATCATAAATATCATATTTGAATAGCAAAATAATAATAAACAAATTTTATTAACGCTGATGATAATATTCATATTGGTTCCTTATGGCACAGTGGTTACTGATAGTATTGCGACTATTAGTATTAGACTTATACTTTAATGGGTAGTCGCTTCAATCCAAATTAAGCTTAAAATAAAAAAAAAAATTTTAGTTAACTTAAAACAAGGATTAAACGCTTTGTCTAATAATCAAGATGAGATAAGTATAAATAATTATTTCTTCCCTTATGAGAATCGAACCCTCAACCGTCGCGTAGACAGCCGGATTATATTATTATTAAATATTTTTACAAGCTGTAGCCTACCTACGTTTTGCTCTTATACAGCATGTTTACAAAACAGTAATCGTACAATTACAATATAGATAAGTTTGAAATTACAAATCATTATCCTCTTACGTACTTATTTATAATATATTTTTAATAAGAATAAAGAAATATCGGTCAAGTGTGAGTCGGACTCGCACAATGGACCTCTTACTACTGAACATTTTTCGTAAGTGTAATTTTTTAATAGCATTTATATAAAAAAGAACAAAGAGCCTAGTAGACAAAGCTTTTATTTATTTATATATCATAAATCTGTCTGACTGACTGACTATACTGACGATGGAAGTCTGTTCGATTCCCGCTCTAGTATAACAAAGTGCAGCGTTAAGCTTCACCCACACCTAGTGTCTCGAATTCAACCCAACAGAGTGTCTAATCACTAGTCACTAGTCACCTCCTGTCATCACTTGCTATATGCGGCGATTAAAAAACAATGAACCAACTGTCAACGTCATATTTCACTATCGTAACTCATTAGTTGTGTAACATGCTAGTGGATAGTCAAACTTTTGTTTGACTATCCACTAGCATGTTACACAAGACATACATATAATATATATATATATATATATATATATATATATATATATATATATATATATATATATATATATATATATATATATATATATATATATATATATATATATATATATATATATATATATATATATATATATATGTATATACATATATATATATATATATATATATATATATATATATAGATATGGCTAGAAAACGTAAACGTGACTTAAAGCAGATATGAGTTTGTAATGGCCATGGGTTTTAGTAATATTTACCATTTGTCCTAACGTAATGCCACTACCAGTACGAGTATATAATATAATATATAAGTACTGTTAGCTAAGTACCTGTGGTATTTTTCTTTTTTTTTTTTTTTAAATCATTCAAATTTTTAGGCTTGAACTACGACAGAGTTCGGGGTTGAGTTCCGCCACTCAGCGCCTCAACATGGATTATCAAACTACTATATTTTCTGTGCCTATATCGCTGTATAGGAGATAAAAAAAACGGTGCGTGATAGAGCTTGACTTGATACTCCTCACTTTGTTTTTTTTTATCAGAGCGAGGAAACGATTCATTACTTCATACAGCCAGACACTCCTTAGAGTTTTTTTTATGTGAGGCTTTAGAGGTCTTAACCTCTAAAGCCTCACATAAAAAAAATATAAATATATTTACAATATACAAAAATATCCCATACTCGATTTAAAAAGCTTGGTCACTATAACTTCGAGTGTACTCGCATTGTTTATTTTTGCTTTCTCCAAAACTCGTTCCGCTTCATCTGATTCTTGAATTTATTTCTAGATAAAAAACCGTATGTAAAGTGAGGCTGTGAGGGTATGGTGGCTTATTGGTAAATAAAGTTGTTCAGGACTTCGGTTACAGATTCAAATCGTCTTTAATGTATACCAAACTGAATAGGTACACCTATTTAGTATTTACCATAAAAGAATTTTTTTTAACGCTATTTGTGTTTGTATTATAGAAATTACTTTTTTTAATTTAAATAAAAGACCCCACTTTTACTGGTTCTGGTAACAAAATAACACGTAGCGTTGAGTTCCGCCACTCAACACGCAGTCGTATCGAGAGGCTGAACACGTGGAAAACCGTGTTTTACCTCTGTCTACTTCTTTGTCACGCTGTATCCCGCACAGAACTAAAAAAAATACATATATGTAAGTGTTTATGTAACTAAGCCATTAACCAATAACTACTTAACAGAGAGACTGGCGCCAGAATTATTAAATTACACTCGATTTCGTATATTTGTAAGCATTAAGAATGAGATTTCTCTCGTAAATCGAAATATAATTATTTCGATAACAATCGCTTAAATTCTGAATACGTACTAATTACAATTAGCGTAGTAGTATAGTAGCAGTCGGTATGTTTAATTTCTCTCCACCTACACTGCTTTATGGGTTACATTAATGCAAGACACTCCGTTCTCCGTTTCCTTCCGGAATTCGAATATATATAGAAATAAAAACAATTAATTTCCTCGCCGGGGTTTCGAACCTAGAACCAGTGTACGTGATCGTCGCTGTCTGTCAGATAGCCTCATTTACCATCTAACTAAGCATAATCTCTTAAATATATACTGAAAAGTGGTTAAAATGTATCAGAAATAATATTTATCTAATATATTGCCTAAATTAGGTTAATACTTAAGTATTAGCGATAATACAAGCTGAGCTTCTCTTACTAAAGAGTTTTAAAGTTGATGACGTAATGATAACGACTGATAACGGCAGCGTGTTATCATTTATTTGTAATTAAATATTCAATATTAGCATTTTAAGTTATACAGCAAATGTTATTTATTTGTTTTATTTGATTTATTATATATTTTAATTTCCTGTATTAGGTAAAGAAAATAACCTGTATCATTAGATATCTATAGGAGAGAAAGCAGAGAGAGTTCAGTGTCAAAACACACCGTTCTCCAACTTTCGTATGAATCCAGCATTACGTGTTATGTAGATTGCGGAGGTTAGCGCCGCACTTTATATTAGGAGAGTGAAGAATTTGAAAAAAAAAACCATCGAGTGGGAATCGAACCCAAAGCCCATAATCGCGATTCCACTGCATCACGAAAACGTTCATTTTTGAAACCTAGTGATGTGGAAAGTAGAGAGTTTACTAGGCCTTGTGCCTATAATACATATAAAGGAGCTTAAGTTAAACACCTTTGTTGATAGAAATACTAGTATATATAAATATACATATGTATATATTTATACATAATTATATATTTACTCGTAGTACAGTTTCAGATTGTTAGAAAATGTATAATTTTATCGTTTCTCAACGGGACTCGAACCCACGCTCCTCGATACTGTCTAAGAGGCGTGGCTTCGAGTTCCACTTTGTTCACATTTGTGTATATATATATATATATATATATATATATATATATATATATATATATATATATATATATATATATATATATATATATATATATATATATATATATATATATATATATATATATATATATATATATATATATATATACTCAAGTCACGTAACCCTACCAACAAGTTTTCAGATAAAAAACTGGTTCCAGTGAGTTACAGTCAAAGGTTATCACTATAAGACTCTGTACTTAATTTTAATGAAGAACGTATACTCGCTTTTTTACTTCTTCATTATGTTGTTTAAGAAAGGAAATCGTTTATGTTACCATTATGGCACAGTGGCAGTGTCTGCCTGTAACCCGACGGTTGCGGGTTCTATTCTAGCTTGAAGAGAATTAATTATTCAAATTATTTTCGCTCTGGGTTCAAGATAAATCGCGGCGTTGAGTTCCGCCATTGACCAATTTTAGCGACATTAGGTTGCGAGTACATGATTGTAGATTCGATTCCGATTGGTGTATTTTATATATGAAGTTATTTTGGTTTGACTATCTTCTAGTATAATAGTATATACCTAAATTTTGAACAGTTTAAAAACTATAATTCTTGTTACCGTGCCGTACTGTATCATTTTAATTGTAATTTTTTTTTATTCCACCGCATCACGACCGCTGTCTTGTCTCCAGGATCTAAGGATCTATAGATCATCTTCCAGTATTTGTATTGGGTGCTGGATAAAAATTACTTTTAGTGATAAGGCTTTAGTGCCCATCTATATATAAGGCTTTAGTGCCCATCTATATATAAGGCTTTAGTGCCCATCTATATATAAGGCTTTAGTGCCCATCTATATATAAGGTTTTAGTGCCCATCTATATATAAGGCTTTAGTGCCCATCTATATATAAGGTTTTAGTGCCCATCTATATATAAGGCTTTAGTGCCCATCTATATATACTAAAATTTACAGTGTATTTTTTTCTAGTGTGCAATAAAGACTTTTTATGGTACCTATGTACGTCATATTGCATAGTAGTTAAGCAAATGTAAAAGAATTTACCTCATTAACCTATTTAACAGTAGACTTAGTCACACACGCATTATTACTATTAGTCATTTGTTCATTGAATATCGAAATTGGAGCATTCTCAAGGAAATGATGGCAGTTCTAGAAGCGGTGGTCAAAGGTCAGTGGGCGGGGCTTGAATCCACGACCCTATTGTATGCAAAGTGACCACTGAGTCACTAGTCATAAATATTCACGTTTATATAAGGCGATGTCTCTTGTTTGGTGGCAAGTATCATTCTTTTCAAATGTAAAATTTAATTCGCTTAATTAAAACGTTATTTTTTATTTTTTTTTGTTACTACATAGGTATCATTTGACAATTTTAATTCAAAGGAAATATATATTATCAAAAACAAATATATATTATCAATAACCACAATATTATCAAAAACAAGTTGTATTTTGACAAATCCCCAAAATGGAAATGAACCCACAACCAACACTCCAAGATCCCAATCCCATTTCCCCACATCATCATATCCTATTGTATACTATAAAAGGTATTATGACAAACATGTTTTGTTCGAGACTCGACGACGCTGATAACAACAATGCTATCAATGCATTTATTATATTTAACACTTGTATAAAGGGAGGGAAATAGACGCTAGATATAGCTAGGTATTTTAACACTAAATACCTACACGCGACGGTTGCGAGTTCGAATCCTCTACGAGGGAAAGATTATTACAATTATCTTAACCTTCAATTATTTCCAGCTATGTTAACACAACAAATGAAAAGTAATGTTTTAAAAGTAAGTGTCTCAACACTAGTCTCTCTATGGCTACCATAAAAACGTACGTAGGTATTAATATAAAAAATGATCCAGCCCGTCCGTTTGTTGAACACACGGTGCTATTATTAGTTTATCAGGCGCTGCAAGTGGGGCGATAAAGATACTATTACATTTTATATACGGCCGTTTAAATGTAACATTAGTCGAGAAACAATAGCTTGTGGAATTAATTACGTTTGTACGCTTTTTATTCTGGTAGCTACTGGGGTCACCTGCCTGGCTGTTATCGATGGTAATAGGTTCAATTCATGACTGGGGGAATTTTTTTCATGCATATGTAATTTTATTGCGATTTGCTTAAAAAATCAAGGCTTTAGATATAATAATATAATCAAAATCAAAAAGTTCTTTATCTTACGTTAAGACACTCCATTCTTCTTCTTTTCTCTGTGGAGACCATCGTCACAAAGAGTTCCTAACAGAGAGAATTGAGCACTGAGCCACGATAGATGTAAAACGTAAACATATCTATGTGATACCGTATTGTTGAAATTTAGTTTTGGTAGCGTCGCTTTAAGTCTTTTTTATTTTTTATTGTAATTAAAATTTAATCTAAGCACATTTTAATTGGACTTAAGACGATAGTTATAGATTCCTATGTGACAGTACAGTTTTATACTTTGTTTTATATTTTGTGTATATATATATATATATATATATATATATATATATATATATATATATATATATATATATATATATATATATATATATATATATATATATATATATATATATATATATATATATATATATAAGAAAACGGAGATTAAGCCCAAACCATTATACGTTCGAGCGTAAATTTTATTTAAGCTTTCAATTACAATATTCAAACAACCTTATTTACATACACTTAAGCTCAATAAACTTTTATATTATGTATATTTAATATAATATTGTTATCTTACTCGTAACTATATGACAGTCTTTATATGCTTGTTTTGTAATTAATTTAATAATAAATATGACAAGTGTATTTTTGTTTATAATAGTATTATAATGATGTAATACAGCACCAAAACAATCTTCTTACATCAAAGATCCTGGAGGTGTGGAATAGCTTTCTAAAGACCTCTTCTTCAGTTTCACGCTATTTGTCGAAAACATCTGGTGCAGAAATTGAATTTGGGACTTGTGGAGGCACAGTGGTGGTACTCAGTCCGCACGGCGTTTAGTCCCGCCACTGTCTGAACAGTCAACACGGAACATTGGAAATTGTCATTTACAGCATATCAATGTATATTATATATATATATATATATATATATATATATATATATATATTATATATATATATATATATATATATATATATATATATATATATATATATATATATATATATATACATATATATATTATATATATATATATATATATATATATATATATATATATATATATATATATATATATATATATATATATATATATATATATATATATATATATATATATCTCATACATACATACTCATCCGTCTACTAAAAAGCGTTTACAGGAAGTATTCCTGTAAAATAACTCACGACGGCCTCATCTCAGACGATGTAGCAGTGCATGCGGATGTCCGCCAGGGCTGCCTCTTGTCGCCGCTCCTCTTTTTGGTCGTTCTAGATGGGATAATGCTTCGCATCTCTGAAAACAAGCGTCGTGGCATAGAGTGGGGATTGT
This sequence comes from Dione juno, assembly GCA_037127375.1. NCBI lineage: Eukaryota > Metazoa > Arthropoda > Insecta > Lepidoptera > Nymphalidae > Dione > Dione juno. The sequence continues at coordinate 311,329 of JAXRJS010000064.1, read as the reverse complement.
GTTATGTCTTAGAAGACTTAGACTACGCCGATGATCTGTGCCTGCTAAGTCACACCCACGCTGACATGCAAGCAAAATTAAACGACCTACAACAAGAAGCGGCGAAAATAGGCCTTAAAATAAACTCCCGGAAGACTCAAGAAATGAGAATTGGCGTGAAAAACAACGCACCATTGCTGAATGGCACGGAGGCAGTGGAACGCGTCCACAAATTTACTTACCTTGGGAGCGTCGTGGCAGAGACTGGGGGTACTGAAGAGGACATCGCTTCACGGATCGCCAAAGCCCGAGCTACCTTCGCGCAGCTGAAACCCGTTTGGCAATCGCGGAAACTGACCCGAAGAATCAAGATAAAGATATTTGGGACCAATGTAAAATCCGTGCTGCTTTATGGGTGCGAAACGTGGAAGGTTACAAAGGACATCTCACGCCAAGCCCAAGTCTTCGTCAACCGCTGTCTTCGCCACATTCTCGGTATTTAGTGGCCCGAGACCATCTCTAACGTAGAACTGTTGGAGAAATGCCAAGAGAGCCCGATCGACCACCAGATCAAGCGTCGCAGGTGGCAATGGATTGGCCAGCGGAGCGTGCTCCGCAGGGGTCCCGACCATATACCCAAACAAGCTTTGGACTGGAATCCCCAAGGGAAAAGAAAGCGTGGCCGTCCTCCTCAAACCTGGCATCGCACCGTGTTGGCAGAAGTGGCAAACATCGGAATGACGTGGACCGACGTAAAGCGTGAAGCTCAAGACAGATCGCGATGGAGGATATCTGTGGACGCCCTCTGCCCCATCTAGGGGACATAGGACATTAAGAAGAAGAATATATATATATATATATATATATATATATATATATATATATATATATATATATATATATATATATATATATATATATATATATATATACATATATATATATATTATATATATATATATATATATATATATATATATATAATATATATATATATATATAGATATATATATATATATATATATATATATATATATATATATATATCTATATATTATTCATTGTTTTACAACTAGTGCACACCGGAGTAATGCCAGTAGTTAACTATATATAGCTTTAATGTGATTTAAAAACATATTGTACGCTATTACAGCGCAGTGGGAGTTTCTGTCCGCTTCGATTCCCGCTAGATGAATGTATAACGTGGATGATGATAAATATGCAGCATCAGGTCGTAGTGGTGCAGCAGCACAGCGTCTGACTGTCAACCTACTGTTGTATCTATGCTCTCACTTGGGAGAATGAATTATTTTCGTTTCCTTACACTGAATCATCAATCAGTACAAATCGCGGCGTTGGGTTCCGCCACTCAACACGCTGCCTCGAAAATTAGACGGAGAGCGGAGAATTCCTAAGCTAACTATAATGCGAGAAACCTGTAATGTAATTATTCAAATTAAAACAAATCGACGAAATATATATATATATATATATATATATATATATATATATATATATATATATATATATATATATATATATATATATATATATATATATATTTATATTTTTTATTATAATTATTCGGTTTTTTTTTGCGTGATAAGTGATAGCATGCACAGGAAATTATCTTGTTACCAACTAAAGTGGAAACAGTTGGTCACGTTCTTACAAGTCACAATGGCTCCAACTCCATTTAAATTTTTTTATATTGGACATAGATGAAGAAACTTTGTGTGGGAACGTCTTCACCACTATGGTACTTGGGATACCACAGTGGTGGGCAGGGCAGCCCCGAACTTCATAATACCTTGAATAGCTTGTGATCCAATATAAAGTTTAGCTAGTAAGGTTAAGTACTCTTAGGTAAAGTATGAATATAAATTTAAAAGTATTTTTATAAATAATTATGTATATAAAATAAAATTTTATTAAAAAAAATTAAATTTCAACTAAAGTAACATAATAAAAACTATTTTCATTATTACAACTGTTTTTTCTTATATATTTAAGCTATTAGCTCTTTTAATATATAGTTAGATATATATTAAGATATACAAAAGTAACTAAATGTACTGCGCGTGCGTCGATCTACACACACATATATATCTTTGGGCGTATTTGTGTCAAGGTCGTGTGTGAATGAACCCGGTGTGCGTTTGTGTGTGTATGTGTAAACGTTTAATATAGAATATAGTGTAAAAGTTATTTTATAATGTATGTTATATAATATATGGTTGAAAACGTAACGGCTTTAACGGTTATTATACATACGGTTCATATTTAAGCAGGCTATTGATACTTTAAATACTAAAGTAAAACCACCTCAAGATTATCACTAGCCATAGGCCTCCCGTTGTCATATTAGTACGGGCCATGATGCAGCTTATTAACGTTGTGTCAGGAGGTGATAAGAGTCCTAGGGCTCCGGCAGTAATTGTGTTCGACGATGTCTTGAAGAACGTGGTCCTTATCGCTCCAAGAAAGATTGAGTTGTTGTTGTTGTAAGTAGTGGATAATAAGCCGAAATAAAATTATGAATGCCGATTTGATCCCTATTCGAGGCAGTTTAATAAAAGGATAAAAAAAATTATATATATATATATATATATATATATATATATATATATATATATATATATATATATATATATATATATATATATATATATATATATATATATATATATATATATATATATATATATATATATATATATATATGTTCATACAATTAAAGTTGTTATTACAATATAAGTTATGTATATAAAATTAATTGGATTTACATAGTAACGACTTGTTGTTTTGAAAGGCGAAAATTATTTTTATCACCAGATATGGAGTGTATTTTGAAACAAACACATATATTATATATAATAATCCTGTCTGTATATACATTATGTATACAGACAGGACTAACCACTATATTTTCAATCAAGGAATTTGTTTTTAAGGTGATGTGTTTTCTCATACAAATATACGTACATAAAAAAATGTATATATACATATATATCCTGTACTAAATACCTATAGCTAATTTGAATAAGTCTGTATTAATTTTTATTTTAAATAAGGTTGTTCAGACATCGCTTAGCGATTCAGAAAGCTATCTGTATACCAAAAAATAGTTTGAATAATTTAAAAAACGTTCAAAATAACTACTTACACAATATATATTCTATATTTGTTTAAATTTAATTATGAATCTGTTTCAGGAAATTTTGATATTTTGATTAGTAATATAGTTAGCATCACATCGTTCCTTATCTTAAGTATAACGAAACAATTGATATAAGATCTACTACAGAATTTCTTAGTAAAACTGATTTTTGAAGCCACACGGTTGGTGGATGGTGGTTGGGGGTTATAAAGTTCACGAGTAGTAGCCACGAGCCGGAAGACGCTCAGTTGAAAGTCCCCCAACCTGGGCTCTTATCGGAGATAGGAGAGTGGGCAGCATAGGAGATGTTTCCAACAGTAGACGTAAAACCGATGAGATAATGATATCGTTATTCTTCTATAGGTTTTCTTTTAAATTTTGTGTTATTTCTCCTCCTTAAGTATTGTGGAACAAAGAAAAAAAAATTACATATTACTAGACTTGCCGTTTTCTATTTAGTTTGAAAATCTCAACGCATTATTCACACATGGCAAGTTAGTGAACAACTAAACCATTTATGAATACGTAATTTCAAAGACAACGTCAACGACAACAATGTTAAAACTAATAACTTATGAATGTGAAATTAACAAGATAACTGTTATAATCGCGCTTATATATTATTATTTTAATAACAATCAATATAAATTAAAATTTCTACTTAAATATAATATAAAATAAAGGTTTTGTCGTAAACAACAACCGTGGGAACACGTTAAATTAAAAATGAAATAAATTCAAGTGTTACTATATCAATTGTAATACTATATCACAAACAGACATTTTTCTTATATATATATATATGATAATATGTACAAATATATATATATATATATATATATATATATATATATATATATATATATATATATATATATATATATATATATATATATATATATATATATATATATATCTATATATATATATTTCGTCATACAAATATCAACTTTATAATTTTATTTTTCATTACTCACTTAGATAAAATCTTCACGTATGCTCCACGCAATAACAATATTTGTTTACGATATGTTTCGTTCAGGAAAAATGACTGATAAAGTGATAGTGAGGATACGAATCGCAGTGCTCGTGCACTTGTCTAATTTTAACTTGCACTATGTATGTCTAATTAATATAGATTGAAATAAATAGGACATAAATGGTTGCCTTGGAGCACACCTAACTAAATAATACAATTGTTTATATTGGATTCAATGTTTTGCTTTGAAAAATATGGTAAATGCTAGTTAATAGAAAGGAGAGGTTTCAATGTAAAATTCTTTTATTTTATTTTATTACGTTGTTGGTATGTATTCCACAGAATAACAAAGACGCAACACTAGAGAGTGTTGCATCACTCCACTCTCCGCTTTTTCTACAAACACGAAAAATGGTGAAATCATATTAATAGTAATAATAATCATTCTGCCTTTAATACGTTACAAACACGTTACAGTGTACAAATACAGATTCTTCTAGCAAAGAAAATATAAATAATAAAATAACAAGCAAAGCCGCTGATAACACTAAGCGAGTATCACAAAAGTAAACATATGGATATATTAAAAACAGAAAAACAAGTGTTCAATTTGAATTTAAAATGAACGTTAACGAGTCGCAGAATTTTAAATATGGCGTGTTGTATCAAAACAACTATATAGGCAATTATAGAATGTCCGAAATGGAATTCGAACCTGCTATCCATCGCTCCTTTGTTTAAGTCACGACTCTACATAATGTACTAAAACGGCAATGTATATTGTAGTGTATAAAGTATCAGATGATAAAATGCTTGTGAGTGAAGGTAGTTTATATATTAATTGAAACATTGTGGAGCTAACAGTAGATTGACTAAATGGAAGGGTTATTTTTAATCTTGGGCCTTTAATTGAGTTAACTTGAAGTAGAGTTAGATATTATTGTTTATAAATAGCCAAAGGTTAATTGAGGGTAACATATATTTGTTATATTAAAATTCTTTAGAGCCTAAAGAATTTTCTACCATCCTTCAATACTTGTCTTACACACGGTGGCCAGAGAAGATCCATTGGAAAATTATTTCAATTTTCATTATCTCCATACATTCATTACATGAATAGAGTGTCCCATCACTCCTTAATTTTATTGAGAAGATATGTTAAAATATAAAAAAATACCATCAACTGGCAACACGAAGCGACGGTCCTAATAACAAAACTACTGTCGTGCCAACAAACGGAAATGATGAAACTTTCCTAGTTGACTGCAACATACATAGATAGTAATAAAATTAGATGAACAGCGTAATTGACTGTAATTTAATCATTTACAGTAAAAGAGCTCATGTATAGTATAGTGCTTACACTCTTTATGTTTTATTAAATAGGTGTGCTCTTGATTTTTTCAGTATAGACACAAAATCTATTAAGTAGTCAGTTTCCCTTTGTATGACAAATTTTTTAACATTTTTTTTCTAGCGATTGAACTCACAATTGAACCTATCTGATAGTGACAGTAATGGTTTTAAATCCCGAATAATATGTTTTATCTGACAAATAAACTAGATAGATAAAGCTAGAATCAAATACTTCTATATCAGCAGAAAGATCTCGTAGGAGGAAATTGTCCCCAAGTATTTGAATCTGTTACATCTGACATTGTTCAAACAAAGTTATATAATTTAATACTATACATTACAAAATTTTTTTATACCAATTAAAACGTTCATAACAAGCAATCTATAAGAAATATGGAGGCAATCTGTTATTAGTTATTTTACGCTCTTCACCTTGAGAAGTATGTGTGTTTAATTTCATACATCGAGATACAAATTGGAATTAATGTGATTGCTACACGCTATTTTGACGTTTAATAAAATAATATAAATGATAACATAAGATAAATATATGAAAATCGCTGACATCATCATCAGGGTGGTGATGATATTGGTGATTTTCCCTTTAAATATATATCAGTGATGAAAAATTGGTAAGAAAGGGTATTGTTGTTCTTATTGTCACATATTATTCCTGGTGGAACGGACAATTGACAGATAGATTGAAATGCCTACGATGATAGCTGACTTCTAGAAACTCTGTCTATCATGAATCTTCCTTAGAGTTATCTAAACTGTGAATCCAAAGACATCCTCAATCATGTACCATTTTCAATATTAATATCTAAATAACAATCCAAACATTTTAACTAATATCACAAAATACACAGCCAAATGGTAGCGTAGTCTTCAAAACACGTCTATAAACGGCGAATCTAAAAATACGTTATTACCATCCACACAATGATGATCTTGCCACGTGTAACACACATACAAGCATAACATACACTGTATGTCAGTGTGTGTGTGAACTCTACATACACACAGGGTACACGTTGTATATGTAGAGCTCTCAATTGAAGGAGTTTAATTGTCTTGTTTACAACTCACGAGCGGACCGGCTCAGGATTTAAATCTACGACCCGAACTCTACTTGCGAAAGGATTTTATGAAATTTTTAATCTACATTGCTTAATTTTCCATAAATGTAGAGCAGCTTAATTTTCGCACACAACAACAGCAATGAACACTTTGAGAATGTTTTTTTATCACATTCAATATACATTGCTCAGCTTTTTGTCCTTATAATAACCGCAATGGATGCTCAATACATTTTAAAAGTAATGATGTTATAGATAGGTGTTTTTTAGGTGACATTAAATTATAATGTTTATTTGCTCATATCTAGCTATTTGTCATTAGAAAAAAGGTCAAAATTGTATAATACGAGTATATATGTGGGTAGAGCTTAGTGATAAGTCACTATAATTTCTACTTTCGTTTAATATAGACACTACGTGCTGAGTGACGCTCGTCACGTACACACGCTTTATTAGATAAATAGGATAGGCATCTGTTTATTCTTGATAACAACCGCTATATATTTGGTACATGGCCGATTGAACGATTGTTTAGGGTTCAAATCTAAGATACTCTTTTTTATATGTCAACGATCGCTATCGTGGTGCAGCGAATGCAATGACTACGGGTTTGATACCCACTTATTGAAATTAATTTTTATGTCTCCACTGCGTGGAAATCCATCACCATGTCATCTCTCTGACATAAGGTGATCTCACTGAACTCTATTTTTTCTCTATTTACTATAAAAATTGTAAAATAAAAAAAAAATCTATAGCTTTTATATAGACATATTATTATTTATAACACACAAGTGATTAAGGTCATGAAAATCATTTACCTGTTCGTTAAACTCGCATTATATAAATATGAGTACAACAATCGAGATTGGTATTAAGGAGTTTTTGATATTAGCAACAAAATGTAGAGGATTGTAGACTTTATTGAATATGGAAATATAGAGAATTTGGATATTTTGATTTTCTTTATTCAAATAGGCTATTGCAAGCACTTTCGAATCGTCAATTAACACAAGTGTCAGTATTGTCAGTCCTACTAGAAGCTACCACCAGCTCGGAGGGCAGTTCTGCTGAGAAGAGCTGGTGGAAACTCAATGGTTGCTCTTATAGTGTAAATATACAATATATTTACAACTGCGGTTAGCCTCCCTAATGAGCATCAACAGTACTTAACTCCACACACTAACATCCGTATAATATTCATGGAGTGAATAATACACTTTTCCTAATAATATGTTTTTAATCTTGACTTTAAATTGTTCGAAGAGTAAGGCTGTAAGTATTGTAATGTATTGACAAGATTTAATTTTAATGTCAGTTACAAAGATGGCAGAAGAGAACTGATGATCAAGTTTAATCGCGTGTCACTGGAGCAATCGATGAAGAAAGGCTGCTGATGGTGAGGCTGGTGATGAGGGTGATGGTGACGGTGATGGTGATGGTGTAGAACAGAAATGCTTAGTACTTTCAAATACGATCCATTGCAACTGCACCTAAGCATGTGGATCGATATTCCCACTTCCAGATAACGATATACAAAGGGCATTAATGATTTTCTATAATCTAGACAAGTACATACAAAGTTAAATTACCTAACAGTGCAATCACCTGATAACTTATCACTTGATAAGCGTGCACCTAAAACTGACTTAGTCTACACTAAAATGGCCCTTTATCATCTAAAGTTAAGAACGATTATCGTGTGAAACTATTTGTTTAATTAATTGTACTTGTATATCATACAGAAAAAGCTTACGTGGTAAATTTTTGAAGAAGGTGTGGCTTTGGAGAATATTCTTCAGTTATTGCTTTCTATTGTGAGTATAGTTTTTGAAATAATTCAGAACTTCAACTTAATATTTTGGGTAAAATAAAATTATTGATGAAAATGAAATACAATACGATATATATAATGTTATGCGTTGAGTACGGACAGAAAGAGGAGAAAGGGGTGTCATGACACTACGGAGCACCTACTTAATATCTATATCACGATATAACATGTTACGCGACAGGATGTGGATGTGGGTTCAAATTCGTTTCATTTTGTTCAATATTTTGTTTGAGAATTAATTAATTAATTAAATATATAAATCTTTTAGAAATTGTCATATGTATAGGTATAAGATACGCGCAACAGATTTAACGTTAAAATATTTTTTTTTAATATTTTTTTCCACTTTATGTACCTGTTGAGTAATTACTGTCACTCAAACAAAATCAAAGGTTTTACCATTTTTACATTTTATTTAAGAGCGAGAATCGAACCCATAACTGCTGCTTCAACGATCAGTCACTTCTCAGCTGCAGCAGAGAACCTGCGCCTTAATAGTACTATAGAATAAAATAAATTATAAATAATATTTGTTGAGATTATTTCGAACAAATACCACTTAAAGAACACTTAATTTTATCTTACCACTTAAGACTACTTATAATCTATTAAGAAACTGTCATATATATATATATATATAATATATATATATATATATATATATATATATATATATATATATATATATATATATATATATATATATATATATATATATATATATATATATATATATATATATATATATATATATATATATATATATATATATATATATATATATATATATATATATATACTTTGATTAAACTGATATAGGTAATGGGTTCGATTTACTTACATAGTAGACTTTAGTGAAGTAAATTATGGCAGGTAAGGTAAGGCAGAACATATAGTCGAGATACAAGGTTCTCTTGGCTTGCGGAATTCAGCGCCGTGTTTCCTCACATGAGAGGCTGATCCAATGAGCCATGACGTCATCAATTATCTTAAAATAAACAAAAGGCCTATATTTATATTTATTATATGTCCGTAATATATTAATATAATACTATATAATAATACATAATAATAATACATTTAAAAAATAATCGAAAATTATATCGATTTCAGAAGCGTATATGGCTGGATTTTATGATAGGAGGTTCAAATCCCAGTTAAACACTATCGGTATATACATAAAGATATAGTATATGAGGAACTCACTCACTACTTTATTGCTCTACAAATACTTTGCTTATCGAAGCGAAGCCCTCCCACAGTCTAGACTATTCTATTTAGCAAAATCCGGTATACCAAAAGAGATACATCAGAATAATAATTACGTACCAAAGCCCTAAATAAACATCCTTCATAAACCAAGTAGTAAAATAATGCTTACATACTTATCACATTATACAGCGTGTTTGTTTCAACTAAGGAGCTGGAGCAAGACGATAATACACACAGATTATAAAGAAGTGATATTTAGAATATTATGACATTTATGTTTATCAATGGGAATTGAACCTAGGGCCTATTGTTTAGAAAAAAATATATATTTTTATTACACAAAATGTCAAGTGCATATGGAAAAGTTGTCTTTATATAGGTAGTGAAGAAAAATCGTTTTCCATATTAATTATACCTTACTTTCCATACTCTTTAGATTTATTGATATTCTATTTGCTATAATACGGTGTTGAGTTACGCCACACATTGATAACAACAAGAGCAGCGACATATGACTATTGAAGCTGAACAAACGCTAGCTTTCACCTGTGACGTCGCCCACACGGTCATATGGAAATAACTGTCAGTTGTGTATGACACAAGATATATATATATATATATAAGATATTTCATATCTATTTTTTTCAATTTGAACCAGTAGTTCCAGAGATTAGCGCGAACCAACAAACAACCTATAACAATATCTATGCTAGGAGGACTATCTAGTCCTGATAAATAAATATAGGATAAATAAACAAAGCAGCGGGGAACGGAGTGTCTTAACACTAGGTTCCTACGGTTCCCTCTGCCTACCCTGCCATGTGCGGGATACAGCGTGAAGTTATTATTATTATTATAACATTGTCTTAATTATTAGTATATTTGAAGCGATCATTCTATAATATTAATATATATTATCTAAAAATACATTATAATCTAAAGTACTTGTTTACACGGCACGTAACATCATACGATAGTTTGACGCACGTTTGTATAGATGGCGCTGCTTTGTCACAAAGTCAACTAAAACACGAAAATATATTAAATAATAATATCTAATTGTTGTCATTTGAGGCAGTGGATTCGATTCCCATTCGTTGCAACTATTTTTATTTTCCCGCTCTGGTGTTAGCGTAGATAATGTATAGGCGGAACCCGGAAAATATTTAGTTTTCTTAGGTTTTCTCTATATACAGGTTGTATATACAGCGTAAAACTAAAATAAATGTTATTAGAGGCCACAGAGGGACAGTGTCTGTCCGTACATGATGGATGGATGGGCAAGAATTAGAAACAGTATAAAATCCCTGAGGATATTGGTATTTCATCATCCAGACTGGATATTTTCCTATATTCTAGAAACTTTAAGCAGTTTCTTCTCATTATAAATGAATTTTTTTTTGCGGTTAGATAAGTTAGCTCCAGCGGTTAATACGATGTTCTGTTTGTTTTGTTCTAGTAATACAATGTATTAATGAATATTTTCCAGCTTCTTGTACTCTCAGCTCTCACTCCACTTTTCGACCGAATTCGACACGTTGTGTGTTGAGAGCTTTGTCTTACCAGGGCAGGGTAGGGCAGGGTAGGGCAGGGTATGAAAATAAGTCACTTCTCCCAAATGGGAATTGGGGATTGAACATACATCCATCGCGGTTGTAATCAGATTCCCCACTAAACCACGATAGGCATAGCTGTTTTTTTCTATAGTACCACGTATTAATGAAATTATATTCGTTTTTATGTTTATAAAAAGAAATTGGGTATGAGTCATCCTGTGTACTGTCGCTTACATAACGTCTTAAGTTATCATTTACACTTGCCTTTATTATCCAAGATGTTAAAGTACGTAAGTAGTGTTTTTCTCCTTCCACAAACAGCATATTGCGAACTAAGCACAGAGACAGAGACATAGCGAGTGAGATTTTCAGTTTTCCATATTGACCCATTTAGATACTGGCAGTCACCGTGGCGCAATGGAACACTAGTTCGATTCTTCTATCCTTCGTTCGATTTCTAGGGAATATATATTTTTTGCCCCGTTTAGGAGAAAATTAGCGTAAAGTCTCGAATTCGAGTGAATAGTGGAGAGGAGAGTACCTAATTACTTTCTACTCGACACGGATATGAACCGACAACTTCACTCCAACGAGACACGTGTCAACTACACCACTACGGTGTAGAACACTATGATTATATTCATCCGCTATAATCATAGTAGTGCGGTTAGAAAGTAAAATATACCTCTTAAATTGCTTCGTCTAAGGGAAGCCGAATCATGGCGACCTCGTTTGATATATATATATATATATATATATATGTATATATATATATATATATATATATATATATATATATATATATATATATATATATATATATATATATATATATATATATATATATATATATATATATATATATATATATATATATATATATATATTTGATAAGAGTCATACCTCTTTCGCCCTGTCTACTGTAACCTCTTCATACATGCCCTCCGGATGGTCCTCATGTATTTTACGTTAAATACTGTGCGCTTAAAGATCAGCAGTTGTAGATATTTTTGCTTTAATAATAGTACTATAAAATTATAAAATTTATGCACACATACAGATATATATATATATATATATATATATATATATATATATATATATATATATATATATATATATATATATATATACATATATATATATATATATATATATATATATATATATATATATATATATATATATATATATATATATATATATATATATATACATATATATATATATATATATATATATATATATATATATATATATATATATATATATATATATATATATATATATATATATATATATATATATATCTTCAAGAACCAGAACAGAATTGATATCAAACAAAAACACAATAATTGTATTTTTATGCTAAAATATAACATAAACGTATTTTAATATATTCTAATAAACATTATTAACATTTAATTTGTAAAATAACAGCTATTATTGCATCAGTGGTATGTTTTTTTTTAGTTTAACGTTTTTAATTTTTTTTTGAACATTCCGTTCTACAATTTCCGCAATTTTTAAAGTAGTGAGTGGCGGAACTCAACGCCGCGTACTATTTTACCAGAATAATTATAAAAACACTCGATTATTATATAAAATTTTAATATCAATGTATATCGAACCCACGATCATCGCCTTCACACTGACACACTATCCCAATACTTTAATGACATATCACTGACGTATTAGAATATACTATATTGAATTTATAATAACATATGATATAGACTAAATATATAATTACTTTAAACACTTAAATACTAATTGTGATTAAACCTAACAATAAGTAATTGATTTGAAAAAAAAAAGTATAGATTATGGTATTTGAAAACATTCTAGAACTTTCCATATAAGGACAGACGTTTTCCTGTTTATTATTAAATTATAAAGAAGTTATCGAGGCCGTCGTGTCGTAGCGAGATACAGCGTCTGACTTTTAAACGCGACGACTTTGGGTTCGATTCCCATGAGGAGAAATTAATGTTTTTTTTTTCATGCACTCAACAATGTCTTTTAAATTGGGCGGATATCCGCGAACGTAGAGTCTTAGCACTAGATTTCCTCTTACCTTACTGTAGGCGGGATACAGCGTGAAGCTACAAAATATACGTGAAACGTGCAAAATATACGCATTTAATCTAGTGTCACAACACTCTGTTCTCTAATTCGAACATAGAACCATCGTGTTTATCACCTTTCCAATTATTTAATAAAAGTATTTTTTTTTATATATATATATTATATTATATTTTAAATCTTTCCTCTTTTCTTATAAAGAAATGAAATAATTAAGTTAATTATTATTTTCTATTAACAATTTACGTTGTAGGTATTATTGTTTGAAATCTCAATAAAAAACGACCCTCGCGTATAATATAGCTATGTTATTTACATGAAAGTGTAACGAACTCTCCGCTTTTACTTTATTTCACTCTGTAGCAGAATGGACAGAGGGAAACCAGTGTTAAGACACTATGTTCTCAACATTTCGGTCAATTTTCGAACCATGGTGTGGTGTGGAACTCGACGCGGTGGTTTCTTCTACACACGTGTTTATTCAATTTTGTTGTTATACTTTATTCATTAATAATTTTGTATTACATAATATAATAAGATCTTATGTTCTCGATTAATTTTACGCCGTGGTCACTAGTAAGCCCAACCACCACTAACTGACCACAGATGAATGCACTGTGGTTAATTTAAAAATTGCAAGATTCCTTTTTTAAAAAGTCGATACAAAAATATATATCTTTGTTATTTTAATAGCTGTTTTAGCACACAATAGATTCCACATATAGATTAGGATGAGGTTATCTAGTGTTAAGACACTCTGTTCTCCGCTTTCCGCCATTGGAAACATTGCATCTTGAGTGGCGGAACTTAACGAGCGACGAAAATGATATCCATTCATTCTCCTCGAGTTGGAATCGAACCCACGACTGTCACGCTTACAATCAGACGCTGTTCGCCACGACGGTATATTTAAATTACCTTATCATTTATTGTAATCTATCAGTGTATTACAAAATCTCTCATACCTCCTACCTACTCCTCCTCTTTACCTCTTAAGGTAAAAAAAAACCATCTCCCTAAATGTGATTCGAATTGAGAACCTTCATAAACAGTCACTCTATACAATTGCATTGCAGTGACCTCTAATATTAATATCAATTTATCTTTATAATAATTATCCGCTTTATATGCATGACGTATAAAATATATACATACATAATATATTACATGTATTTTTCAAATATATATATATATATATATATATATATATATATATATATATATATATATATATATATATATATATATATATATATATATATATATATATATATATATATATATATATATATATTATCACTTTTAAATGTTACTCCACAATAAGGATAGAAGTTTTATAGAACAAGTAGTGCAGGTTCGAGCCCAGCTCAGTTCTGATATCTTTGTTTTTTTTTTATATTTTGTACAACAGCTCGTACTGTTCAGTAAAACAGAAGAATAAATCTTTTATTTAAAAAATATTAAAATAATAAAAATAAGTAGTATTGAATTTCGGTTTCATCCGTTTTTTATTATGAATACATTTTAAAATAAATATCTGTGCACAAAATTTGACCAACTAGGATTTGAACCTGGTGATTTCTTATTTATTAGAATGTAGGCAGAGATAACATAGTGATAAAACTCTCCGTTCTCCGCTTTCCAACCGAACTCTAGACTTTCGAATTACGTATTGAGTGGTGGAACTCAACTGCTTCTCTTGCGCCAGTGGGCAATTGAAAATGATTCATTCCCACAAATGCGTATCGAACTCAGGACATCGTCTTGTTACAATAGATATTTTAAAAAAACCATAATATCATTAACTTAAAAAGCTCAATAAGCTAATATCATTTAACAGTTAATATGAAAAGTATGAAAACGTTAAATATATTTCGCTATTTTTACTTTCGAGCCAATTTAAATCGCTTCTAGTATACCGTCTTCTAGTAATCAGAATGCAAAAGATTTTTTATTAAACTTCTAATAAAATCATCGTGAATACAGACGAGAAGGAGAACGGAGTGTCTGGCCACTAAGCTCTGTGATTGAAAACGTTCTCACTTCCTGTCCCGCAATACAGAAACGTATGAAGAAATAATCTATCATATAGATTATAAAATATAGACTTGTTTAGACTTGTTAAGACACTAAAACGCGATGCTACAGGTTGTAGCTAGAAACAATATACGTTCCTTAGGTAGCTAAGCTAATATATCATTGTTGTTTTGTAATATAAGAAGAAAAATGTATTAATTTATTAATATATTGATAATAATTATTGATTTTTTTTACAGTATACCAACATGCGGCGATGAATTCCGCCATTTAACACGCAATGTCTCGAAAGGCGGAAAGGGGAGACCAGAGAGTATTATCGCTAAGTTCCTTCCGTCTATCCTGGCATATGCGGGATACAACGTGAAGCTATTTACAGTACACCTGTATTATGACGGACCTGACGGAGAGTATATATATATATATATATATATACATATATATATAAAGCAAAAAAAAACATTTTTTCTTACTAGTAAACAAGCAACTTATTCCAGTTTGACCTACTTGAGTGGACAGGATAGGGGTCCAGTATACAGAACCGGTTATACGGTATGAACTCGCTATACCGGTCTTGTACATCGCGTCTTTCTTATAGGTATAGGCTATAGGTAGATACTTAAAAAGATATATAGATATATAGAAATTGTACAGCCTTCGAACGATTTAGCTTCTAGGATAGTCGGGTCGGAGTTCAATTTTATATCAGTTTCTTGTTCCTATAGGCTCTTAAATCTTATGAATTACGTAGATATTATTTTTTTTATAGCTAATGGAATTTATATATAGAATCTATGTTACAAATGGGGAACAGAGTGTCTCATCACTAGATCACCTTTGTCTATCCTGTTCTGAGGACATATAACGTAAAGTCATTTTATTATTATTTTATATATGATTTTACAAAACATATATATATATATATATATATATATATATATATATATATATATATATATATATATATATATATATATATATATATATATATATATATGCAAATAACATTAAATTTTAATTATCTCAATCAATAAAAATTATATATGTTAGATTAGATTATAATCAAAATCTAATAAAAATGTTGCCTCAAATGGGATTCGAACTCGCAACTAATCAAGGACAATTTGTCCCAAATTGAAATTCTATATTGTCATCACTATTGATTAGAGAAGCTCTTATAAAAGTTTCGTTTAGCATTTAAATAGGTTCATAAATATTCTAGATCTTGATAGCGACTCGAATATTTATTGTAAATTAAATGTTTCTGTTAAAGTGCTTTGTTTGTGGCATATGCTAATGTGGCCGGGCATGACATCATGAGGCACGAGGTAAGAGGCACGAGGTAAGAGGTAAGAGGTAAGAGGTACGAGGTGGGGACAAAAACAAGCTCTCCATTATTGAAACTATGTATTTTTTTATAATTTCTACATATTCCATTTTACTGTCTATCAAATAAACATCAATTATTAAACAATTGATCTCTATTTGCCATAATTTTATTATTGTTAGTTTTTGTAAATGTCGACAATTCAAGAAGTTTATATGTATTTTATATGCAATTTTCCATTTAAACCGAATAAGTGTGAACTAATACTATGATATTGTGCGTTTTAAAACACTGGACCCTACAAACATTTAGATTTCATTTAAAACACAGTCTATTTATAAACTCGTATATATAAATTACACTGGAGGTATAAACACGAATTCGACATTCCAATAAATACAACATCTCGTCAAACGTCGTACCGTCCGTCCGTCCGTCCGTCCGTCCGGTAGCTCCCAAACATAGAAAAACAATCTTACAAAAAGTACAATTTTCATCTTTTATATTAAAACTTAAATAACTTAATACTTGTTATAACTATATAATATAACCTGAGATCTTTTCAGTGTGAGGACGCGGAGGGCCGGCCCTCTATTCATACTCTCGTAACTAACTCTCATTAAAGTATAATATATCTCATTAAAATTTTATACATTACAAAAGTAGTATCACAAACAAATGTGCGGCCCCGGTCTCCCCGGGTTCCCGGGTTCCCGGGCTCCCGGACTCCCGCGTGCCCAGGGTCCCGGGCTGCCGGGGCCCAATAAATACCACCATCCACACAGTACTCGCGTACCAACTCACAATATAATCGAACTCCAAACAAAATAACACGTAACACTAAGTCGATCAAGGTATCGCTATCACAAGCGCAGCGGCTGAGATCGAGGCGCCTAAGACCTAACGCCGCTACGCCTTCTACAACTATTCTTTACATTACATATCACGCTGTGCTTTTTTTCATCTTATTACAAAATATAATTAATATAC
Source organism: Dione juno (assembly GCA_037127375.1). Taxonomy (NCBI): domain Eukaryota; kingdom Metazoa; phylum Arthropoda; class Insecta; order Lepidoptera; family Nymphalidae; genus Dione; species Dione juno. The sequence continues at coordinate 293,735 of JAXRJS010000064.1, read as the reverse complement.
ATATTTTTAATAATATTGATTGATATTTGTTTATAAAATAACGAAAGGCTACGTAGAAAGGCTCACTCCGCCTGACTCCGGAACAGCTTCTTCTTTTCTATCGTGAACTGGGGGCTGATGATAATGGTGCCGCTTCTCGTTAAATTTCTGGAAAGAACACAAATTATTAATACATATAGCCAAATAAGCAAGTCAAGGCCTTATATGGAAAAATAAATAAGTCATTGAAGTTACTCAGTACAAAATTTGTTAAGCTTAGATACTCACTTTAAGAATTGCGGCAGTAAGTTAGTCCAGTTGGTCGGACTGTGTTCCAGGTGGAGATGGATTTCATGCGTGGTTAAGGTGTTTGGATCTATTTTGAATGCAGCTAGGCGTCTTCCAGCCACGTCCACTATCACAGCTGCCCCCCTGGACCCACAGGGTTCGCCTTCCGCTAGAGCCAGGGTTTGTCTCGAAGCCCTGGCCAGCAGTTCCGCTGGCACCAGGACCTCCGCCGTGGCTAGCTCACTAGCTCCCTTGGCGGCTCGAAGTTCTCTCTCAAGTCTTTGAGCCAACGCCGTCTCCGTCGGTACCGGTATCGGTGCCTCTCTCCAAGTCGGCCCATTCCATGCTGTAACAATGGAAAACTTTTATTATTTATTTATTTTAAAGAATAATTTAAATATAATTAGTATAATTTATGGTAGGAACGAATAAGAATTAATATTTTAATGTTTAGAGATAAGTGCAGTTGGTAACTAACAGAGGGTGAAGCAACAACAGCTGTTGTATCAGCTGACCGTGACGTTTGCGCCCCGATTTCCTTGAAGTGAGCAGTTCTTAGGTTACCAGTGTTAAGATTTAGTTCTGGAAGTTGCATTAGAGTAGAGTATGGGGTATAGGCTATGGGCTAGGTAGGTAACGAGTTGGGCAGTGAGGTAGGCAGTGGGGCTGCGCGCGCCGCCTAGCAACAGCTGAGCCGGTTAGAAAGTCACTTCCCCACCGCCGGCCGCAACGAATAGAAAGTCTCACCTTTTTCACTACTGAATCCGACGTTAAACTGACTCGTGACCGGCAAGATCTCCATGTTCTCCAAATTTTTACTTATATTGTACACTTTTATTACGTCAAAAAAATACGGTGTTCCTAATTGGAACCGTAAACTACTGTTACTAACAAAATATCACAAGTGGCGTTTATTTGTACACGTTATTGTTATATCGCTAAAAGCACTGTAAGGACTAGCTTTGAGATCGGGGGCGAAGCGCTATCATCAGATCTGATCGTAATTGGGGCTATGCCCTCGCTGACCCCGACCCTGTCGCTTTCTGTGACGGACTGACGATGCCGGGTAGCGCGCGCGGTATATATAGAAAGCCGGGGTCGGGGGTGCGGGGGGACTCACCGCGGGGGGCCGCGGGGGCACCGCACGCCAGTCGCGATCTACTGTCGAAGAGTGAGCACGTCACTCCTCTAAGCCGGCTTCTGTAAACGCCGGCCGGCCTTTGTTCTAGTTAGCGTGAAGTTTTCGTAATATACCAGTGTTTTAAATTGTCGTGATCATATTTAATTTCAACGCTTAGTTGTAATGTATAGTTTTAGATTTAATATTGTTATCATTAGTAATAAGATTTTTAATGTAAGATATGGATGATAATGTGTTTATCGGGCGTCGCAACGGCTAGTCGGTTGATGATGACGTGTAGTTTTAATATTATCTTTAAGATGGATATAAAATCATTATTCTTTGTACATTTCAAATTATCACATAATGTATATTTGCAACCTTTGTAAACGAAACTTGCCAAGTATCATTTAACGGATAGACGTTGTTTTGAAATCACGAACAATGGCTTTTGTTTAATTTTTCGTTAACACCCTGAGAATGCACTTAGCAACACACTGTAGAATATTAATAATTAAGAACAAAAAAAAATGTAAATACTCTTTAATAAAACGTTAATATTCTCTATAGTCTTAGTCTTCGTCTACTTCTAGGGCTTTTTATAAAGTTTTAATTGTAAAGTAAAATTTTATGAATTTTTAAATATATTGTATTATTATTAAACAATATGATGTGTTTGATTTAATTTCAAATAATTATAATGTAAATTGTGTGTTGAAGACACATCATCCTATACACAGATGCTCAATGATATTTGCATCAAAAAGTTTTGCATACATAAAATGGCATTTCAATTTAATACGTTCGTTTGAATCTATTATAACAGCTAATAAAATGAACTCAATGTAAATCTACTCTACAAATGTAAGACAATTTGTAAAATATTTCTACTTACGATACCGAATTGTGTTTTAGTCAGTCTTTATCATATTTGTTATACAGTACATATATAAAATCGTAAAGCTGAATAAATTGTGATCTTTGCATTTTGAGAAATAACTGACAAATAAAAAGAAACTTAGCAACAACTGTATTCCACTTGGAAACAAGATAATAATTTCAATTATACATAAAATTGATGTGTAAAACTTTAATCTCGATTGAAATCGTTATTACATAGAAAACAATGGAACAAAAGGAAAAGAAAGGTTAGTTGCTACGTGAAGCCGGCCGGTGTGTCGGCCTTGAGTGAGTCACGGTATATTATAGTTAGAAGTTTCTTGCATTTCAGTTAAATCGACTAAAAAACTAAACGTAATGTTTTACGCATCTTCCGCTTTAAGAACAGTAGGCGGAGAGAGCATACCATTAAAACACTCTGTTTTTATTTTATTCTAATCAGTGAATCAAATTCCGTTAGGTAAATGATCTTGTTAGACAAAATAGTTATATCCTTATGTACAGAATTATCCTAAACTTATTAGATAGAAGAGTGACATGCATAGATAGATATATAAACTCTAAATATGTAACTATAACTAAATTGAATAAATTGCAGTTTTATTAGTAATTATAAAAAAACAATTATAGGTATATTAGTTATAAAATGTTTTTCTCAAGATATCAGTATTAAAAATATAAAATATTTTATCTGTTCTTTATATTTTTTTTATCCATTGTGATAAGAAATTATTGACCAAACTACATGACTGTACATTTTATATTTACATGTAGAGATAAATGTTATTTTACATTTAATTAAGATTTGTTAATGAAACAGCTAAAAAAAGGAAGTTTCTAAAATATAAGTTTATTTTACACAAAATTAGAAAATACTTCATATAATTATAAATAATACTTGATTTAGAGAATATGTTAATAGTAGAGTTAAAGTAAGACATATATTTTTTATAGATCATGGGTTTATTTTCCATTAACATAGGGCTTACATTATTTAGTAATGTAGAGAAAAAGAGCTAGCTAAGCTAGCTTCAATTTATATTAAAAAAGTTTTTTTCTAAATACATAGACATAGAAAATGTAGAAACCTGTTCTATTAAAACTATTAGAAATTGTCAGGTGGTATATAATTAATGTAATTTTTTAATTAAGAAATATCTAAGTACAATTCACAAAAAAATCATTTTTATATTTAATTAATTATACTATTCATATGTACTTCTGTGTTAATTCATTATTGTACTAAAAAATATCACAAATATATTAATATTATATGGCAAGGAAGAAACCAAACTTATGTAGTTTAGTAAAAAAATTATATCTTTTATATCAATCAAGCTGCAAAGAGCTTGTAATATATATTTGCTTTGAACGAAAATTTAACCCGGACAAATATATAATTTGTCATGCTACTATTAAAGTAGCATGCTCTAAGTTCTAAGTAAAAAGAATTAATAAAAATATTATACTTGTATTTCCCTAGTTAGCACTTTATTTACTAAAGTAGAATATAGTAAAAGGTGTGTTTTACACTTATGTGTTATATAGCAAATAAATTCGCTAACAACCCAATCTCCTTTATTATGTAATTTAAGAAACTATTATGAAAGATTTTCTTGTTAAATGAACTTAATAGAAAAATATTTTTCACCTTTATTATATCATATCTATTAATATTACAATAACAAAGTAATTAACGTTTTTTTTTTTCATTGTGTACAAAAAAAAGAAAAAAAAAGTGATTCATTCATTCAGTTCTATTACAGAGAACAATTATAAATATTAATTAAAAAAAAGATTTTCATATAAATATCATAGTGATCAATCGCTAAGATCTACTTTTTATGACACTAATTAATGGCATTCTAGCCTTTGCTATACCTCGTTAGCCAAAAAAATTTTCTTCTGAAGGTGTATTATCTTGTTTTCATAATTAAAATTATATAGTAGATAATTATCTGTACATATACTTTTTTGTACCAAATTGGACTCACTAAAAAAGTGTTAATGTAATGTTTATGTTTAAATTATATTTAGTTTTTCAATAAAATAACTTTTTTTCTAATACTGTATTTCATTTAATTGCCGATTTTTTTCTAATATTATACAGTTATTAATAAAAATGATTATCAACATGTTAAGTCAATAATTATTTTTAGGCGAAACAAAAAAAAAAAAACAAGATTAGCATAGATTAAAAATACTTTTTTTTGTTATTTTTTTATAATTATTAGTTTTTAAACATAATATTAATAAGGAATTGGATAAAAAAATTAAATAAGTATAACAAATAATTTCAAGATATATCATTATCAAAATACAATTATAACAAAAAAATATATATATTCTAAAATAGTCTTTTTTTTATCTATTTGTGACAAAAATTTACAATTTCTTCCCAAAAAAATGACCACTTCAATAAATGTGGAATTTTTATTTAGCGTCATACTATTTTCGGTTAGGTCAAAGTTAAAAAGCGACAAGAGACGTTTAGACATTTGTGGGTTCGATTCCCACACAGAGGAATGCTTCAAAAGGACGCGGCGATCGGTTCCGGGACTAAACAACCAATGTCGAGAATCAGAGAAAAGTGGAGAACGGAATGTCTTAACATTACGCTGTCTCTGCCTATCATAAAGCAATATACGACTTAACTAAATATAAATATAATGATGGTGGACTCTTATACTAAACTAATTAAATTAAATGTTTTCATCGCTCTGATAAAAGAAGTATTGAGTTTCGCCATTCAATACGCCTGTCCAGAACTCGAGCGGAGAGTGGAGTAGCAGAGAGAACTAACTCTCTGCCTTTCACATAAATTGATAAAACACACACATTGATAGAATGTCTATATGAAAGATTTTATATATATATATATATATATATATATATATATATATATATATATATATATATATATATATATATATATATATATATATATATATATATATATATATATATATATATATATTGGCGTCATTCATGTTATCAACAGTTGCACATTAATACAACTATTATTGCAGTTATAAAAGATAATTTTAACTTTATCAATATATATGATATCGATCGAATCAATAATATCGATTAATTACTATAATGTTTGAAAAACAATATTTTGCATGAGGCTATAAAAAGCAGTTGCTGTATAGGTATGGTGTTAAAGTAACACTTTCCCATTGTAATGGGTTCAAATCCAAGAAGATTTTCTTATGAGATAAATGAGATCATATTTTCATATGTCTTTCTCTTTAACTGTAAAATATATATAGTATTATTATATATAGTCCATTAAGACACTGCGTTCTCCGCTCTCCGCCCTTACGTGTCGAGTAGCGGAGCTCAACGCAGCGTTTAATTAAAAAAAAATGAAAAGACATTTCATATAATATAACTATAGATTATATAACATATAACTATATAAGTATGGATATACTAGTTTGCTTAAATATTCAAGCATAAGCATGAATTCACTGTCCCCAAGTATCAAGTTAATACTAAATCCACATGTTCTTGAATAACTTACTTTAGTATGGGAGAAAAAAACATAGTGGATATAGTATACTGTATAGTGTAATGTAGAATAAAGCAAAAGGGTCCATATTTACGATTCAAATGAATAATACATGAAGCGTTTTGATACTTTGATAAGACAATAGTCGATCTATCTTCTTGATATGTGCTATAAAGTGACGGGTTTTTTTTTTTGTACTAGTATAGGGTTTAATTTAATAGAGAGAGAGGGGGAGAGGGAGGGAGATAGATAACCTATAAAGAAACAAGTTTCAAAATGTTACTATGGGTTTTTAATGTTTTATAGATCAGGGCTGTAATTAAAAATACACCATATTCCACATACGTTTTACCATAAAATTTAATTTGAATTCCTATAAGTAGCATATCGGGTACACTTGCCCGAGCATACACGCTTAGAGAGTCATTTGGCTGATTTATTTAGCTACTGTGCTTTTTTGTGTTTAGGCGTTCTAAATTGAACCTTGTACCACCGTGATATGGTGTAAGCCATGGTATTGTAAGCAGGGTTGATACGAAGATAAAAATAAGTATATAATAAAGAATTCACTGGGAAAGTAGTAATCTTTTTTATCTAGATTAATTAATCATTATTTTGCTTCCAATTCATTTACAATCAATTTTTTTTGTATATATATATATATATATATATATATATATATATATATATATATATATATATATATATATATATATATATATATTAATAAAATACTACAGAGTAATGTATTTAGAAAGAAAACGATCTACGTCAATTTTTCAATAATTTGAATAAAAATATTCTATTATAATGCCCTACAGTTTTTTTTTCTTTTGTGTAAGATCACTCATACTTTGCATAAATATTTACTATTCAGTCATAGGTAAGGTAAGTTGAGGCTCGAATTCGTAAAGAAAGTGTACGACTTAGTGTCTTAGTGTCATATGGAATAAAGCGTAAAGTTGTAAAAAAATACCATACTCTTTATGGTTAACGTGCCTTAGTAGTGCGTTGGGTGTCAGAAAATAGCTTATATCTCTAAAAGAGATATACACTATACACTATGTTTGAAGGTAATTAGGAATTTGGTATTTGATATTTTACATTACACTATATTCATTATATATAATAATATCAATATAATCAATTTTCTACTTGTTGCCTAGTTAGGCATTTTTTTTATGTTAGCAAGTTTAGCAATTTTTATGCTTCTACATACAAATGTAATGAAGAAACTGCTTAATTTATATTAACATCGCTACAGGTGTTTCGACATACATTAAGAAACTAATCAATATATATATATATATATATATATATATATATATATATATATATATATATATATATTATATATATATATATATATATATATATCAAATATAATATTTAAAAATTGGCACTTATTTTTGGCCCCCTTGGATAAATAGAAAATTTCCTCTAGGTTTTTCTATCTACACTAGTGAAGTAAAATTAAATAAATATATTATAAATACGTACTCGTAAGTAACAACCCTAAGGAAAAGGTTCTTATACTTTAGGCGATTAAAATTGATAAATGGTTGAACAGGTATTGAGCGGAACGCGCACTGATTGTTAAATCGATATAAGGTGTAGGTTTGATTTCTGGTGGATATATATATATATATATATATATATATATATATATATATATATATATATATATATATATATATATATATATATATATATATATATATATATATATATATATATATATCAACACACAGTGTCTTAAAATCGGACTGAAAGGGGAAAACGGAGGGTTTTAACGATACGTTCTCTCCGCCTACTAGTGTCTGCTATTTGCGAGATTAAGATTAACGTTAGTGTAGTTATAATTCGCTTTGCATTTTATGTAGTATAAACGTGGAAAGAAAGAGAGTACAGCACATGAAAGACTGTGGTTAAATTATTCTACTCTCCACTTGCCAATTTGTTTTTATCTTATAGAACTGTCTATATATCTATCTTAAAAAAACTTATATCAAAACCAAAAAACTTATTTAAAAATTATACCATTTTTTAAATTAAAAAAAAATCCTTATGTTGATTTGAACGCGCACTCACCGCGCATTGTAAATATGACGTAGGAGGGCATTATCATATCAAAATTTCATATAATTATAGAATTTCGCCTCAAAAATAACATAAAAGGACAAAATGTTATAATTGTATTCAACAGGATAGGCTTGCTTCCCCTTTGTTTGGGGTAAGAGATAATGTCTAATGAAATTTTACTTTATTTTCAAATATTTACAGTTTATTTTCCCTTGACAACTATATTTATGTATGGGACAAGTCACTTTAATCAATTTTAGACATTATGGCCATAAATAAACGGTCTATATTTAAAGTTAATGACAATAATAACCCACTGTTAATGTCCTTCAATATATGTAAGGGGTAATGTGTTCAAAATAAAACTATTCAATTTACAAATTTGTATATATATATATATATTATATATATATATATTATATATATATATATATATATATATATATATATATATATATATAATATATATATATATATATATATTATATATATATATATATAATATATATATATATATATATAGATATATATATATATATAATATATATATATATATATATATATATATATATAATATATATATATATATATATAATATATATATATATAATATATATATAGTATATATATATATATATACTATATATATATATATATATATATATATATATATATATAATATATATATATATATATATATATATATATATATATATATATATATATATATATATACTATCCATATATATATATATATATATATATATATATATATATATATATATATAGTAGTGACTAAATAAACTCTTGCTAAATTAAAATACAATGTACTCATTTTAAAAGGGTCATCTACCAGCAAGTCGATGGTCAACCCCGAGTAAGTCGAAGTAAGTTCCTCTTCTTCTAACAATTTTTTTTTTAAATTTCAATCTGGTAATCGAACCAGCAACTACCATATACTATCTCTTAACTCGTGTCCTTTTTAATGCAAGAGAAAACCAGCACTTTCAAGTACTTCTGTAAAATGATATAAATCTTTAGGTGCACTCTCACCTAATCCTTATTCGTTGAGCGGCGCGAGTGCAAGCTGCATACTGACGATTATAATTATGTATATGGAAATCGTGCAGTGCTGTATTGTGACGTAATATACATACTACATAATATAATGTCTCCATATTGACGCGGAGAGTGGAGTGGAGTGATTTGTATGTGAAGCTATTAGAAAAAAACTTAGAGATCTCTAAAACTAGCCTAAAACAATTAAAATTAGTCTAACCTAAGGAACAAATTCAATTTTTTTTTGTCAAGTAAAATAATACTTCTATAATCTGTTTGCTTATTGAATATTATAGCTTCTTCAGCTTTACCCTGTATACCAAACGTGTGAAAAAAAGCGTGTTGCTTGGCGGAACTCAACTTAGTCTATCAGACTGGAGAAATTAAAAAAAAAAAAAGAAAAAAAAATTATATATATATATATATATATATATATATATATATATATATATATATATATATATATATATATATATATATATATATATATATATATATATATATATATATATATATATATATATATATATATATATGTATCTGTTTATGGTAACATTCATACGTCAAATAAACTCAAACAAAGGTGTCATTGTTAACAGTAGGTAGGTACTGTTAGTGATCTACTTATGGTGGAACGGTTGCTGCTGTTAGTCTCTGGTGTGTAGTAGTTCAGTGGGTCGGTTGCTAGGCGAAGGAGTGGGGTTCAAATTACGTATGGAGAATATATGTTCTTTTAAATCTTTAATGAGAGCCAAAACAAGAATAATATGTGTTAAGAAAATAATATAAGTATTTTTAAAGTTTTGTTAATATACTCGTGCATGTAGGGTAACTTGTTCTAGATTTTTTTTATCTCTCTTGTAATGTATAAATTAATAAAACTAATAATAATATGATATTGTGACGCAGCAGCACAGCGTCTGACTATAGACAAGACAGTTGTGGATTCGATTCTTACTCGAGGGACTTAATGCCTTAGCTCTACGTTCCTTCTGTCCACTCTGATATTTGGGGGTAATAAAAATTATTACTGTAGATATGTATAGAAGTGACCCCATAGCAACAGTGGGTGTGACAGTAACAGCTGCCAGTTTCGGTTGTGATTAAACTATTGCATTTCGAAGGGTTGCCAGCAAGGTGTGATTTTTACCTCAATTTGTCAACTTATGCTAATATTTACAATAATGTGTTGCTATACAGATGGCATTTGGGCACAATGGGCAAATTTTAATGACATTTTGTAATAAATGCATATTTATATATAAATGAAGATCTATGTGTATATTATAGAGCTGACGAGTTTGTTTGTTTGTTAAAAGAGAAAGACCATTTTTCAGCCGCAGGTAGTTCTTTAGTAGGCCTCCCCCACTTTTTGTTCCGTCCAAAGCTATCACTCGCCAAGAGATAAACAAAATTGAAATACATTATTCTCCCGAGCGGGAATCGAACCTACAGTCATGACCTGATTATAAACCACAAGCTATATAGAACTAGAAATTTCCCACAGTACCTATATATAATTAACGGGCGTTGTTGACGGTAACGCTCTAAGATTTTGTTCAAACATTTATATGCCCACAGTGGAAAATTGACTTGGGAATAGAGTAACTGGACTTTGATATATAGAGGTTAATTTTTCTAATATTATTTCATATTCATTAAAAATAACCCCATAGTGCATGTAGAACGACGGTCGTGGGTTCGATTTGGACCCGTTATATTACCTACACCACTATACCACTGTATGTACAATTTTTTTATTTAGTACTAATATTTAAATAAACTACAGCATTGGGTTCCGCCATGTAACCTTTATTATATTTTAAATATTTATACAAAATACTTAAGCTACTTAATGACTCGATTAAAATCTAAATTAATAATCGAAATTATCCAGCCCAGAAATTTGATATACACGGAGAGTGTAGTGTAAAGGAGTACTAACTAAAAAAGGGTTTCCCGAAATTCCAACGGGAACGGGAAAGAACGAGATCTTACGTTTTATAGTCTACGCAAACGAATTTATTGGCTATAGCTGTAAAGTTGAAGATGTAAGCGGCGTTGAGTCCAGTCACCAAGAACTCCATGACTAAACGATGGGAGGTAATCAGTAGTGACTAAACACTGGAAGCTATGCGTCCAGCAAGAGAACTTTTTTAACTTAATTCTATAATTTAGCAATACATCATAATTTGAGTAAGTGAAAAGCTGTTCTTTATGTATTTAGATAGAGAAAATTCAATTTTTTTTTTTTGGAAATGACCTTAAAGTACATAAAAAATCTAAATGGGAATGTATCCACTACCATCGCTAACCACTTAGCCACAGACACCTATAGTGTACGTCACGGCGTTACTTTAAATAAACTATAAGGTGTAATACAATAAGCGCACGCGAAGTGAGTCAAGGTAGTTTAAAGGAAGCTGGTTCAGTAATGGCATTAGGGGCTAAAGTCGGTTACATCCGTAGCTGCATTGCAAAATATTCATCTGTCTTTATGCATTCTATTTCTTAAATTATTATTATTATTATTTATTAAATAGTACGGAGAGTTTTGACACTAGATTGTTTTTTTTTTGTTTTAAACGTGATGTTGATGTATGAAATATTTGAATAACACGTCATTTAAAAAAGCTTATATGAAAATAATGAAAATAATGACAAGAACTAAACGCAGCACCGTACGAGTATCTAACTAGTTTGTGGTGAAAAAATACTTTTGAAATAAACATATTGTCTCAGCGAGAATCGAACTTACAACCAAACGGATCACACACACTACACTACTGTACCGTAACGGCCAGTAGCTTATTATTTGGTTAATAATCTTTAATTTGTTTTCAACAAATATATATATATATATATATATATATATATATATATATATATATATATATATATATATATATATATATATATATATATATATATATATATAAACTAGAATATACCGAAGTCCAGATTGACTTTTTTGTACATACAGTTGAATTACATTATAAGTAACAACTATTAATCATCCTATGAAACCTTAATTAGCTTTAATTGTCATTAAATGACGCCATTTTGCTTTATGTTTTTTAAATGGTTTATTGTATTTTTAAAAATGATCGATGATTCGGAGTGTGGCTAACCGACCTTTATCGATTTATATGATTATATTATTTATAACGGTTGTACCATTTATTATGCAATATCTCTAATGGAAGACGGATACACTCTCTCTCTCACCCAGCGCGATACACTCTCTTCTCTACCTCCGGAACTATATAAATGTAGGAGAAAAGTACTTCAAATTATCTGCATCCTTACGTCCTTCGCGCTGGTATGTCCTGGTAGAGGAGCTGACTTGCTATTTCCATAGCACCTCATCTTCAGTAACAGCTTACACAAATTACATTATCACACAAAAATAATAGAATTATTAATAATAAGAAAGATATCAAAAGCAAAGTGATGCACAATGGTTGGCCGGCCGGTACTTGGTGTCGGTAGTCGCTAGTGACGCAAGCGATACGCTGGTTGAGTCACTAACTGTTGCTAAGCGAAATATTGCGAAATTATTACACTATCTTCTCATATATATATATATATATATATATATATATATATATATATATATATATATATATATATATATATAGTTGATATGTTATACATAAATAGTTAAGGAAAACATATAAAGTTTTTGAACGCAACAGGATTTAAACCCGCCCTTCATGGTAACCGTCCAATGGTATACATAATTTAAAAATGTACCCATTTGTTTATAGTTGAAGAGCGTCTGAATGTCAACACGATGTGGGTTAGATTCCCATAGCGAAGAATGAACTGGTATACCATTTTCCCACTCTGGTAAGACATGAAAGTAAGCAACGGAGTGTCTCAACTCTAGCTTCTCTCTATTATGTAATAAAGAGTGAAGCGAAAATCAAACTTTCCTCTTCATTTATTTAAGTGAGGAGAAAAAATGTAGTGACTCATCACTTTGTTCATGAATCACTATCTATTTCATTTAATTGGAACATTAGAAAATCAACGTTTTGGAAATTATCATTTAAAGTGTTATAATAATATGAATTATGTTTATTGTAAACACAAAATAATTTATATATATAAATATATATATATATATATATATATATATATATATATATATATATATATATATATATATATATATATATATATATATATATATATATATATATATACCCGTTCTTTAACTAACGAGATAGAATAAACGATAAAGAATCTTATATATAACTGTCACATGTTAAAACTATAAAATAAACTATATTAATAACAATAAGGCCAATGTTGATACAAGTTAATTAATTTAGAATTAACAGATATATCAATTATTACTATATATACATTTATATATGTAATAAACATATTAATGTATGTACACATTTTTATATAGGTTTTTAGCCTAATTAGTTGCAGTTCTAGAACGACTGGCAGCGGCTAGGTCACGTACGCTCATTACATATAACGATCTGAGCGATTAAGATAATTACCTCAATTATGTACCGATGGTACAAATGATGCCTTGTTGCCGCGAGTTTTGTTAGTATACTTGTTAGAACAAGAGTGTGGCTGTAGGTGCCGGTTCGATTACTCTAATATAGTGTTAGACGATCATCATATATCTATAAAGGTAGAAAGACAGATAAACATATGGATAGATAGATCGATAGATAGATAGATCTGCTTATAAAGGCTTAAAGGTAGTTTCCATGGATATCGCCAAGACCAGAAGAATCTAGGGCTGCTGGCTTGAAAGGTCTGGCTTGGCTTGAAAGGCTTGCAAGGCCTGTGCTGCCTGTTTAATTTAATTATTATCACGCTGTATCCCGCATATAGGCAGGATAGGCAAAGGGAGCCTAGTACCTAGTGAAGACACTCCGGTCCTCGCTTTCCGCCCAATTTTTGAGACACGGTGTGTTGATATGCGGAACTCAACGCCGCGCATCCTGTATATACTACTATTCCAAATATGGACATATATATATATATATATATATATATATATATATATATATATATATATATATATATATATATATATATATATATATATATATATATATATATATATATCAATGTTTTTATATATTACTCACATTTTGTCACAATACCCTGTTTTCATGGATCATGGATTTTCCTTATATTTATAATTTATTCCATTGAAGGCAGTAATGACGAAATGATACGAAATCGTAAATGTGTCAGTCATTTATTATATGATCATAATTGCTTGTATTTCATCATAATTTGTTCAGTACTTTTATAGGGAATAGGTAAAGTGGGGTATTTTCATGTATTTCTTATAGAAACTATTTAAAATTATTGGAAGAACGTAATAATTGATTTGTGTTGTTTAAATTTAAATATACATACTAACATACTGATCTAGATTTATTTTTACCCAATATTTGATTAGCCATTGATAATTTCTATAAGAATTTTTCCTTCTATATAGTAAGTCCTTTGTACTAGTATAATACCTATATCTACTATACTATCTACATAATACCTGTACCTAGAATTCGAACAAATATATAAAAATATTATATTTAAGTTTATATTTTAAGGTAGTTGATCAAAAGCCTAAATTTTCAATGTCTCTTAGTAACTGTTAGTTAGTCTTCTACTTCCGCTAAAGCCTTGAAACTCCCACTTTAACTTTGTGTTGTTAATAATTGATAATGTTCGACATTATATATTATCTTCAAAATGTCACGGCCATTTTGCGATATCGGTTACAAAATTATGTTTTGATCTCTGATATATATATATATATATATATATATATATATATATATATATATATATATATATATATATATATATATATATATATATATATATATATATATATATATATATATATATATATATATATATATATATATATATATATATATATATATATATATATATATATATATATATATATATCATTTGCGTTCTGTCAAAAATACAATATTGAATGATGAAATATTGTAATTATATATACATTAATTTGAAACCAGTTTTTTCATACAATTACATTATTCATTAATTGATTACATTTTTTTACTTTTAGTGTAAATTAAAAAGAAATTTCATTTTTCATTTTTTCTCTTCACACCATATCCCGCTGATAGCAGGGTAGGCAGAGTAACCCAGTGTTAAGACACACACACACACACACACACACACACACACACACACTGGAGAGTGTGTGTGTGTGCTTTACACCTTTTGAGATATTGCGTGTTGAGTGGCGGACCTTAACGCCGTGGTCTGTTTTGTTACCAGAACAAGGCAAATAATAATTATAAATAATATATAGGGAGAATATATTTCAAGAGTGTTTTAATGTAATCTCGATCGAACCCACTACTTGAGCTATAAGCACTACAAATACAAATTCCAAATATACCAATATACAAATTCCAAGTAAGCGTAATTCTCTGAGCGAACGAATGCTTATTTGCTAATATTCTCGAACGAGCGAGCGAGACCGAACTTAACTGAGCGAGACCGAACTTATGACGTAGTACGTCTGTCGAACCAGTCGCTCGCCGAGTGCTCAGCGAGCGAACGTGCACGCGAATTCGGGCGAATTTTCATATATGTATTACCAAACGATTATTACCGTATACGTTATTACTTATTACCATTGTAATCATTATTACCTAGTTGATTTATTAATGTGAACACGTTTCAATATTACTGGGCAAGTTTAACTTAACGAGAAGTTGATGAGGTAGTGTGTTCAAATAAATCGTGTATGTTATTGTTTGTAATTAGTCAGTTTCTTATCACTCCTGTGTAGTGAGAATCACTTAAAAGTCTCTGCTCTCCGTATTTCATTCACTCTTTCCATACGAAAAGCCAAAGAAATGCTTTAAATGTTAAACAAACAAAGTTTATTAAAATAACACTTTAAAGAGCCTGTTTTTTTATTCGTATCACACTATGAGCTCAACAGAAGATAAACCAACGGAATTAGAATGGACTAACGATCAAATAGTCAACTTGGTCCATGAATATAAGAAAAAGCCTTGTTTATGGGATCCCAAACACCCACATTTCAGAGTACAGGCTGCAAAATATGAGGCGTGGTGCGAATTGGCTGAAGTATTTGAATGTGAAATAGCAGATCTGAGGAAAAAATTTAACTCCATATTCGCTTCTCATAGACGTGAAAAGTCCAGGGTTCGCATCGGGGGGAGGTCTACCTGGTTTTTGTACAACGAGCTGAGTTTTTTACCTAATCATATATCGCATGAAGACGCATCAGCTCTGGTAAATATATATTTTTTAGCTTTATCCCTAGCTGGGCAGTCAGAGAGAACGGAGCGCTAAACGCCGCGGTCCCTGCATACCTCTTTCGTCTCGTCCACTGTCATTAACCTCTTTGTACATGCCCTCCGGAGGGTCCTGAACTTGTTACATGACCTTCCTCCAGTATCTTCGACATGGTGTTTTCAAAAGTAAACCAAAGTCTTCCCTTACCTCTCTTACTACTAACTTTTGCAATAAATATGATGAAAAAACTATAAATTAGAACGTGTTTTATAGGACTTCTTAAACTTAGCTTATTTCCTCTTGTAGTGTAGTGGTACAGCGTCAGATTTTAAGCGCGATGGTTGGGAGTTGGATACTCATTCGTGGCGAGGTCCTGGTCCAAATATCTCTATCTTCAAATACTAGCGAGGATTTAAATTCAAGTATACTAAATGTTCTAATTAGTATGAAAAAAATATATATCTTTGGAAAAATTAACACCCATTTAACTGTTACATGTTTAAAAAGCTTCAACTGTCACTCGTGAGTGAATGAGTGTATAAAAAGAAATGTACATATAGGTAAGAAGTTAATAACCTTTAAAGCCTTAAATAATCTCTTGAAGCCTACGCAACGACGCTAGTATATCGTATAGGTACCTACTTTATGATAATTCTATTATAATATGGAGATTGTATATATCTTATTTTGTATTATTTTTCCTTATTTTGAAGAAGCAGTGCTCAGTGTCGAAACTCTCTGGTCTCTGCGTTCTATTGTCATTCGAAGTAATGTTATTTAATTCATACGCAGTGTATATATGGAATATATATATATATATATATATATATATATATATATATATATATATATATATATATATATATATATATATATATGTATATATATATATATATTATATATATATATATATATATATATCTATATATATATATATATATATATATATATATATATATATATATATATATATATATATATATATATACACTAGGTTCTCTTAGTGTTTTATCACTAAAATTATATTGACAATATAAAGGGAGGATGTTACCAAGAATTTTACTATGTTATGTTTATATGTTGGCATTTTCCTCCTTTCTTTTATTAAATGTAATTGAAACCAGTTTACGACTTATGAATACCTACATAATTCTTAATTAACTTGACCTGATTTATTTCCTTGCGCATTTTAATTGAAGAATTATTGCCATCTTAAGCATCGTCGCTCAAAAAATAATAAAAAATATTATCAATATATATATATATATATATATATATATATATATATAGATATATATATATATATATATATATATATATATATATATATATATATATATATATATATATATATATATATATATATATATATATATATATATATATATATATATATATATATAGTATATATATATAACTGTTCCGTGACTGACTGACTGACTTACCCACCCGGTGTCGCTATCAATAACAATAGAGCTAACAGCATTAACTAAAGACTAAAAAAGAATTATGAAATTTGCATATCATTTGAGTATATTAGTAGAAGAACATTAAGAAACGTGTTTTAGACATTTCGCCAGCACTAAGCGGGATTTTACGTTTAAATTACAAACAAAGTCGCGGGCTACGACTAGTTACTAGTTGTATTACAAGATGAATACAAGAGTGAAATTAGTTCACTCATTTCATAACCCCAAGCTAGAATCGAACCCACAGTCTTGGCTCTATAGCGCTCATACTGTGCCACTGCGCCACGTTTTTGCGAGAATTTGCAAAAATTTAATCTATATTTCCCTTAATTTGTGTAGAATGGATGCTAATGTGTATGTACAAGTGCCGGCGAGGCCACTACCTAGCGCTACTAAATAACTATTGAATAAAATTATATATTTTGTTATATAATTTAATATATATATATATATATATATATATCTAATATGAAATTAACTCAACAAATTATATAAAAAATATGAAATTATATTATTTCTTTTTATTTACGTGCAATCCACTCTCCGCTCTGTACCCATTAAGGGCATGTACCTTAAGGGGATCAAATCCCAGTGTCCATGTTAATCTAAAATATATATAATATATATATATATATATATATATATATATATATATATATATATATATATATATATATATATATATATTATATATATATATATATATATATATATATATATATTTATTTGAAAGAAACGCGAGAACGGTGTGTCTCAACACTGGATTTTCTCCAGCTACCTAAGGAAGACGTATGAAAATAAAATATTAAAATAAAAAGTAAGGATGAATCACTAGTTCCACAAAGGAATATCTATACTAATACGAATATAAAGAAACGACCCTGACATACAAATACAGTGGGTATATGTGCTCGTACATATGTTACTATGTGTTTGATATGTTTGTATATGTTCCGTTCAACACCAATTGTTTTCAATTCGGCGTTGATAACGCGTTACGCGACCTCGATTCGAATTCGCATAATCAAATGCTTAATATATATATAATATATATATATATATATATATATATATATATATATATATATATATATATATATATATATATATATATATATATATATAACCCCACCGTGTATATTCATATACAGATTGTATCAAACTGTGCTACAATGATACCCAATACCGTTTATATAATACGAAGCTTTTTATTATTTTTTTTTAACATCATATTACCAACATTGGTTTATATTTGAATTTTTAAGATTTATGAGGCTTACGAACAAACGATACCACTAAAGCAGTAATATACATATATGTACATATGATTTTTTACTACAAAATAATAATAAAACCTTTTTTTCCATTGTTCTTCAGGCAAAAACAGAAGTACAAAAGACGGTAGAAGATCACGACGCAGAATCATCAGATGAGTACGAAGACAACAGTCGTCAGAGTCCAATCGATGTGATAATCAAGGAAGAACCTCAAATAGTGGAGCAAACATTGCCTAAAATCCAATATGTCTGTTCCAAGCCACGCTTAAAGAGAATATTGAAGAAGAAATTAGTCAAAGAATGTGAAAAGTCCAGTGTTTTGGAAAGAAAATTCTATAAACGATCTGGTTATTACAAAAAGAAGGATGAATGCGACAGTTTTGGTGAATATATAGCGATGTCGTTGAGGAAACACGACGAGAGGACGAGGTCCATGATAAAACAAGCTATTAACAATATTCTATTTGAGCAAGAGATGAAGAAGTACAACGCCAGTGGGTCCCAATACGTTGTAATATCGGCTGTGGAAGAAAACCCCTTAGTTTTAGAATAAATTATAGATTTAATATATATCCTTGTTTGTTTAATTTTCCAGCTTATAGTAATTACAAAGTGAATACAAAGTGATAAATTTCTTTGACATTCTTAGCCTAAGGTTTAGGCATTATGAGCAAAGTATATGTTCTCCATGTTATATTTGAACCAAGAACCGTCAGTTTAAGTCAGATGGATATCGAACACTTGAACAATAAAGACAAGGAAGGAAGCTATCATAAAACATAATTAGCATATATTTTATGTTTTATCTTATCTTATGTTAGCCTTCGCTACGCAAAAATAATATACCAA
This sequence comes from Dione juno, assembly GCA_037127375.1. Classification (NCBI taxonomy): domain Eukaryota; kingdom Metazoa; phylum Arthropoda; class Insecta; order Lepidoptera; family Nymphalidae; genus Dione; species Dione juno. The sequence continues at coordinate 273,893 of JAXRJS010000064.1, read as the reverse complement.
ATAACCTACAATTTACATAGACCTACTATCATCCGACTAAACTTTCACAAATCTAAAGAGAATCGTGAAGAAATTTCCTGAAAAAAATATGATTAATCCAATCCACATTTCTCCGCAGCTGTCAATCATTGTCAATTTAAAAAAAAAAACCTCACATTTAACATAAAAACGCATTTCTCAACACTCCAATAACGTACGATCTCAATATACTTAATTTTCCTTATTTTTTTTTACACATTTTTTTCCATCATTTTAAACTGTCTACGTGATGAAGTGCACGAGCACTTTTACCGGCATTCATGCAAAAATAACGTTTCGAAAATATCAATATACATTGCTTTATCAGTACTAACTTTTTGCTAAACTTTCAAAGGAACACCGCAACGGATTGTGATGTATAGTTTCTAGTGAGTCATTATGCTTTGTGGCAGCAAATTGCATCGGTGCGTACTGTTGCTATACGATCCATTGCGCATTTAGTATGGAAATAAATTTATTATATAGTTGGTTAATGAGCAATGTATGTAGAAATTTTACTTGATTGATCGAAATAGGTAAAGGCTAGATGCATTAGAGCAAAACGATCGCATCACGCCATTTTACGTCATAAGCTAGTTTTATATGTGTGCATTCATTTAACCGATTTCAAGAAAAGTAGTAATGGCTTATATAAAAAAAGTGTGTTCTTTTTATATTCTAAGAGGAAAATGTGTAAGTTTCTTAACTAATGGGTGTGGAAGATGTTTTAAGTTGGTCACAGGTTCACATCAGTCAGACGTCAGTAGACACGTGGTGCTGGGATAGATCCCAGCACCACGTTGACCTCATTTATGGATCATATTCTAAAGAAACATTTATATTTACAATGTTTTTCTTGAACTACTGAGATAAAATACAAAATTAAATTCTGTTATGAGAAGATAGATGAGAAGAAGATAATTCAGCTAGTGTTTATCAGTAAACTGGATGTGGAGAAGAAATGACAGCCTCTGTCAACATATTAAAATTGGAATATATATATATATATATATATATATATATATATATATATATATATATATATATATATATATATATATATATATATATATATATATATATATATATATTATTCATCTCAGAGGGGTGTCTAGCCAATTATCTGTCCGATATTTGGTTTCCGGCATACGGGTACGCGACCCCGGTACCTCGAGCCACCACTTTCATAACCCGATCCAATCCATGTAAGTGGTGTCCCTCCCCTATATTCCAAGTCTTTCTGCCTCTTATTCCCTTTCCTTTCCTGGTTTCTCCCAGTAATGGGTTTGGAGGTCAGATGGCAATCGCTCCACAAAAAAAAACCACTTCGCCACTCATATGGACCGATTGGTCTTAGTCGGAAGGCAGACCCTGGCAAAAAGCCGGGACTAATGCCAGGAAGAAGAAGATATATATATATATATATATATATATATATATATATATATATATATATATATATATATATATATATATATATATATATATATATATATATATATATATATATATATATATATATATATATATATATATATGTTAGTTGAAAATAAATAGGTCTTATTACAAAAAAATATACGTTTAAGCGTATTTAGTAAAATCTGTGTAAATAACAATGTACTGTAAAGACGGTTATTATATTTCAAAAACGACGCCTAGCCGTCTGTTGTTCACTAAATGGCGAATGCAGCTGAATTTGATCACTTGATTCTATTACGAATACGATATATGAGATGCAAAACTAAAAAAAAAATTTTTTAACACATTTGTAAATATATTTGAAGTTTACTTAAAAAAAAGACAACTGTTGAGTTTCTCGCCAGCTCTTCTCAGCAGAACTGACCTCCGAGCTGGTGGTAGCTTCTAGTGGGACTGACAATACTGACACTTATGTTAATTGACGATTCGAAAGTGCTTGCAATAGCCTATTTGAATAAAGAATATTTTGATTTATATTTTCTTTACCTTTACATTTATTTACGCCTGACTTTAAACTTAGTTGGGGGTTCGATTGTCATTTGAGGAAAGAGGAAAATTTACCAATGGGGCGTTAAGTTCCGCCACCCAAAGTGCAATGACACGAATTCAAAGTCTAGAACGCAATGCCTTATTTCTAAATCCTAAAAGTTAAATTCAAAAGAAAGTATTGCGTGCTCAGGTGAGCTTATTGTGGAATAATATAATTAGAAACGTAGTCTTCACACGGCTTTCCTAGTCGCTATCGTATATGTACATCTGCGATGAAGATATTGTGGAAAGTGGAATATATCGCGTTATATATATGTATATATATATATATATATATATATATATATATATATATATATATATTATATATATATATATATATATATATATATATATATATATATATATATATATATATATATATATATATATATATATATATATATATATATATATATATATATATATATATATATATATATATATATATATAATATATATATATATATATATATATATATATATATATATATATATATATATATATATATATATATATATATATATATATATATATATATATATATATATATATATGTTGTTACGTTTGGTCTGTCTGTGACGTTGTGGGGAACGGAGTGTCTTAACACTAGGTTTCCTCTCCCTACCCTGCTGTATACTGAAATATTAAATATTAATACTTAAACAAAGGAAAATTTATAATCATATATATTTTTAAGAGAACTTCCTCTATGTGAACCTGATAAATCTTTACTGGCCTGTTAATCCTATACAGGCTGTTCCATTAACGACAAAAGCACTGCTACACCTAGGTAGTAAGTTCAAATTGAAGAATATCACAGTCTTTATAAATTAAGTGTACGAGTAAACTAAATATTATACAATATATATGCACTTTTTAACATATTTTTTCTAATATTTAAGTCAAGTGCTATGTTAATATACTATTAACTAATAAATACGTACGATAATATACACAGTAGGTACTTACTGTAAAAAAGACATAGATGGAAGACAATGTTTTAATAATATACGTGACTCTTTAAAGTACGCTAAACGAATGTTAATAAGATCATACGTTTTTGTGACAAAAATATCTGAGGTACTGACGTATATATACTGTGGCTCCATGAAAGTATTTCATTTTCAAAATTCTTGGATATTTAATATTTATTATATAATAAGTGCAGGTTCATATCCTACATAACGAAACATTTCCATATGGAATTTTTATAAGCACATTTATTAACAATATCAATGGGGCAGCAGGAAAAGCAGACACTCCGTTCTCTGCTACCTGCTTCTCGAGACTGCGTGTTGAGTGGCAGAACTCTACGCCGCGCTTTTGCCTTGTTGCGTTGCCGGGGCGGCAAAGTAAAAATTATTCATTCTCCCCGAGTGGGAATCGAACCCACAAACCGTCGCATTTACAGGCGACGATGTGACTGCGCTACGACGGTCCTCAAATATGAAATCCATTGAACATATAATTGTACACAGCGTAAATAAGTAACTGTCGTAGTTGTGAGTTCGATTCCCACTCGAGATAAAAAAAAGCTGAGAAATGATATATGTTTCATTTTTTCTTAGATCGAAACGATTTTCCTAGAAACATTTGTCATATATTAGTAATTTGCAAGTCATACAAGAAAAGACAATGACATACATATATATATATATATATACATTATATTAGTAATTTTCTATATATCTACTACAAACAACATATATGTATGTTTGCTACGACATAATATGTCTTGTTGTTCTTAGAATTGTAGGTAGCAGCTTTTGTTGCCAATACATTAGACAACTCGTCGCCACGCTAAATAAAGAACTTACTCAATTTTTTATGGAAATGCTACACATATATATATATATATATATATATATATATATATATATATATATATATATATTATATATATATATATATATATATATATATATATATTTATATATATATATATATATATATATATATATATATATATATATATATATATATATATATATATATATATATATATATATATATATATATATATATATATATATCATTTGCCAACGTCCATGCCACGTTGAACACACCGGTTCTCGTCCGATCACCGAAGTTAAGCAACGTCGGGCGCGTTCAGTACTTGGATGGGTGACCGCCTGGGAACACCGCGTGGCGTTGGCATCTCAGAGGGTGTCTAGCCAATTATCTGTCCGATATTTGGTTTCCGGCATACGGGTACGCGACCCCGGGACCTCGAGCCACCACTTCATAACCCGATCCAATCCATGTAAGTGGTGTCCCTCCCCTATATTCCAAAGTCTTTCTGCCTCTTATTCCCCTTTCCTTTTCCTGGTTTCTCCCAGTAATGGGTTTGGAGGTCAGATGGCAATCGCTCCACAAAAAACCACTTCGCCACTCATATGGACCGATTGGTCTTAGTCGGAAGGCAGACCCTGGCAAAAAGCCGGGACTAATGCCAGGAAGAAGAAGAAGATATATATATATATATATATATATATATATATATATATCATATAAATGTCTTTATGAAGCATTAGTATATGCGATGGTTGTCTGGTAAGGCGTGGCGTTTAGTTCAGCCATGCAAGTGTGGGCAGGCAACCAGAGAGAACCTAGTGTTAAGACACTCCGTTCTCGACTTTCTGCCTTTTAAGGTATTCCGTGGTGAGTGGCGTAACCCAACAGCGTGAGGAACCCCAACATGGACTACACACACACATATATATAAGTATCATTACTATACACACATATATGTAAAGATGCAAAGCGTTTATAATGTCGTTAGCATTTCCAGAAGCTATTTCACTTTCCTTCTTGCTTTAGCAATAAGGGTTACTTTCCCATAGTCAAAGGTTTCAGAATAAATTTGCTTACTGTTACTGTAACAATATAAAATAATGCTGTTTATAATTGGATACTTCGAATTGAAAATTACTGGCTTTAAGTCATGAGGTGTTAAGAATGTAATACGTTTTTTTGTCTTCAGGCTAGGCTATAAGGAAACTAGGCTATAAGGAAGATAGGCTATAAGGAAGCTATGCTACTCAGTGCATATATAGCCTAGCTTCCCTCTATGGATCGTTCATTAATATTAAATAATAAGTCAAGTTTAGAATCGATATTTATTATATAAATTGTAGAAAAAAATACGTAAAGATATTTTTTTTGTATAATTTATTAATCCATGAATTTGTTTTATATATTATACATATTTTTTGATATAGCAAATGTTTTGACGTCAATGTCAAATACATGGGATCGATGGGGACTTGTGACGTGTACCCATGGTCTTTACTAAGTCACCTCTATGCGAATTTCTGTAAATAGCTTAAAGTATATAAAAAAAGTAAATACTTTAAAATAGACGCGTTTCTTCAGTCTGTCCAGACAAAGCCAGACTTTTAATAATACTTATCTTTAAACTATCAAACAATAGACAGCTTTAAATAGCTATATCCTAAGCTTATCTATATTTTTTTACAGCTTTATAATGTAATTCCACATTAAGGAAGCGGCAACTTCACCTTTTGGTAACCTAGAGGCGCGGGTTCAAATCCCACCGTTTAAAATGTTAGTAATTTTTTTTTTTAAATATGATTCATAAGTTCTTGTAAAACACTAGCTTTCGACTCGTTTGCGTACGTGAGCCTCGCCACGACGTTATCAGCGGATATTTCGTGCGACGACCGTCACACGTTGAACTAAATATAATATATTATCTCAGTACTTACACTACTACCAGTCCGTTCAGTTCAATTGTAAGGTTTTTGTTTCTTAAATAATAGTAGTAGTAGGTTCGATTTCTAGAATATGACATTTAAGCTATGAAAATCAGGTATAAAAGAAAAGTATGGCAGAGGACTTGTTCTGTGTTGAGAGGGGTAGCCGACATCTGATTGGCTATATGTATATGTATTATTTATTATATATTATATATTTATGTATTTTAGTAAGCATAATGTTAAGTGACACGTCACTCGCCTTTTCTTTTCATTTGCTTTTTCACTTAGTTTTTTTCGTTATATTATAGCTCATATTAAAGCTATATCTGTAATAAATTTCAAATGCTTTAATTTGTTTTCCAGCTCCACACTATATCCCACATAGCACAGTAGCCAGAGTACTTAGTGTCGAGGCACTCCGTTCACCGTTTTTTCCTACATCCAACAGTTTGCGTGTGATGTACTTTGCCATGTCAAGGAGGGAGAGTCCCCACGACTCCACAAGTACAAAACACTTGCTTGTTAATTAATAATTTTGCAATAGAACCTAGCCCTTTGATCGGATTCGTACCTACTACCCCCACTTTCGGTAAGGCAACTTCAAAGCCATAATGAAGTAATACAAAAAAAAAATTAACTTACAAAATTTTCATTCTAATAATATACTGTAACGCAAGTGGCTTGCCAACTATTGCTACGTGACTTTAATCAGTGATTAGAGCGGGACGACGATATGTTTAGTATGCGAGTGAGGGAGACGGTCGCGGGGGGAAGGACCTGATCAGGTATCGATATCTGGCTCAATTTGAACAACTGTATAAGAGATTGTTCTTGCAAAGTGGATGTATAAACAAGTTGATTTTGTTATATATATATATATATATATACATATATATATATATATATATATATATATATATATATATATATATATATATATATATATATATATAATATATATATATATATATATATATATATATATATATATATATGTATATATATATATATATATATATATATATGTATATATATATATATATATATATATATATATATATATATATATATATATATATATATATATTATATATATATATATATATATATATATATATATATATATATTATCTCAGAGGGTGTCTAGCCAATTATCTGTCCGATATTTGGTTTCCGGCATACGGGTACGCGACCCCGGGACCTCGAGCCACCACTTTCATAACCCGATCCAATCCATGTAAGTGGTGTCCCTCCCCTATATTCCAAGTCTTTCTGCCTCTTATTCCCTTTCCTTTCTTGGTTTCTCCCAGTAATGGGTTTGGAGGTCAGATGGCAATCGCTCCACAAAAAACCACTTCGCCACTCATATGGACCGATTGGTCTTAGTCGGAAGGCAGACCCTGGCAAAAAGCCGGGACTAATGCCAGGAAGAAGAAGAGATATATATATATATATATATATATATATATATATATATATATATATATATATGTGTGTGTGTGTATTTAATATATAGAATAACGTCAGAGAAATAAGTTATAATTCGCTTTATTAGATTCGCGCTTAGTCATACTACAACAGGTCAATATCTATCTTAGATTTTTTTATACAAATGATTTCTGAACGCTTGCTCACAATACCCGTATTCTGTCCCATAATATTTAATTTCATATGTTTTCGTCAAAAAACTGGTTTGATCGCTTAATTACAATATAAATTAGCGTGTAGTTTTTAAATGACTTCCTCCATAATATACATTATATTTTGGAAAAGATTATCAATATTAATATTTCTTAACATTAAACCCACGTCATAATGTAAATTATGTGACGGAGGCTTTATGAATATGTTCTTTTTTTAATTTTTCATAATTTGAAGAGAGAAGAGAGAGAGAGAGAGAGCCCAGGGATGAGTCTCTATGTCTCAACATTCGGAAGCTCTATAAATAAGAAAAAATATAAATATTACTCCAATGAGATCTTTGCAATTTTTCAAATTTTATCAAACTACATTAACTGGGGCCGTCATGGTGCAGTGGCATTGTGTCTGACTGTAAACTCGATGGCTGTGGGTTCAATTCCAACTATGGAAAAGGATTATTCGCCTTGTCCTCGCTCTGGTAACAAGCAAAAGGCAGCGTTGACTTTCGCCACTCAAACCCAGAGAGCAGGGAACGGAGTGTTTTAACACTAGCTTTCCTCTGTCCGCCCTGCTATGTGCGGGATACAACGTGAAATTTAAAAAAAATAAACAGAATGGTGAATATTTTGGTAGATGTAGTAACGCATATATACATATATCTTCATGTTTTATATCTTCATGTCCCGTTGGGGACGGGATTTATCCAGAGGGAACGGAGTCTTTTACCTCCTCCACTGTCATTAACCTCTTCACACATGCCCTCCGAGTCCTCATACTTTTAACGTGACCTTTGTCACTCACGTTTGTGTCATATATCTTTTTTACTGTTCTTTCATTACTCATTCTCTCGACGCGCTCAAACCACCATGAAGAAGCACAGTCTTCTTCATTCTTACTATGACATCCTCGCTGGATGCTCATCTTTCGTTAATTCTTCTTCTGTAATACTAATGTTTCACTGCGATATAACAGCGTCGGCGCCAGAACTGCATTGTGTGCCCGTGCAGCAATACTGCGTCCTACTTAACATACTTCCCAGGTATACTACTTTATTCACTAGTTCTAATAAGTTTCCATTATAAGTTTCCATTAGCAAAAACGTTGCATTCCTTTGTCTTCCTAGCGTTCAGGCTTAGTCTATTATTTCCTAACAAGTCAACTTACCTATTAAAAAAAGCTTAATTTAAAACACAATTCCAAATTTAAATTAAAAGCGTTACTAAGCTCTCTGCCTACGTCACAACTTACGTATGTACTTAAAACAAAACAGAGTGAACACGGAAAGTGTATCATTAAGACGCTTAAGCCAATGATGCCAGAGGCGGCCTTCGGAACATTTCCTATATTGATATTTTTTAGACTTGTATTTGTTCATTGCTTGCCACTCATCGGTATATATATATATATATATATATATATATATATATATATATATATATATATATATATATATATATATATATATATATATATATATATATATATATATATATATATATATATAAATTTTGATAATAATTACTTTAATTACATATTTATGTAGGAAAGTGTGACACAGCGGGCAGTGTCTCTACAGAAAGCGGATAATGGAGTGGAGTGATGTAAATGCTGACTATGGAAGTGCTTAATGATAATATTATGCTTACATTGAATGATTAGTTTCTTAATGTATGTCGAAACACCTGTAGCGATGTTAATATAAATTAAGTCGTTTCTTCATTAAATTTGTATGTAGAAGCATAAAAATTGCTAAACTTGCTAACATAAAAAAAAATGCCTAACTAGGCAACAAGTAGAAAATTGATTATACTGATATTATTATATATAATGAATATAGAGTAATGTAAAATATCAAATACCAAATTCCTAATTAACCTTCAAACATAGTGTATAGTGTATATCTCTTTTAGAGATATAAGTTATTTTCTGACACCCAACGCACTACTAAGGCACGTTAACCATAAAGAGTATGGTATTTTTTTACAACTTTACGCTTTATTCCATATGTGGACACTAAGACACTAAGTCGTACACTTTCTTTACGAATTCGAGCCTCAACTTACCTTACCTATGACTCAATAGTAAATATTTATGCAAAGTAAGAGTGATCTAACACAAAAAAAAAAAAAACTGTAGGGCATTATAATAGAATATTTTTATTCAAATTATCGAAAAATTGACGTAGATCGTTTTCTTTCTAAATACATTACTCTGTAGTATTAAATTATATATATATATATATATATATATATATATATATATATATATATATATATATATAAATTAATATATATATGTACTTATTATAGAAGAAATTTAAGTTTTCACAAAGAAAGATTATTCTGGTGTTATCAATACCGGAAGATTGATAACAGAATGAATGAAGTATCACGTTACACTAAAAAATGTTATTTTTTCAATGAAAACATTATTTCCGTATTTTTTATATTGATAATAAGATAGTCAAGGACTTGTTAGATATTGCGGAGAAATTAAGTATTATTTGCTTAACACACTAACTATCCCGCAATAGGGAGGAAGACGGTACTTGGTAAAGACTCTCCGCTCTCCACTCTTCTCCGATTTCCAGATATTATTATAAGACGTGTTTAGTTTTATATGGGAGTCCCACCAGAGATGGGAATGATTATAATTCCTCCCTTAAAACTAAAATGTTCCATCGACTTATGATTGACCCACCCGCCATTTTAAAATCGTACATAATCGAAATGTTGTTAGAACTTAGAATTAAAGATATATTAATAAATATCAGTCAAGTGCGAGTAGTACTCGCGTATCGAGGGTTCCGTACCTATTTCATGAAAATAATACTTATAAAAATTGACAAACATAAATTTGCGGTTGTATCGAAATTTAGCATTTATAATGAAGCTTAAACGCTCATATCTGTTTATTGCATTGACTTTAAAGCTTGATTCTTCCACGTGATTTCGAGAAAATGGTCTTGACAAACGGACAGACAGACGGACAACAAAGTGATCCTATAAGTGTAACAAATAAATACAACTTGTTAAAAGAACCGACCTACATTGTGAAATACTTATATAAATAAATATTTGTAATAAAAAATTATATTATTATGAAAAGTCTTTGAAGTGAAATTTGAACCCGCTATAAACGTTCAACTGTGTCCTGACGACGTCAATATATAAGCCAATAAAAAAAAATGGAATATATAGTTATACCGGATGTATGTATGTATGTATGTATGTTTACGACTGTTTTTTCCTGATACAAATGATCTTTTCAGGTTTTATATGACCCTATTCAGTTACAAGGTAATAAAATTTTCTTTACTTAGAAATAATGTAGGGATTGTTCAGATTCTTGCATATGAAGGTACTACTTAGCTTATAAATCGTGCTGTAATTTTCTTTAATTTGGTATATATGTTGCAGGTGTACGGAGAGTCTAGTGATAAGATACTCTGTTTTCCATTTTCCGTCCAATTTCAAGACAGCAAGTGTCCAGTGGAGGAATTTATTGGATAACTTGGATAATTCAAAATAATTTATTAATAAAAATAATATATTATTTAATACATAAAATGGCACTTAACAGTATAAAGAGCCCATTGAGTGCCCAGGTGCCGAACAGTCTGCCTCGACTTGATATCACCGTGGTGATAACAGTTGATAAGCGCTGATAACGATAGCTTCTCGAATAAGCTGACTGAAATATCCTGAACGCTTAAATAAATGATGCAATAGGTATGCATATGTAACATAGTGTGTAATGTGGCATATACTTGAGTCATGCATGATGAAATTTTTGACAAGGAAAATTCATTTATTACGATAATAGCTACGTTTATTCTTATTCTGTTTTTTTTTTTTAAATAAATATTTAGTATATTTTTGTAATATTTGTTGATCTTTACGAGAATCTAACGTCAAGGCCGTCCTCCACTTTTCGCCTTCACAATTCGGGACATTGGTCATTGACAGATTAATTAATTGCCCCCAAGTGGGGATAGAACCCACTACCACTGCACCATGATGATCATCATTTACTCTATTGTTATTTGTTCAAATATTTCATACTGTTTCTTAATTGTCATTGTAATTTTAATTAATCCATTTGGGACTTGGTAAGCTATGCAAAATTGTCACTAGAGTTCTTAACTCCTTACATACTGTCTCTCCACTTTCTTTATATTTTATTTTTAATTCACTGTACGTTATTGGTATAGTGTCCAATCTCTCCATCTTACTGTCACATTGCGTCAATATGACGTTAGGTTATCCGGTGCTCGTACAAAACTATAAACGGATATGAAGTCATTTTATATCAGTGTTATCAAATATATTTCTCATCACTGATATGAACTAATATACGAGATGAATTTTAATCAAGAATGGTCACACTTTTTTCTTTGAAATTTTTACATGAAAGTCATGATGACTAGGCGGTTTTTTTTTTTAATTTCTCCGTATTTTCTGATTTTTCTTAAGATATTCTGTTTTATTTAAGTGACACAACACTCTAGCTTTTCACTTTATGTTATTTTTAAGATATTTTTAATTTATAATAATATATAATTAAGTTAATTCACGCTATATGCCTTATAGAAGACCTGACAGATATAACATATCGTCAAGACTTGCCTAACTTACCTACTTATCTTATACTTACCATTATTTTATTTGCTTAGATACTTACTAATCTAATACATATTTACTTAATTTTGTATGAATTAATAACTTTAAACTTTGGCTACATGAAATCCCAAATAAGCTACTATAAGGTAAGGCAAAATTATTTTCACTGAGCTATATGGAATTATCTTATCATACAAAATCATTTATAGAACACGCAGAGACCACGTGTCTATTATAAGTGAGGAGCATAAATGTTGTGAAATAATTATTTAATTTATTTATATTAGCTTTTAATATTAATAAATGGGAATTTAAGTTATTATTTTAGTCTTATATATATATATATATATATATATATATATATATATATATATATATATATATATATATATATATATATATATATATATATATATATATATATATATATGTATATGTATATGTATATATATATATATATATATATATATATATATATATATATATATATATATATATATATATATATATATATATATATATATATATATATATATATATATATATATATATATATATATATATATATATATCTTAAATAACTGTGGTATTTAAGTCGGTGTATGTTTTTATTAATGTATGTAAACTAGATTGATTTTGGAATCATTTTTTATGTTTTATAATTATATAATTATTCGTATTATAAAAATTTCCTTATAAATAAATAATGAAGTCTCAAATAAAATCTCTCTCACTGGTGGAATTCATTCTCCCCGAGTGGGAATCGAACCCACAAACCGTCGCGTCTACACGCAGAGGCTGGGCCTCTGCGCCACGACGGTCCTCATTTGTTCTCCATAATTTGAATCGTAATTTCGTAATTTCTTGTCATGATCAAGTTATAAAAAGTTACTCTGCAAAATTAATTATCCTTCTTATAAGCAGGCCAAGTTTTATACCAATACATAAAAGTGGATAGCCAATAAAAAAAATGCATATTTTATTCGCTATTTCAGTTAAAACCGGTGGCGTGACGAGACCCATGGAACGTGTGAGTCATGTGGACTTAACGATCTGCCAGTCTTACGATTATAATTTTAAATATATATTGTAATGCGATATGACTCATTCGAACTATATGTATAAATATGGCGTATAAATTTGAGTGACTTTCTTATTTATTCTTTTTATTTGTGGAAATCTGTCGCCATTTCTATAAAACGGAGAGAATCTAGTGTTAGGACACTCCGTTCTCCTTAATACCATTTTAGGGGCACTGTTTTTAGATCAAGCTCAACCTCAATGCCCTTAGTTGTTAGTATAATAAGCTTTTCCCCCAAATAGGAATCGAACATACCATGAAGTACAGCTATCGACTTCTTTGCTTCAAGTTGACGTCAATAAAGATACGTATGTACGTATAATAAAATATGTATATCGTGTTTTACCGATAATTATTCTAATAGATAACTTGCTACTGCCGGAACGACTTTTTGTGTTTGGAATTTTTTGTCCAATTTATTATTAACTGCTGAATACGAGTTTTGGGGAAACTTTTATAAGTGCTTTAGTTTCTTGTTCTTAGAACAATATTGAAACGTACTTAAAAATTATGATTTGAGTGAATTTTCAAATTATTTGTTTTTCTATGACATCATAGAAAGTGTCGATGTAGCCCACTGTACATCCGCTAGAGGCTAGAGGCAGAGGCGAAGTGTGAAATTTTGATGAAAGTAAGCCGGTGTCGAAAAAAATATCAACCGGGTTAATATAAAAATTGAGCCCAGCTTAATAAAATTGATTTAAAATGAGACCTTCATTACTCTACTATTAATTATAATTTAATATTAACTAATTTATTTATTAACATTTACAAAAGGCAACCCGATGGGAATTGTGTTATGTGAGCACATAGCCACTGCTACCTTGGGTAGCTAGTATGTGCCATAGACAACAATTACTTAATTCCATTTGACCACAAAGGCAGGGCATGTACGTACATACAAGCATGCTTCCTAAAATTCGAACCTGTTACCATCCCTTCATTGAATTGAAGAATAAATTTAATGATATTTTTTTAATGCATGTTGCATTCTATCGTTAGAGCATTCATCGCTTTCTTTTTGATTGCGGCGGCTTGAAATAGCAGTTCAAAAAAACGGGTCCGACCGGTGCCTGTAGCTTTCTCAAGAACATAATATGCATCTATGCAAAAAGCGATTTTTTTATATTTGAATCTAATTTTTTTTTTAAATTAACTCTCCGGCCATTAGTGACAGTTAGTGTTGATACACTACCTCTTCACTCTCCATTTTCATAGACACTGGTTAGCGCTAGACGCTTGTTTAGCAACGAAGTGTATAACGGAAAAAATAACATAAAACAAAGTAGGGTACTGCATAGATAAAGGTCGCAATCTGATAACTGATAACACAGATTACTTGTTATCATTTGGAAAAATAATGACCTACATACCAGAGATAAGTAATATATTTTAATATTAACATATTATCATTGAATTGTACTGATTGGACATTATTATATAACACAAAAATAAATTTGATTCGAACGAGTAGTCTCTGAGCTTAAGTCCGTCGTTCAAAATGAACTATTAAGCTGTATAATATATACTTTTATGTATTTTTATAAATTCTGAACACATTTTCCATGTATAGAATGATAGGCGGTGAGAAATTAGTGTTAAGACACTCTGTCCCAACTCTGTCTACAATTATACTGTAAATACAGTATTAATCTATATTTAATCACTATCACGGTGTATCCCGCATTTAGCTGGTTAAGGAGAGACAACCTAATATGAAGACACTCCGTTCACCGCTTTCCGTAAGAATCCGAGATTGCATTACATGTTAAGTGGCAGAACACAGAGCTTAACGCCACACATTGTATGCTGAACATAATTAGTTCCTCCGAGTGGGAGTCGAACCCATTAGACGTTTAAGTTTAGACGCTGCCCCACTATACCCCACTGTGGCCCCAGATTTTTTTTTAAATATACTCTGAGAAGCCTGATCTCTCTCAGTATGTAAGCCTTTTTTTTACTCAGCTCAGTTCAAGCCAATTACTCATGAATCGTGTTATATTTTTTTTTACACGTGCAAAACGAAGTGTTGCTATGAGAACATTTTACATAAAAAATCATATTCACTGTATTTCCTTTTAAATTGAGCAATTAACAAACGCAATGAAATTATGTGCAAGAAGCCAAGAAGCCAGATTCGTTCGCGATCGGGGAACAACTTAGTGACATTTCCAAGACGAAGCGCGGCGTTAAGTTCCGCCACCCAATGTTTCGAATTCGGACGTACCATTTCTGAATGGTGAGCTTTGACGCTGAGTTTCCTCTGTTTACTCTGCTATATGCGGGATACAGAGAGAAATAAAAAAAATTACATTAAAAATTCCAAACATTACGTGTTTTATTTTCTTGTATCGCATCAACGTGGAGATAAAATAGCCAAGTGATAGAACACTCCGTTTTTTACATATACATTTAAAAATTCGCTACAAATTATAGGATATATGTCTTTATTTCGTATTGAACCCCCAACAAGCTTAAAACATACCAACAATAATAACCACTGCACAGATACCTACTAGTAGAGTATTAGCCGTTCAAAGTGACGTTGCAAGTGCATTGAACAATGAGTAACTTCCGTCCATAGATATGCTGAAGTGTTAGCAATGAAATTGATTATTTTACAAAGAAATTTTTGTACACGCAAGCGTATATATGACTAATATATATATATATATATATATATATATATATATATATATATATATATATATATATATATATATATATATATATATATATATATATATATATATATATATATATATTATATTAAATATTTAACAAATATTTGTAACAATAATTGTTACAAAAGTACACAAAACTTACACCAAAAAAATGCAAAATCACAAAAAGAAATTCTAAATCATAGAATAATGCCAAAATGGACAAGTATGAACTTGTGACAACAAGACACGTGTACGTGACGTCCGACATCAACGTCCGAGCACGTTGAGACATGTTGAAAAAACCGATTCCACTATTCTAATGCATCACTACAATGCATTCTGTTACTTACTATATGAGCGTTATTGTTTTAAAATAATTTAAGTAAAAGCTTAACTTAAGCTTAAAATAAGCTTAAAATAATTTAAGTATATTAGATTGATTTAGGTAAAATAATAATAAGTATATTGATTTTTAATTACAATATTTCCATTGTTAGGAAAAATGAATGAGTCACTAGGACTTTGTTTTATTCTAGACAAACTGTATATATTTCTAAATCGATATTTTACTTATACCTAAAGGTGGAAGAACGTTGTACAAGCATTTTATGATTTTTAAAGTGTTAATCTTGCGTAGCGTTTAGTTCCGCAACTTGAAACGCATTGTCTTGAAAGGCGGTGCGTGAGAAACGGAGTGTCTTAACACTGGATTCTCTCTGCCTATCCTACTCTACGAGAAAAAGAGGGAAGCTGCTTTTTTATTTATAGTTAGGTATATTTACAGCCATTCCAAGAGTATAATTTTTATAAAGGTAAACCGGTTTATAAAACTCTAACATGTTAATATAAAAAGTGGGCTTAGTTTATGAAATTTATTTAGTCGGCGCAATAAAATTGATTTATAGTGGGATTATTGTTAATTAATAATAATTTACTATTTATTCATATTCGCAAAAGGTAAACCAATGGGAAGCGTGTCATATGGACACTTCGCCACTGGTACATGACACAATATAAATTGCTCTTTCAACTATAACAAAGACATTGCGTCAGTTTGACGAAAACCAACGCAACACATTTTAAAAGCTGTAATTGAAGAAAGTCTAAATGCTACACCAGACACCTTTTTTTAATCTCATAAAAGAGAATAGTGTTTAAACACTCCGTTCTCCACTTTTCGCTTAATTTTAAGACAAATTTCATCTACTTAAATGTATGTAAATGAAAATATTTAGTGTTTAAACTTTTAGTTGCGCTATAGTAGTGGCTGGCGTCAGTGTAATCTTAATTAAATTTTAATGTTAATTTCAATTAACATGATAATAATTAATTGATTTCAATATATCTATAGTTTCTGCTCAAAGTAGACGTCGTGAATAGTAATAGAGTATACAATTAGCAATATTTCGTCATACCCGAGTATGCACGAGTACGTGACTAGTGACTACTGGCGAATGAGAAAGTAACGTTTTCTCAGTACTAAGAAGTACAGTAGTATACTGATAAGTCAAAACGCTCTGTTCTCCGCTCTCCGCCTGAACTCGAGACATTGTGTGAACTCGGAAATATATATATATATATATATATATATATATATATATATATATATATATATATATATATATAATATATATATATATATATATATATATATATATATATATATATATATATATATATATATATATATATATATATATATTACTATATATTGCCAATTATCTGTCCGATATTTGGTTTCCGGCATACGGGTACGCGACCCCGGGACCTCGAGCCACCACTTTCATAACCCGATCCAATCCATGTAAGTGGTGTCCCTCCCCTATATTCCAAGTCTTTCTGCCTCTTATTCCCTTTCCTTTCTTGGTTTCTCCCAGTAATGGGTTTGGAGGTCAGATGGCAATCGCTCCACTAAAAACCACTTCGCCACTCATATGGACCGATTGGTCTTAGTCGGAAGGCAGACCCTGGCAAAAGCCGGGACTAATGCCAGGAAGAAGAAGAAGATATATTACTATATATATTACTATTCACGACGTCTACTTTGAGCAGAAACTATAGATATATTGAAATCAATTAATTATTATCATGTTAATTGAAATTAACATTAAAATTTAATTAAGATTACACTGACGCCAGCCACTGCTATAGCGCAACTAAAAGTTTAAACACTAAATATTTTCATTTACATACATTTAAGTATTTGTCTTAATTGATTGATTAATTTGTCTTAAAATTAACCGAAAAGTGGAGAACGGAGTGTTTAAACACTATTCTCTTTTATGAGATTAAAAAAAAAGGTTTCTGGTGTAGCTTTCAGAGTTTCTTTAATTATAGCTTTAAGCTCAAACCGACGCAATGTCTTTGTTATAGCGAAAAGAGCGATTTATATTGTGTCATGTACCAATAAAAATCAATATACTTAGTATTATTTTACCTAAAAACAATCTAATTTAGCAAAAGTTAAGCTTTTACTTAAATTATTTTATAACAATAACGCTCATATAGTAAGTAACAGAATGCATTGTAGTGATGCATTAGAATAGTGGAATCGGTTTTTTCAACATGTCTCAACTTGCTCGGACGTTGATGTCGGACGTCACGTACACGTGTCTTGTTGTCACAAGTTCATACTTGTCCATTTTGGCATTATTCTATGATTTAGAATTTCTTTTTGTCATTTTACATTTTTATATTTTTTACAATTATTGTTAAAAATATTTGTTATATAAATATTTAATATTTTAGACCTAAGTTTAACATTAATTATACATTCCCCCTTTATTCCCACATCAGGTTCCCCCAGTGTCAATACACTCCGTTCTCTCCACTTTACCTTCTCCTTCGAGACATCAAAACCTTTTAATATTTATATCTATATTATACTATATCCAAAATTATTTACCATTACATACGTCAAAAATTCCACATCAAAAACGATCAATGCAAATTGAATTCTCCCAACAGGAGGGCGGAGGGCAGACATACGAAGAGGTAATAAGTGTTCAATTTTTACGAGGGTACACTGGTCGGGGGTTGAAATGCAGATGTGCTTGATTTATACTGATTTATACGTATTTATACGTATCTATGCGATTTATACGACGCCTGGTAAACGCTCGTAAACATCCCTACGAGTAATATGATTAGATAGCGCTGTCGTAAATACGTATAAATTCGGTAGAGCCACTTATTGTGTTTACATGCATTAGATATAACTGGTAATGTGCTAGATCATTCGGTAGTGGCTTCAAATCTTTATTTTCTAAGGCCGTCGTGGCGCAGTGGCAGCATTTGACTGCGAATGTAAATGCGATAAATGTGGGTTCTATTCTCAATTGAAGGCATTCATTATTTTAATTTCCTCCTTCTGTTAATAAGATGAAGCGCGGCGTTGAGTTACACACGCAAGGTCTCCAAAGGTCTTTAGGGAAAGCGAGGAACAGAGATCACCAGGTTCCCTCTGCCTACTCTGTTATACGCAGGCATTATAAATAAGACATAAAAAATATGCATAACAAAAATCGTTGTGCAGTGGAACAGGAAATGACTGTAAACGGGATGGTCGTAGGTTTGATCCCCATTCAGGCAAATTAAATTATTTTATTAACTTGTTGAGTTCCGTTGACTGAATACGCATGTATTCACGTTTTGGCTTGGGCGGAGAGCGGAGTGTCTGATATACAGAATGTAAAGTGAAAAAAAAATGTAATTATAAGATTTGACCCCACATCGTTCCCTTCATATTTTATAACCATAATACATAAATACATTGAAGGGGCGAAATCCTTCATATAAGATAAAGCTGCATCTGCGCCAAAGCGATAACAGCGTAAGTGTATTGGGTAATAGCCTGTAACGAGCTTTTATGGAAGACAGTGTAAATTGCAAGCTCCTTCCGCTATAGAAAAACTGTCGTAACTTAAAAACAATATTTGTCTGGGGGACTATTTTGCTTTAGGAGAGGCGTTTTTTTTATGACTTTTCATGAAATGAAAGCTTTTAGCATTTTAATATTGTTGTTGTTACTGGGCGGTGGCAGTGGAGTGTCTCAACTCTAGGTTTTCTCTGTCATCTCTGCTATATGATATTTCTATATTTCATAATATATATTTTTTATATACATATATGTTAATAATATTTCAAAACATTATAAAATGATATTTTTCTATACGTTTACGGTTTTTATACGTCCCTTGTTACATCCAACACAGCCGGTCCCCAGCAATCATGGGTATCAACTTATCGCTTATACAGGGCGAGAATCAGGGTCTATCTACACAAAGGGACATTTGTGACGTGAAATTTACGAGGCACTTTACGATCCACCCTGTATAATAAGGGAGCTCTAATAAAACATAACTTGTAGGTAGAGTCGAATTTGGACCCAAATTTGGCCCAGAATCGTTTATTTTCACTTGTCGTTGGAGGAATTTAATTAAATTTTTATATGTATATATAATAAATATATATGTATACTTTTTGTTTTTGTGTTATTTATTTTCTAGGACAGACGGACAAAATGTTATCTTTATCATAGTATATTAAACTTTGAACATATTGAGACTCGAACCCGGTCTCTTGGATATCATAAGCATACTGTTCATATATACATACATATATTATAAATTTTAATCCCGCTGCCTTTAATTTTTTATAAAAAAAAGTATTATTTAGTACTGGAATGTATTTTATCTGATTTGTGAACAACCTGTACCATATAGTAACATATATATATATATGAGGTTCAATATATATATATATATATATATATATATATATATATATATATATATATATATATATATATGTATATATATATATATATATATATATATATATATATATATATATATATATATATATATATATATATATATATATATATATATATATATATATATATATATATATATATATGAGATTCAATATATAAAGGATTTAACACTTCAATATAAGTTTGGCAAATGCTTACATATATTTGTGCTACTTTGTGAAAGTTATTAACGGTTTGACGTTTATTGTCAGGTGACCGTACTTATTATGACGATATAAAGTTGTTATGTATATATATATATATATATATATATATATATATATATATATATATATATATATATATATATATGTATGTGTGTATGTATGTAGGGATTATAAAGAGCATTTGCTGTAAACAAATTATAGTGAATCATCGAATACAAAATTTAATGTGTTATATAAAAAACACATTGTTATCGTATCTTAGTTTTTATTAAACTGATTTTCTCTCCCTCTCTCATTATTTTAAATGTCGACATATGTAAATAATTTATTGACATTAAATAAGTAATTATCATATAATGAAAGGTGTGTCAAACACTTCATGCTACAGACAACTACCTACTGAAAATTTAAATATTCCGGCTGAGGTTGGAGGTTAACGCGACATTCTTGAATAGATACGTTAACGTATATATACAAATATAAAAAGTTTTTAAAATGTGCCTATATACAATCATAAAATATTAGTTTTTTTCTTGTTGAGAACCTACTGTCTAGTGTCAATACACTAGATTCTCCGCTCTGACACTAGAATATGTTATGTCGAGTGGTACCTATATATGTATTAATATAAAACTCTCTACATAGAGCTTAACACAAATAAATTTTATACGTTTTCTGGTATATTTCTTTCTTTAGAATAGTATACTCGTATTTTGCCAATCAATTATTATATGGTTAGCCAATAGCATGTGCTGAAATTCATTTAATGACTCAGATGAGGTCGCAGCTTGTCACAGCATTTCACAGTATGTCACAGCTTGTCACAGCTTGTCACAGTATGTCACAGTATGTCGCAGCTTCTCACAGCTTGTCACAGTATGTCACAGTTCTCACCACGCCGCGCTGCAAGGAGGTGTCTTTATTCACACTGTATTTTACATATTAATTACTATTAAAAATAATTAAATACGTCTTTGGTTTAGTTTTTCTCGATTTGAAGGCTTATAAATATATAATAATATGTTAACAATAACTTATTATCATTTCAACTTTAAACATTCAAATTATTGACATAAATTAATAAATATGATAATATATATATATTGTAAATCTTAATATGTAGTGTCAGAATGTACGGTCGAGCTGACGCAGTAATATAGCATCCGACTGGAAATGTTTCTCAGTTCGATCCCCACTCGGGAGAATGAATTTTATACATATAATTTTTTTTTTACAATTCGTACAAGTACGTGGAAATTTCTAAGAGACCTGTATTCAAATCTCGCTACACCAAATTTACTTAAAGAAAACATGTAAAAATTTGTACGCAGCGGGATTTGAACCCACGCCTCATGGAAACCGTCCAAGCACTCTGACCACTAGCGCCATGCGTTTCTCCACACACTGTGTTGAAATCCTTATAAGCTTTTTACAACTTATTACGTTATTAAGAGATTAAAAATCAATTATAAATATGTTAATATTTAATTTTCAAACGTAACACTTACTTATGATAACTATGAAGATGATGAATCTGCACTCCAAAACAAATATTAACCACTGAGTCACGAGTACCGCTAATCATGTACGAAACTCGTAAACAACTTACAATAATATTATGAAGGGCAGAACAAACAAACAAACGAGATAAACTAATTTCGAGAATCAAACCTGCATCCATCTTCCGTGACGTCATTACCATTATAAATCACCGTAGTGTACTATTGATAAAAAAAGATAGCGTCGATCTACTATCTCTATACAAGAAGTATTTCTAGGAACTCCACGGCCGAAGGAAAACTAAGTAATTGTTACAAACATAATTATATGGCTAAGAATTTTACACACTGTTGATCTCTAGCTATTTGGAAAATTAATTAAATTGTATGAATGAAGTTAAATGTATGTAAATATCTTGTGTTTTATCCGGCTTATAGCAGTGTACGAGTAGGCAGGGACCATATAGTGTTGAGACACTCCGTTCTCCGCCTCCAAATCGAATACGAGACAGTGCGTGTTCACAAAACACATACAATAATATACTACTAACTGTAAAATGCGAAAAATACTCCATTACCCCATAGGGAATCGAATCCACGACCATTATATTCTACGCTTACAATCATGTTGTACTGCCCCATTACGCTATGATGACTTCATATAGTTTATATAATATTTAATTGCTTTTCTAGTGACCAATTAATTTGTTCTACACTATGTTAAATTTTTATAAATAAATAAATATAAATATTTAGAATATATATATATATATATATATATATATATATATATATATATATTTAGAAATAAGGAAAAATTAAGCAACGATATTCATTTGGAAAAAACATTATTTAATATATTTACGGAATAAAATAATATAAAATTAAACACAGTGTAGAACAAATATATTACAAAATTATAAGAATATTTCTATAAAAGGAAACACTTGATATATCAAAATTAAAAGACTGTTAATAAATTTAATATACATTATTTTTCTATAATATATAAATTAAATTTAAATACAACAAAATAAAATGCCGCCTGTAGTGCGCACGCGCATCTCCGAGTACAAGCGAGCGGTTAAACTAGCAACAAAAGGACCGCAGTAATCTTGTTACACACGTTTCCAAGAAACTTTACATTCTCATTTTATTCTACACTATGTAGTATGGAAAATCTATACTTTGATATATTACTATATCGGCTGTTTCCGCAAGACATACAAATGGCCTACAATTTGCTTTGCTCGATCGAAGCTGCCTCTTAAAGTATTCACTTTTTGAAATTATTTTTGAAGCTCCTTGTACTATTATGTATAGACTATTTACTTAAAATAAATTAAAATAAGTATTACAAATATTTTATTAAGAACTTTTTTTTCATAAAAACTAAGCTTGGTAGTTGAACTTAATGTGATTTGAAGTTACTTCTTCTTTGTCAGTGGAAAGTGGAGAATACAGAGATACATAATGTGTATTAATACAAGACAGTTTTAATGTTTGATCTACACGCTTTATCTCGGTGTAGCGAGAGAGTTTAGTGTTAACTCTCCGTTCTTCGCTCTTCGTCTGAATCCAAGACGACGTCTGAATCCACCCTTCTTATTTCCCTCTAGTTTGTATCGAACCCGGAACCATCGCGCTTACAGTCAGACGCTACCACATAGTGCATCATAATAATTAATATTTATATATAATAATAATAACGATAGTATTAACAAAATAACATAATATTACTTTAGGTAAAAATTCAGAACTTCCTGTCAATTAAATTAATTGAGATTAACTGTTAATCGGATGAGACTACAAACCTGTATGTAAATTGTTAATTTGGCTTTATGAGTAGATTTAATTACGATTATATTATAGTAGGCGCCGTCTTTATGATATGCCTTCTATGTGTTGTATGAAGTAAAAAACTTGATTTCTTTTATAACTATATATGAATTATTCGCTTTATAGATTTCTGTGAGTGTCTTTATAGCTTTTCAATTAAAATTCAAATTATGTTTTATTAAAACAAAATTTTGTAAGCACTCTTGTATAGTAGGGGAAGTATGCGGGAAACGGTGTGTCTTAACACTAGGTTCCTACGGTTCCCTCTGCCTACCCTGCCATGTGCAGGATTCAGCGTGAAGATATATATACTCTTGTCGAATGATCGTGAAGGTACTACCTTCATCTTTATATAAACCTTATAAACGTTCTTAACTGGAGATATTTTTAAATATTTTTTTCCATTTAATTGTATATATTAATTTAACACTGTATAGTTGGTATATAATACATATATGTACATATGTATAATAGAAAAAATATTTCATACTAACGTACACTACAAAAATGTAAGCAAAGCCACGTGAGAAGCTATATCTCATGGGCAAATTCAAATATTACACAAGGACACCATTGACAGTGCTAACACGCTAAGTAAATATTTTGCGCGGCCTGCACGTGGTGACTGTCCAACGTACTCGTAGCTGTTATCAATATTATAGATTCATAAAAAATGTAAAAAGACATGTTTTTATAAAAAATTATAATGTGTTCTTACATAATATATTATACTAGCACCGCTATATGTTGTTCCGCTCGGATAAGAACCCGTTACCATAAACATGAGGCAGCGCCAGGCAGCGCCATCTACCGGTTCCCATTGTATTTCCAAACGACACATAACTATTAAAATATTTTCAACAAAATTTTATTCAAATCATCCAACGCAGCGGTATTTGAACCCACGTCTCATGTAAAACCGTCCAAGCGCTCTGACCACTAAGCCATGCGCTCTTCCTAACGCGGGTTCAAATCCCGCTGCGTTAAAATTTTTATGTTTTCCTTAAGTTATCACGAGGACGAAGACGCAGTTAAAAATTGGTTCAATATAATTTAAATAACAGAAATATCGTGTTATTAATAGTAGAGTCTCAAAATTTAATAATATATAACACATCTTAATAATTGATCGAGAAAATCGAACATTTATTAAAAATTAAAGGATTAATAAAATAATGTACCGCTTAGGTAATAAACTGTAGAGAAGCCCGTCGTATCGGCTCGGAGAGGGTTAGACGGCTTACAGTAATTGGATCGCCGCGTCGTATACTTCTCTACTACTCGTACTATACTCGCGTCTACAAATGCTATTTGCAATTTTGACGTGATTCTCACGTAGAATGGATGGATAGAATCTCTATAGAGAGCTCTAGCATAGAATATAGTTTAAAAAGTTTTTATATTGCTATTATAGATATCTATTGCCTATCAATATGTGAGGGTTATCATGGCGCAGTGGGAGAGCTTCTGACGGTTCACGCGATGGTTGTGACAGATTGCGGTATTGAGTTCCATCTCTTAGTATGGAAATGTCTCGAATTTGTGGAAAATGCATATGACGTAATGTCTTGACACTAGATTATCGGTCTATTTATATAAGTAAATCAAAATAAAGCTACAAAGATCTGTAAACCGTAAAAAATAACAAGCTGCAGCGCGCGTCGCAATTAAACCATACGTTCTTAACGGAATATGACGTAATTTGACAAAATTTTATACAATTCTATACATTTGTTGTTAGCGAACAGAAAATATATTGATAAGTATAAAACAAACAACCTGAAAAAACTTTCTGCTATAAAAAATATACTATAACCTCTGAAGTCGTAGCGCAAGCACATAAAAAAAAGATTTCCATACTAATAGCACTGAATACTAAAAGCACTTAGTAAACCAACAACAGAGTCATAAAAATTCTGAATGAATTTACATAGAAAGCAGTGTATAGAGCAAAACGTGCATACGAGAACAGTACATGTTGATATATGTATCTATATGACTCTACATTTAACACATTGTGTAAAATGCAAATAAAGCATATACCGTAACCGACTACTTACTGTTACTAAGGCTGAGGCTGAGTAACGATCATTTTAATTTTTCGTGTTCCTTGCATATAACAGAGAAAGCAGAGAGTTCTAAAAATTTTAGAGATTTTGATGGAGCGTTGTAGAATGAGTTCCTTTTTGCGCTTTGTCTTGATATACCAAGGAAATATCATAACTCTTAAAATGAATCTCCTTCCAATTCGGAATTGAATGTCCAACCAACAGATGTAAATTTACTGTGCAAAGTAGTAAAAAAGTCCAAAAGAAATCTAAATCTAAGTTCAAAAATTGTTTAAAATCTAGATTTTTCGTTGTTCATATAGACTTATAGGAGATATGTTTTAGGAAATTGGTGTAACTTTATTTAAAAATATGTTTGCTCTTTCAGACTAAGCATATTAACTATGTAATTACAAGAAATGCTTGAAAAGAACAACATGAAGTGTTTCCAGAAGCATATAATACAAAATATTTGAATAGATTCAAATACACGACTTTTTGCTTAGCTTGTGGTTACGCGAACTCTACAAGATTGATAATCTACACGTGGGCGGTCTCTATGTTTTAAACGATAACCTGTACTTAATGAACTCTTATATCTACTTTATCTTTCGCCTTCAATTTTATTTGTGTGATCTCTCCGTGTGTTGGATCTGTAGCAAAATAATTATTTATGTTAAAAAATATATAATTTTAGACTAATTTCAAGATGAATCTTGGATATTTCCATCATAAACTGAATTTACCAAGAACACAAATGTTTGAATTTGTATAATAATTATGTACGTAAAAAGTTTCACGCTTATTTAATTTAAAATAAAAAATAAGCTTTATCATTTAAAAACAATAACATAATAGTTTCTACAACTTAAAAAAAAATATTGTAAACTTGTAGCACAATGTAGAGCTTTGAAATCTAAAACTATATGCTCATAATAGAGAATAGAAGCATAAACAAAATATTGAAATAGACATCATTGAACCGTGACTTAGGCATATTTAGTACTAAAAACACTTTAAAATTTCCATACTAGTAAATCGAGTGACGTCACAACGTTGTACAGAGGTAAGTGAAAACAGATGTTAACTAAAATTAGCATTCAATGCGTTTAACGCGATCGTCGTCGTGTAAACCGACTACAGGCCGAGAGCCAACCGTTCAGTTGTTGAGATAACGATAATAAACAAACCAGCATGTGGTTGTAAATTGGCCCTTATTTTGTTTAGGAAATTTTTGACTAATCTGATATATATATATATATATATATATATATATATATATATATATATATATATATATATATATATATATATATATATATATATATATATATATATATATATATATATATATATATATATATATATAAAATTTAATTAACAATAAATTGCATAAGTTTGTAAGATCTCAAGCAAATTTCTCATAAATATATTACGAAGGTTAATTAAAAAGTTAATTTATGCTATCTATATTTTCTTAAAGAAATCCACAGAATTAATGTAGAGTCCGCTTGTGTTCATACGAGTATGTCACATCCGTTGTTTATTTTTGTTTATAAAAGATTCACAACGTTCACAGCGTTCATTCTCAAAATATGTGACGCATATACTATTATTTTACTTTTGCTTTGCTCGTATGAAGTAAATTTATATATAAAATTAACTTTTTGTGTCTTATATTGTTAATATAATTAATCATTTTGTAGGATAGATTTTGAATAGAAAAACTGTTTATAAAAAGCTTAATAAATCTGAGTAAATGCTTAAAGCTTCTTGAAACATAATGTTTTAAAAAATTTACTATAAATTGCATATTTATAATTAAAAATATAAACAGAAGAGGGGAAGTTGACTATTATCAGAAATATGCATATATGAAATGAACTCTACATTTTCGCTATATAGTTCAAAATCCAAAATCACCTAATGTATTACAAGTGTAAAATCTCAATTCTATTATATAGAGTTGATCAAAAATTTTGCCAAAGTAAAATATACTCTATGATCGGGATGTAGAGACCAAATGACGGTCAATCGATGTATTATTGCATCATATGCAAGAGCAAGATCAAGGACAGAACCTTGTAAGAAACAACTCACAAGTACATCTTGTTTAATGAAAACTTGGTTATTCATTTTTAATCTAGAACTTTATTTGACATACATTAGACATGACAGGTATTATTTATTTTTTTTCTATATTATTTGATTTTACATTTTTATAATACGAAATTAATATTTTTTTTTAATATATTTACTTCCTTTTCCTTTATATTTTAATAAATAAGTATCACAGAGTATACTTAAATTTGTAATAATATTTTTTTCTAGTTTGAGATTTAAGCCCCACCATTCCATTTAGTCTCCAAACGATTAAGAATGTCTAGCTATATATCGTAATACAAGGTACGTACGCTAGTAAGCCAACAAAGTATGCACATAAATCCTACTGAAAAAATTATAGCTCTCTTTAAGACAAGTTACCTTATATGGTTAAAACTGACAATGGTAGTATAATCGATTACATATATTATTATAATTACTAATAAAATCTTAACACAAGTATGTATATAAATAATACATAGTCATAGCTTATTTGGATTTTAAAGAGGTCCCTGTACTTGTCACAAGTCCCATGAACTGGTTACTTGCATAGTGAATCTATAAAATGCTAAAAAAGAAAATAATAGGCGAAATTATTAATAATATATTATATTTACCCCCACCACATAATGATGTACATATGTGTAATAAAAAAGTGATTTGTTTCATCACATCACCTCACTGCTCCGTCCGAGTCAACGACATGACGCAACTCTCGCTAATATTTTCCAGTTAAGTCAGTCATACAGTCATATGTAGAGACTGTTACTAGAGGTTTTTAATACTTTCTAACATATGATATGATTTTTTTATCTGAAATTTTTGTTTCAATGCTTTTGTAGCTTTTGCTGTATCTTTTGTAGCTTGTAGCTTTTGTAGCTTGCAGATTGACATATATAAATAATTCAAAGCAGGTTTTTGAACAAAAAGTAGAGTAATGGAACACTAAATATATAGCATTTATTCGATATACACATATAGCAGGGTAGTTGGAGATAATCTAGTGTCCAGTCACTCTTTCACTTTCTGCTAGAATTTGACACGTTGCGTGTTAGTTGTGAAAATAGAGACACTTTGTAAGAGTTTCACAAAAATATTCCTATGTATTATGAAACTTTTACATTTCAATGCTTATTATTTATCCAGTTGGACAATTTTTAATGGAAATTTGCACAGATTATTTGAACAGGTGAAATAAGTTCAATAATTTTGAATTAAATATTTCAAATAAATGTGTATGTAATAATACATGTATAATTATATTTTTGTACGCCTCTCTTGTATAAAGCGGCAAAGACAGTAAACTAACACTACGCAATTTTCTCCACTCTCTGTCCATGTTAATGATATTAAATTTTGTATGGCGGAACTTAACGCTGAACTTATTATAGCTATGTTTAAATTTTCCTTCGAACTACTTTAAAGATTTATTTTCAGGTAGTACTTTTAATTAGGCCTACCTGTAATAGAGGTAGACATATAGAATAAAAGCGAATATAGTTTAAACTATACCCCGCATACAGCGGAGTACGCTTAGTGATCCAAGCCTCTCCGATACCTCTACTCCTCTACTTCATCCATCGTCCGAATTCCAGACATCGATAAATTCGAGACCCAATTGGGAATTGAACCCATATCCATAAGGCTCACAGTCAGACGATGTTCCACAGCGCCACTGTGTCTAGTACCTATACCTAGTAGAACAAGATATGTATTGCTCTTTTATGATTGGTTGTAATTTATAAGTAATTTACTTCAGTACTTTTCCACACTGAGGTGATGTCATTCATATTATATATTTTTTTATAAAGTCATTTTCTATACAATTATTAACGTTATCGACACTTATATTCATTTAAAACAAATATTACTTATATAAAAAATTAACTGACGTCATAATCGTGATAGTGCCGGTTCCATTTCAGCTTAGGGAAATATATTTTTTTAATCAATGGGAGAATGCTATAATTTATATCAAAAAGTCTCCCTTCCATTATTTTATCCAGAAGATCGTTAAAAGGTACAGATAACACACAAGTTGTGGTTAAAAGATGAAGGTAATAGGATTTTTCACACCAGGGGAATCGACCCCACAACCAGCGCGCTTACAGACAGTCCCACCCCGCTGTACCCCTGCGCCACGATGACTTCATATATGACAATAATGTAATACTTGTTAATATCGTCGTAAAGGGTTCATAGTAATACGGTCATTATGATTACTACCTACAATGTATGTGTGTGTGTATGTATGTGTGCATGTATGTATGTATGTATGTATGTATGTATGTATGTATGTGTGTATGTATGTATGTGTAGGGAGTATCGGAGACACACTGTCTGTGACTGATGCAATAAATTGCTTACAATATGTAAAATTCATTACACGAACATCCTTCTAGCTAATGATGATATATACTCGTAATATATTATGTTGATGTTATTACAAATATTAGTACACGATAGTACGGGGTTCAATTTTTACTCAAAGCTGTAAACAAGTTAGTTACTATGAATAGACTAGGTAAGGTAGGTAGGTAGGTATTGGATTCAATTTATAAGTACATAACCAAATATAAATGTATCAAAGAATTTTTTTCCTTCTTTTAATCGTTTTCTCTTTAATATGTTATATGTATATGAAACTATTATATATGTTAATGCAAATGTTAAAAATAAAAGTCACTCACAGATAATTACATATCCGGTAAGAAGGTTTCATCGTGGATCTAGTTTTTATGTAAATAAAATAACAGCGCGTATTTTTCCACTGCTGTTTATTTTATTTCCGTTTAATTAATGAATATTATCTTTAATCTACGTATATGTGTTCCAAATGCTTAAATATCAAAGGTGTACGTGTTTCTTGGAAAGAAAATTAAAGTTTAATTTTCTAGTTAAGTAGAAATACAGAGTAATTTTGGATTCAATATATATGCTTTCTTTTTTATAAAATAGACTCCTGTTTTAGTTCCAGTCTGTATCCCACACATGTGTTAATACACTCTAATTAAGTTAAGTTAATTCAACCTACCTATTTTGTTATGTGGTGGAACTCAACGCCGCCACTTCACCTTCTTACTAGAGCTAGGAAAATGAAAATAATTCAATCTCCCCAACTGGGAATCGAACCTACAGCCGCCTAGTGAACCACCACCACTGCACCATGTGATATATGTTTATTATATTCACTGAATTAAAGAGGTAATGATAGAAACACATATTATCTACATGAATTATATATACAGTAGTTGCAAATTTTTCCAAAACAATGGAAATTGTTATGATAAGGAGATTAATCCGGTATACTCGTATGTTAATGTTATCTATCTAATACGGTATATCAACTAAGTAGCTAGCTTATCTGTGGAGCGTGACGTCATAGATGTCAAAATAATTGTAACAATGAATATTAATAATAATAGGAATGAGAGGCCGTCGTGGCGCAGAGGCACAGCGTGTAAGTGTGACCGCTATGGTTGTGGGTTCATGTCCCAAGTCCCGGAATACATGGTGAAGCTAAAAATAAGTTATATTATGAGTAGTATGCTGAGACTAGTATTTGACTCCTTACAGAATTCAAATTTAATTTTTTTAGCAACACTCTGTATATCGTATAAAGCAAGAGGACAGGCAGACATTAACTTATTAAATACCGCCTGAAGTCGCCACATAGTCAACGCCGTGCTTTGTTCTGCTAAACTTATCACACCACTATGAAACTCGATTCGTTATCATAAAAGCTTGAAATGATTTATTTAAGAAATTTCTAAAGAGTCTAGCTGCCAGAGATTCTTCTAAATATAGTATCTTGTGTGTACTTTATTTACGTAGAATAAACGATACTAGCTTCTTGCTTCTCGACTCTATATTGTACATACAAGTAAATCTCATTACTCAGGTAAATCACTAGCGGATGGGATGGTAACCAACATGTACTTGTCTTCAGAACCCGATAGATGTGCAGGATTACGGTAGAAACTTGATTACAAATGACTGAAAGCTTCTATGGACAACTCTGTATCGGAGGTCAGTATTAATTATTTATCTTAGTTATTGAATATAGAATGTATTCATAGATTTGGGACGGTGGTTTAGGCTCAAATTACACTCAGGGGAATATATATATGTATGATAATGCTACCCTTATCTCAGCTACCATGGGGCAGCATCTAAGCATACGCGGCATTTGTGGATATGGCTTCTCCGCTTAGCACAAAATGTAGAGAGTGGAAAACGGCTTGCCTTTGTGCTATTTTTCCCCTGTCCACCCTGTAATGCGGAATTCTCTCTATAGATAAGCTAAATAGATAATAAGTTAATCAAAATGTTGTTCGCATTAGGTTACGAAATCTAAACAATTATGTATATATAATAAAATAAATAGAGAGCCTAAAACTAAATAACGCCGTTACATATTATCTACTTGATAGAATGACAAAACAAAAAAAAGAATACAAATTAATATAAACACTATGTTATTAAAAACTACGATATGTCCCCACTATATCTACATATATATACATACGCACAAATTTATGATTTTATGGTTCAACATTTAATGAGCCCGTCCACCCTCTGTCCTCCATAACTCATGGTAAAGAGGACAGAGGGCCTCGCTCTCGAGGGACAGTATTAGCGCACTTTAATACGCATTTAAATCCACTCGCTTTGACCACTGTGCGCCAATTATATGGAACCACGTAAAGGGACGCTTTTATCTCTAATAAAGTTAATTTTTTTTGTAATAAAATTGTGGGACTGGATTTTTAAAATATAATTCTAATTTATATCGGCTTTTTTAGAAACGTGACAGTTTCAGGTTCGAATTTCGTTAGAGGGAAAGAATTATTTCCTCACTCTTAACACTAGATTCCCTCTGCCTAGCGGTGTAATTTACCTAAAGAGAATGCGCCTAGCCCACAGGTAAATATAGCAGGTAAAGTCTTCTTTATCACTTTAGTTAGTTAATTGGCTAAATAATGAAAGGGTTATTTGAAACACACTGAAATGTTAAGCCAAAGAAAAAAATAAGTGAAGCATACATTTAAATCAATCTAGGGCAAGTCATTTAAAAATTTCAAATTATAAGAAAACAACTGGTTGTGAAGAAAGCCAAAGGAGTGCGTCTTAAAACGTATGGGAGTCTCGATACGGACAAAGGGTACGACGGAACCATTAATTCTATTGTCCAAAAGTTTCACGAAAATCGTTCAGCGTATTCTTTGGTTTTTATATATGAGGCGGTGAGGCGGTGAGGCGGTGCTCCGTTCCGACCACTTTTCATGGAGTTACTGATTGGTGCAAGTTACGAGATTTTGATTATAGTATTATTTAAAAAAAAAAACCTATAGCCATTGCGGTTTATTTTTCGGACTAGAGAGACTCGATATGAGACAAGCTACAAGAAGCTCTCGTAAACGTTGGTCCAAAAAACACTTGGTGATAAGTGAAATGCAAATTTTTTATTATAAAAATGTTATCTTGGAATGATGGGAGTATCTGGATAATGTATTTGGACATGGCTCGATTTTTGCTTGCATAAATTAATGTTTAAATAAGTTTCAATACCTCGTGTTGTGACTAGTCAAGGGGCAGAATGAGACGCGTGACATTTGGAACACGTCATATCTATAAAATGTACTAAAGCTGGAGATTTGAGTAACTTACAAAGGATTCTTGCTAGAAGATGCTGGAGCATCCTGGAGATAGAAAAACATAATTATATATTACTAATTTATAACGCTCTCATCGATGAATTAGCAAAAAGACCATTATACTTTTCACCACAAGTTTAACTTACGTTAGTATTTATGGCAGCGGGAACAATGTGCGTGCTCTATTATTACTAAAGTGTGGGGTAGAGACGTATTACCAGACGAGTGTGATTACACAAAACTTGTATTTTGTGGATTATATAATTTATGGGGAGGGTCCAGTGTGTAATTGCGGTACAAAAGGCGTAATCTTACATCGTTTGTAAGTTTTACCCATATGTATCAAGATTTTTTGAGGATACTGTTGTGGTGTAGTTGTTACTTGGTAGTTTCTGGTGGAGTATCGATGAGCAGTGAATTTGGCTTCAATTCCCAGCTGGTGAAGGAGGCTTGGAACAGGCGGATAGTACTAGGGTCTATATGTACCTCGGAGAAGAATGTTTATCTTGCTGTCTATATTACTTTCCATATTATGTATATTTGGTATTAACTAATTGATTATTGATTGAAGTAGAAGTTAAAAATTAATAAATAGTAATCGATCGGTCGTTTTATATGACAGTTGAAAATTTTAATATATTACAGTAGTTTCATAGACAATAAAATGAAGACAACAGCTAGTAATTAGCAGTTCTAGTATTTTAATTATTATGTAACACACAAGCTCTAAGGAAGAAATTCCTTTAGGTTATTTATCTGAATCTCCTCAAAAAAAAGAAGAAACAGAATTATCCCTAAATATCTTTGTTTTTCTCGAATCATATGATAATAACATAATATTTAACAAAATAAGACGACTCGTTTCAGGAAGTATCACTATGAGAGTATATATATATTAATAAATAATCATGGTGTAGCGCCAAGACGACGCCTCCTCACTTACTGGTCGTGTAACAAAACATGGCATGTTACATGGCCTTCAACGATCAGCTCTTTCGGTCACCCTTGTTTATGTTTTGATATTTATATATGAGATGTACAGTACATATAGCCTTGTTAAATGAAAACTGTTGCCATTAATTTCTTTATGAAAGTGTGTTTTTTGAATGTCCTAAGTGTAGACATTTTAGTCAAGTGACTAAAATTTTGCGATTTTAAAAATACTTTTTTTTTATTTGAAAGAGCTTACTTCCAAGGTTGTACCATTGCTACTAATCAGCCATCAATCACTACCTGTTGATGAAATCCCAGGAAAATTAAAGGGAATACTCACAATTTAGGGACCCGTTTCCTTTGTGATTCATATAATTTTTATACAAGGTCGAAAATTACATGGCGACTTACGTTGCATAATAAAGTGGCATTAGACTCGTTCCCTGAACCAGTAATGATGAAAAGGTAAAAAAAAATATATAAAAAAAGAGCTTGTCGTTAGAAACATCATAGCTTGTTTTATTTTGCAGTCTTGGTCCATTTTAGTGCGGAATATCAAAAATCTATACCATATATTATAGTATTTGTTCAAATGGCCTTAACGTATATACCTGTGCCAGGATGCATTTAAATTAGTAGATTGTTGTAATGCTCTATAATTATGAAACCGTATGTATGCATGTGTTGTAATTTTTTTTTATATTAATAACAAAACAAAAAGAGTTACAAGCAGACAGACTACGTATGAACAAATAGTGTACTCGTTACGCTCTATGTAGCAAACTGATCAAAATTCAACAGCGTTTAATCCCACACAGTCCCACCTCTTTCATGTAGTGCAATTGCGGTCGTCACCCGCCGCCCCACTGCCCCCTCCCCCTCCCCCACTGGCACTACTCACCCTTGATACGTTTCGTGTATAGTTGAGTTAGTTGCTATAGGAATATTGAATAAAAAATTAATAAATTCTAAAATGAGCTATGGGTGAAGAATTCAACTAGTTAAGAGAGTACAGAAGCGAACTGAACGTGTGACTGAATGAATGCATGAGTGTCTCCTCGTGAATGACGAAGAATAATAGTTTCAGTGTAAATTTTCAATGGAGTGTCTCATCACTACGTTGTCTTTGCCTACCATATTAAATGTTGGAAATATGTAGATAATAATAAATAAAAGACATAGATACGTGTCGAATTACTCGTCAGCGCACGTCACACGGCTGTCAGTGGGGTAAGCTCGCGCACGCGGGGGGCAACAATGCCGCCAATTGTAATCATCCACAGTTCAATTGAGAAAGCTCGTCTAATTATATACTTCTAATTGTATTGTGTAGAAGCCATCTTTGTTAGATATTTTGTGGTAGAGCATGTTAGAGCTTTTGTATAAACTGTATTCGTGTAGTTTTAGTAGGTAACGTAGAGGAAATTGTTGCTCAACGAGTATATATATATATATATATAAATATATAATTTTCCCCCTATAAGGAACTTGAACCTAGAACTAACGCTTTAATTTTTGTTATTTGTGCCATTTCTTCTTTTAGTACTTAAATTTTATGTGTAGCTTTAGGCTTTTTCCAGTATAACATTTGAGGCAGAGGGTACCTAGTGTTAATACATTCTATTCACCAATTTTCGCTTATTTTTTTGACATTACGCAATGACTGTCGGAAAATACAGGGCTTTAGCTACCAGATATTGGTTCCGTCGACCTAGAGTCGAACCTACAACCGTCACCACGATGGCTTCTAAGATTTAATAATGAATCCTTAAACAAATTTCCCTCAGTTATAAGTGAAACACATTAACATTATTATAACACGGCACGTTAAGTAAGCGGTAGTCACAGTCTTCCGTCTCAGTCTAGAATCTAGATTTATTTCCTAGACTTTAGGAAGTGATACTAAGGTTATGTCGAACGCTTCGTAACTTAGACCGGATCGTAAATGGAATAAAATTCTCGTATAATAACACTTTTAAGTTATATAGAGCTGTGTAGTGTTAGACAATAGATAAAATGTTATGCTAGCGATCCGCCCGCGTCTTTGTCCGCTAAAACTAAAGAAATATTCTTTGAATAAATTAAATTTCGTTCTGACTTGACTACTTTCGTGACTTCTAATATGAACATTATCGTAATTTCAAGCCTTATTACCCATAATCATTTGTAGCAATTTTATTTATGAGCTTATTTTAATAATTTCTCTATAAACAAAATTTCAGGGTCCATTTTACCTTCCTTTTTCCCTCATTTTCACAATAAAAATGTCAAATCTTGGTCTTTGGCTTAAGGTCTCTCTATTTTAAATTTTTTTATATTGGTCTAGTAGTTTTTGAGTTTATCCAGTACAAGCAAATATAAATTGTATAGATGGCAGAGCTGAGATATTTTAATACAATATACAAAATACCAATTTCCATTACGACAAAGGGCAGCGTTAAGTTCCGCCAATAAACATGCAATTTCTCGCTTGAACGAAGATTATGAATGAATGAAGTACGGAGTGTATGAACGACACTAGGTTCTGTGTGATGTAGCATAAAGTGCTTTTTTTTATTAATTTAGGTAAATGTTTAAATTTATATACATGCATATGGACTTAATAACTCGATATTTAACATTTAAGTTGTAAATTTTGTAAGATGTAAATTCCTAAAATTGAATACAAATCTTAAAGAAACACAACAAATATTCAATAAAATTTTAAATTTGTGTCAAAGTCGTGATATCAAGAATCGAATATACAATAAAATCAATAATCCATTTAAAGTAGCAAGTCGTAACCGGTTCATACTGGTTATGGCGCTGATAACAAATCATTAGTGCCGATACACTGTGCGGTGCAACACTGGCGTTGAAGCTGATAATGTATGATATATATGTAGACAAAAATGTTATTGAAGGAAAGGGAATTGTGTCATTAAAAAAAAATTATATATATATAGAAGTATATATATATATATATATATATATATATATATATATATATATATATATATATATATATATATATATATATATATATATATATATATATATATATATATATATATATATATATATATATATATATATATATATATATATATATATATATATATATATATATATATATATATATAGATTTACTTCTATGTATATATACTGTTACTTTTTTATCGAATTAATATATATTTTGTTAGTTATCCCTCGTAGTGAAGTCGGTGCTTTATTGTACAATATGGTTATGAGTTCTAATATGATAAAAAAAAGTTGACATTCAAAATATTTTCATTTCTTTAAACTCTTTGCAGGGAAAGTAAAATATTCATAGTATCATCAAAAAACGATATAAAAAAAATTATATTTAAAAGCTTTCATCTACACCCTGGTCACTGGTGATACACTCTCATGTAATTGTAGTGTAAAATACCCTTTATATTTCAATTTCTAACAAAATAAATAACATGTAGGGTAGCTGGACTAAAAGGTGCTTTCTATTATTTAAATAAACTCGTTGTATCTACACGTCCTCTTGGATATAATATATTAAAATAATAACGTATAATAATATAAAATAATACTAAATTAATATCATTTTAATAAAATTTATTTAGATTTAATAATTGAACCGACCTCGTCTTCTAATTACATCAATATATAAATATTTATACATTTCACTAGTATATACCGGAATAGAGCCCGCTCTCTACAGGTACGACTACGTGATGTAGAATATGAGATGTGCCGTTAGATGATGTCGTCGGAACTGGTTTCAACTGGATCTGACCGGCTCAGAGCCTATGGAACAAATAGGCGTAGGGAAAAAATATTCAGTCTTTGATTTAAATTTTAAATGCATTAGATGAAGTGGTCACTGTTGACCAGTGGTAGCTTGAAACGAGTATTTGGGAGAATTTTAGTTTAGTGTACAATGTAGATACCTCCTTATATTTATTCCATACTGTAACTGACTTATTTGTTGAAATGCTTGTAATTATATACAATAGTTTCGATAGTTTTGGCACTTGGCATCTGTACATAGTTGGTTAGTACAAAATGTATCTATAAGTTTGATTTTCCCTAGGTTTCATTTTTCATACACAAAAATATGGAAAATATATATAAATAACAATTAAATAACTCTATCTGACCATTTTTAACTGTTAACATTGTGATAAAATTAATTATTACTCAAAAACCAGTTAAATCTGTGTGTTATTTAAATAAAAACAAGGATTGCGTAACTTTTTAAAACACTGTTAAGTCAAAATAAAGTCTTTATTTTTCTCGAATCGTTTCATTTGTATAGCAGCATGGTATGTTTCGTCATAACCGGTTACAACCGGTTCAGACTTACCATATTAGAGACGATTGTCTTCTAATGACGCGTCGTAATGACGATTGATGATTAAAATTTGTAATTCAATGTGGTGAAATTTTGACATGAAAATGGTATTAAATATATTTTATGATTTGTTTGGTGACTGTTAGCGGGCACTGGTGGTTAAACTAGTGGTAGCAGATACAGTTCCCATCCAGCATATTATTAACATTTTGAATGTCACTTTATAAGTAAGTAGCTTCACTTGCATACTGCTATTAAGATAAAAGCCAACTCCTCTCAGCAGAACTACCGTCCGAGCTGGTGGTAGCTTCTAGTAGGACTGACAATACTGACACTTATGTTAATTGACGATTCGAACGTGCTTGTGTTGTTTATTTCAATAAAAAATAATAATATACTTTTACATAAAGTGATAAAACCAAATAAAAATAAAAAAAACAACATAAATTCTACATTTAAACGTAATAATATAAAAATTCTAAATTATTATATTGATACGTAGAAATGTAGAATTTATTTACAAAAGCGGCGGGTCTTATATTTTCATATATTAGTTAAACATTTGGTCACCAAGACCCACTTTAGGGTTAGAACATATATGAGTTTTAAAAATAAATTGCAATTGAAATCGCACTACATTAATATGAGCTTCTAGATCATTCGATTCAAATCTTTATATAATTTTAAAATCATATGATAATCGATTCATAACACATAATACGAGATTTTAATCTGTGATGACGAAATTTGTTATTGACTAGTCACAAGACATAAAATTTATGGGATTTTTTTAATATTTTTTAATAAAAAAAAGTAAATAACTTTTAAGTCAGAAGTAAGAAAATATTAATATTTGACAATAGCTAAATAGAAAGAAATGTTGGCAAAACAAATTTATCAATGTAGTATACATTTTAATTACAATTACTTAGTAGCTGGGGAAGGCCGAGGGTGCCTGCAGAGCTGCACCGGGGCGGCTGTGGACTCCACTCGGGGCTTCTCAAATAGTGGGTTAAAAAATTTAGGGACCGAACATCGCCTAGCAACAAGCTCTTGCATCATTCTGTTATTATTTAATACTATATACGAGCTAAAATGAACCTTATTTGTACTACAGTTAGAATATATTTTAAGTCTCGTGGTTATTATAGTAGAAAAGTAAAAGTGATTTTGACTTTATTTCACTAAATATAAAGTCGAAATTACTTTAACTCTGTTTGTAAGCGCATTCGATCACTATCAATTTACTTAGAAATAGCATTTAATTTTAGGATTTATGCTTATAACATAGAGTTTAAATTCAATTGCCAATATAAATGCATCTCTTTAGATAGCAGGTATTAGGGTCCGAAGGGAGAGATTTACGAGAGTTTTTGTCGACTCCACAAAAAATGGGTTAAGTGTTTGTGCTTGTTTTATTTTCGTGAACATGTGTAACTTGAGACGGTGGCTTTCATTTGGGTACAAACAAAGTTATGTATCTTGATTCTTCGACTGCACGTTATGGATGGCACTTGTCGAAGCGTAACAACCAATTATTATATGTATGTTTATATTATATTATATAACATACATATATAATTGGTTATATTTATTTATAAAGATAAAAAACTATCCAGCAATAGGCTCTCTATATTACCTCCACCTTTCTCTACATTTCAATTAACTTTATAGTGAACGTGTCGTATAGTAGAGTCTGTCTGCGGAATTATTTTAGTATAATTGAACGCCATTCGAATCCTACTTGTCTCAATTGGATTAAGATTAAGATGTTAAGTCTTAAATTATATATTATACTACCGTCTACTACTTTGCATTACAAGCCAAAGCCGAGGCTATATGTTTAAATGAATAAGCCATATACAAAGGAGTGCGACGCGTGAACCGTTAAGCCGAGACGCCTGAGGTTGTCTTTCAGAACATCAAAGTGACACGATGGTGGAATTCTTATACACCCCTTTTCATCCCTTAATTGTAACGATTCAGTGCGTTTAAATATACTGTAGCTGAAAATGATGAGATGCCTTCGTGGCTTTCAATTTTGTCTTTTTGTAATTGTGCATATTTGATCAGTGTTTGTTAGGTTTGGCAAAAAAAACCGATAGCTTCACCCGTGGTTTTCTTATAAATTTAAGTGAATATACGCTATTTAGTTTACTATCTCTTCAATTTTAACTATAAAGTACAATTTGTTTAGTACTCTAAGCCTCCACCAAAACAAACAATTCTAACATACTCATATTAACTTTCTCTACTAAATATTTATAGACGCCACTATTCGTATACCAATATAGTGTTTCGTATCGCCAAATGACACTATTGTAGGTGATACAAATCGTTACCATTTACATATAATGCACCATCAAAGCATGGGGCCAATTATCTTTTACCGTCATTAAATTTTATAGTCTCCGCTAAGCGCCTAACGCTACCTATTATTTGTGTTTTGACTTCGCATTATTTACTGTGGGTTGTGATACGCTTCTTTGTTTTTTTTTTAATATAAATAGATATGTAGAGTCTTGTTATATGATTCTTTTGAAGAAACAAAACAAAAAGAATAAGAATAATAATATTTTTCTATACTTAAAAAAAAGAGTTAATAACTTAGTGACGCATCACTCTGTTACCCACTTTTAACTCTATTTCAGACTATGCTAAAACTAATATGGTTATTTTTTTGACTTTCTTTTTTGAATGTTTTTTTAGAATAGATATGCAACATCTATTCTCTCTCTATTCTAACTCTTCTAACTCTTAATCTTCTAACTCTCTATTCTAACTCTTAATCTATACAAATATCTTTGTGTTTGTAATAAATAGGCTTTTGATTAAATTTCAAAAATAATTACTTAGTGTTTTAGGTTACGCTCTATACATACATACCTAGGAACCCCATTGGATTGAAACGATTCTGCGTCCAAACTAAATTCAAACAAAGGGCGCGCCAACATCCCTTTCTGTTGAAAGGGGCTCATCATGACGTAATCTCAGGCCACCCTTACCTCAGCGACAAACAAAGAGATAGACTTTACTGCCCACAAAATAAAAGCTATTCTCCTGTAAAAAGGTGACGAAATCACGAGGGCACCAGAAGAGTTATGACGGGATGTTTTATGTGACTATAAATAATAATAATCGAAATGTAAACGTTTAATCACGCGTTTATTTCGTTTTCTGGTATTGTAGAGTCATTTTGTAGAGCGCGGTGTTAAGATACGCGGCGATATGCTATCTAGTAATTGGATGAGAAATTGAGGACTTAGCCATTTCTATATTAAAAAAATAATATTATATTATAAAAGGTATTAGGTATTAGGTAGGAGCGATCTTCTTTTTCTATAATAGTGACTTTGTCGCTTTGAACATACGTAAGTGTAAGTAATTAAAGGTACTTTGCAACAAGTGTCAATATTGTCCCGTTAAACTTGTTTCGACCTGTTCTATTCACAGCTGTTTCCTGTCATATCCACTTCAATCCTCTGTAGTGTGCTCGAGATGAATCTTTATTATAATGTACAGCTTCCTATCTACCTGCTGTGCGATATTTTCTAAACTGTAATACTAATAATACTGTTTTTTTACAAGAGGCCTACTTCCTCTAATATTCATATATTGTCGGACTTTTTATATGCAATTTATATACTCATTGAACGAATATACTCATTAAATGAATAATTATGATTTTATTTTATTTATAAAAATTTTTATATGCATTGCTATATATATATATATATATATATATATATATATATATATATATATATATATATATATATATATATATATATATATATATATATATGTACGTTTGTTAACCACTCATCTAAAATATAGTTTGTAATATAATATAATATCTATATAGTATACTTTTTGTCTTCGTAAATTACTTACGAGATACTTTTAACCCTGATACATAGCGAGATATTTTTATTATTTCTAGATACTTTTACACATGAAAGAACAATAAATGGAGAACCAACAGAGTAAATAATTAAATGGTAAGACTTTATTTATTTACTGGCCAATAATTTCCGCTTTCAACGAAATTTCCGCAAACGACCAAAAGCTTAATTTCCTACTTCCTGTTAAAGTTTACAAATTTGTATTATTTGATGTTAAATAATATATATTACAATAACATTGTTTTTCCTCGTCATTTGTTAAAGCCAGGATAAGATATTATAAGTTTTATATATTTTTTTCTCTATATGTAAGCTTACAAAGCGAATTTGTTTTATAACAAGAAAATATATCACTTTGCTATCATTTTTAACCCATTTCGTGACGTTGTATATATATATATATATATATATATATATATATATATATATATATATATATATATATATATATATATATATATATATATATATATATATATATATATATATATATATATATATATATATATATATATATATATATATATATATAGTAGCTTATGTACAAATAAATTTTATTAAAAAAATCTAATATACAAAAATTCGATTAAAATAATTTAACTAAATGACACTATAACTCGTTCAACACAAAACAGAAACTACAGCTATACATAAATCCTTCCACAAGGGAACAGATAGTACCTAATTTCATTATAATCCTTTGAATACAATCGCCTATACTTATGTAAGATATATTTATACCATGGCCACGATTCGTGAACGCCATAAACTTTTATGGGATCCCGTCTTGATACCATCGAGTTTTACTTTTTACTCGTCTCTCGTTATTTTGTTATAATAGATTGGCCTTTCGTCGTATTTTAAGCTCATTTAATGGCGTTCTTTTTTATTTTTGTTGTATTTTAATGGACATTTTCGGATGCCGAGTAGAATATAATAAGTAGCAAGTGTTCAAAGTCTTTATTAAAATGTCTTTGAAAATTACGTTAAAACATTTATAATTACTATAGTAATAGGTGGAATAAAAAGTATTGTCATTGTATATATATATATATATATATATATATATATATATATATATATATATATATATATATATATATATATATATATATATATATATATATATATATATATATA
Source organism: Dione juno (assembly GCA_037127375.1). NCBI lineage: Eukaryota > Metazoa > Arthropoda > Insecta > Lepidoptera > Nymphalidae > Dione > Dione juno. Next base: position 229,701 of record JAXRJS010000064.1, on the reverse strand, counting down.
TATATATATATACACTATGTTACTTTAAGCTTATTATTTTATATGAGAAATAATGAACACAAACAAAATTAATATTTAACAGCTTTTAATATTTAACAAAATTAATATTAATATTTAACGCTTTGTCCCAACAAACTGGGGAAATGAGTAAAAAGTAAATTAGAATGTTCTAGACTCTAGAGCGACAAGTTAGCGTGTTTGGCGTACATGGCGGTAGACACTACCGTATCTATATAATAATATAGTATTGTATGACATACGGTAAAATACTCACGGTTTTGATTAGTATGGAGTAAAAAACAACGAAACGGTCTACCTAGTTACTTTACCTAGAACTAGCGGTTCGTCTGAATCTAGAAAATATATTAGAACAAAAACTAAGCAGTGACTTTAAAGTCTAGACTTTAATGGTCTGTGTCTTAAGCCCGATACAGATAGTAGGCTATTTATTGAATTAAAAAGTGAACCGATAAGCTTTTATCGTCGAGCTTTTTGTGATAAGACACCATTTTTGGTTTACTTCAGAGACTTGGATTTTTTAATAGCTTCTGTGGAATATTTTCTTCTTAAGTAGGTATATATATATATATATATATATATATATATATATATATATATATATATATATATATATATATTGTTACTTCAGAGACTTTATTTTTAATAGCTCCTGTGGAATATATAGTAGTATATATATATATATATATATATATATATATATATATATATATATAATGTAGTACCAAATTAAGTACATTCATACCATTTACTGAGACTGACATTAGTAGTATTTATATTTCATTAGGCACTTTAGACAAAAGAGAGAGGAGAAAGAGAGTACTACTCCTTGTAGTAGTAAATAGTCACTAAAATCTCTTAGAAAATTCTTCCTAATACGGGGCTATGTCAAAAATTTTTATTATTTATAAACATTCCAATATTAGTAGTAGGTTCTATAGACGTCGACAGGTGACGGACAGACGTCAAGGATGAATCTTTATAAAAGTTGTATATACGTAGGAATTCTTTTGTACGGTCCTTGGGCGAATTTTTCGAATGAATTGAATTGAAAATTGGTTGCGTTTTATTATATCTTTTTTCTTATATCGAAACTTTATTTGTAAAGCTTTACGATATTCGGTTACGGTTTTTATTACGCTTAGCAGGGTACCTAGTGTCAGAACACTCTGTTCTTTACGAGTTTCACTTGCGCTTCAGCTTCAAACACTGTGTTTTAGGTGGTGGAAATCAAGCTCATATTTTGACTTACCAGAGCATGGAGGATACAATAATTCATATCCTGGCCGAACAAAATTTGTAAAATTATACTATTTCAAACGTCTTAAAACGTATGATTCATACACACATACATACATACATACATACACTATACACACATATGCATACATATCCATACATATGCATATATAATATAATATAACTTCCTTCGATGCTACCACTCGTTTTTCTGTTACAACAATTAAAAATTTGTAACACCAAACTCACCAGTATTTTCTAATTGTATAAACACTACTATAGCAATTAAGTAGCTTTCCGGTCAATTCCATAACTTGGTAAATGCGTGACGAATACGTTTATAGCGTTGTCTATGATTTTGAGATTTGGTGTCTGTCCTTCCTTTTACGTCGTGGTGGCACAGCGTATGGCTGTGAAAATTAAAATCAAAATATTCTTTATTCAAATAGGCTATTGCAAGCAGCTTTCGAATCGTCAATTAACACAAGTGTCAGTATTGTCAGTCTACTAGAAGCTACCACCAGCTCGGAGGGCAGTTCTGAGAAGAGCTGGTGAGAAACTCAATGGTTGCTCTTTTTAATGTAAACGTGACGGTTCGATTCCCAGTCAGGGGAAAAAATTATTTTCATTTGTCGATATCAAGACAAAGTGGTACGTTGAGTTCCGCCACTCCACACAGAATGTCTAGAGAATTCGACGGAAAGTGGGGAACGGAGTGTCTTAACACTAGTTTGTCTCCATCCATACAGCGTGAAGCTAGCTAAAAGAAATATCCTTCTTATGTTGTAAAATATAAAGTTTTAGTGTTTAATACTAATTTAACTTAAACTATTTTTCCATGCAATTTAGCAGGTACTTATATATTATGCAAATATTAATCTATATTATATATATATATATATATATATATATATATATATATATATATATATATATATATATATATATATATATATATATATATATATATATATATATATATATATATATATATATATTATATATTATATATATTTATATATATATATATATATGTACATGGGACATTATTTTTAATCTGTTTCCTTTATTCTGCGTAACTCAATATCGAGCTTCTGTTAGTCAACAGAACAGTGAAAAAGAATGTGTTACAAAACAATATCTCGAGATGGGTTTCCGGCATTTTTAATTCGAGGATGTTCTAGAACTTATTTTACAATAATATAGTCATATTATTTGGCGTTCTGGATAAAGCGTTAGACTATGTATATATATATATATATATATGCATACATACACATATATAAGTATATATATATATGTATGTATGTATGTATTTATATATGTGTGAAAATTATAGCTAATATTTAATATTATGTTAGGTTTCATACCCATTTCATACAATATTGTGGACTACTTTAGAAAGTCAGTACCCACTACGCCTTGTCCTCAATTAAGCGATGCGTGAAAACTGAGTGGTGAGTCATACTCCTTTGTCCACGTCCAAAATAATATCTGGAGGTAAAGTATTTTAATATTATATAATAATAATTTATTATTCTTATGTTTATCTTGAACATGTCTGGGTACTGGGATGAACTGACGTAGTGTTTTGACACTAGCCTCTCACACGGCTTGCTTTTAGCGGGATGAAGCGTGATTAACATTAATGTTATTAAATCTTCTAATAAATAACTAATAAGTGATACTTTATGTAAAATTATGGTAAAATCAAAGAAAATGGAAACAATGAAAATGAAAATGTAAGTAGGTAAATATTTAACTCGCCCGTCGCGTCGTCTACTCGTAGCTGATGCAATTTTAGTACTAATTGTAGTTACATTGGCTGATGAAATAATACGGTATATTAAGTTTTAAACTTACACACCGCATACAATTATATTATAGACGATATTACTAAGAGAAGCGGAGAACGGAGAGGCATGACACTAGATTTTCTCTGTCAAGAAAAAAAGAAAAAAAAAACGTGAATTTCCAGGTTAATATTTGAGTTCCAAAGATAAATTACACAGAATAGTAGTTCAAGACGATATTTAAAATTTATATTAAAGAAATATTTTATTTTGTGTTTTTTGATCAATTTCGAGACCTATATTGCTTTTGTAATACTTTAAGTAGGTTTTTCTACAAAATTCAGTGCAAAAAATTGAGAGAAACAACTTTTTGTGAATAAAACAGTGCTATAACAGTATTATAATATACTTTTTATCAATCTCGCAAATCATGTACAGTGTAGAGTAACGCTCGGCTTAGTACGATCACGGTTAAGTTAGGTTAGTTATTATTTTTTTTTACTATAAGTAATGATATGAAATGCCTTTTTAGCAGTAAGCTTTTCTAAATTTCTAGTGTCAAGACACTACGTTCTCCACTTTCAGCTGGAGCTACGTGTTAAGTGGCAGAAGCACTAGTGAATGGAAATGCAAATAATTTAATCTCCGGAGCGGGAATCTAACCCACTGTCTGTCTGTCGTCGTGTTTGCTCAGTCATGGAGCCACTGCGCCACAATGGCTGTAGCCTGTAGCCTGTAGCCTGTAGCCTGTAGCCTGTAGCCTGTAGCCTGTAGCCTGTAACAGACCTACATATAGCATTATTATATAATAATAACAAAAGAACAAAAGGCACACGCGTATGACAAAAATCAACGAAATCGAATAAAGAAAGTTACTTCATGCTCGAAACTGACCGAAACCCGTTTTGAAGAAGTTCTCCATCATTTTAAGGTAAAATAGTCTTTATGTTTAACAAAATATGGAATAAAATTGCAATTTTAATATAAATTGTCCCATATTTTCAATTTGTGCTATAGTATAAGTATTGTACTTGTATTGAATCGTGACTTTGCTTGGGATTTGTTGGAATTATTTTATATCCAAAAATTTATAAGATTAAAAAATATATTAAAAAATACTATTTTCTTCATCTAGGAGTTTCTTAAGTAAGGTGGAAAATGTAAGGCGGAGTGTCTTAACACTAGGAGCTAAGAAAATAAAAGATATACTAAATAGAAAATATATATGTGTATATGTGAAATATATGTGTACTGAAGAAATCTGGCAAAAAAAAAACCAGTATAAAGAAACAAATTGTTTCAACACAATAGTGTTATAACGAAGAACGTGTTTTACCAAAGAGCCCATTGTATGCGGGATCAAATTCGACACATATATATATATATTTATATATATATATATATATATATATATATATATATATATATATATATATATATATATATATATATATATATATATATATATATATATATATATATATATATATATATATATATATATATATATATATTTATAACAACTATAGGCTTATGAGGAAGTGAAAAAAGTTTTTTAATTATTTAATTTCAAGTTATTACTTGATGGAAATGATAAAAAAAATTATAAAGAAGAATTTTCGGCGCTATGTTACGCCACTCAATATTAGTTATTGTAGTTAGTTGTAGTAGAAATTGTACGCAGCGTTTAGTACTGAAAATTTTAATTATGAGACATAAACGAGATTTTTTTATGTCAAGTCTAAAAAAAAGCAATGACATAATTATTTACATATATATATTTATTTATAATGTTTTTTTTTCATAGTAATATTTACTTAGCTAACGATAAAAGCTTCAAAAGTTTGTACAAGAGAGAGTTATAATAAAAGCAAAAGGACAACTTTCATTCGACTCCACGTCGTAAATAAGTTACAGGTTCTATTTCCGGACGAAGTAAACATGTTAGTGGACTGTTTTCGAAGGATATCGTTTATTTATTGTTTTATTGATACACACACACACATATATATATATATATATATATATATATATATATATATATATATATATATATATATATATATATATATATATATATATATATATATATATATATATATATATATATATAATATATATATATATATATATATATATATATATATATATATATATATATATATATATATATATATATATATATATATATATATATATATATATATATATATATATATATATATATGTATATATCAAAACACTCTATTAAACATTATTCATTAGTAGCGGAACTCAACGCCGCATTCTTTTACCAAAACGGGGTATTCGTTAAATGTAACCAAAATATAATAATTTCTCCGTCTGGGTATCGAACCCCTTACCTCCGCGTGCACAGTTAGATCTCAATAATAAGATAAATATAATACTTAAAACTTTAACAATTTCACGAATCGACTGATGATAATCGACAGGAGGGTTACATCCCCCAGGGCCTGGAGGTAGGATGGAAGAGTTCATCCCCCGTTCATATCTATGAGTGAGTAACGCAAAATTATACTTGCTCTACCGAAATAGGGTAAATTATGTTAGATATATAAGAAAATTGAACGGTTTTTGTTGGGTTTTTGTACTGGTGTTATTTTATGAAAGCTGTTTTTTTAAGCTAATAAATAAAGCAAAAACTTTAAAATTATTCAAACCATATAAAATTATTATGTACATATTATAGTTATTATGTCGTGGTGGTGCAGCGGCACAGTGTTTGACTGTAAGCCAGACGGTTTGTGGGTTCGATTCCCACGAGGGGAGCCAGCATTATTTTCATTTTCTGCACTGATACTGAGTTCCATCACTCAATAAAAATTGGGTGGGATTGCGGAGTGTCTTACCACTAGGTACACTCTACCTAACCTGCCAAACGCGGGATACAGCGTGAAGCTAAAAATTGTTATTATCTAGTTTTCTTTACATTTTCATACACGTCCCTCTTGTATACCAGGGTAGGGAGAGGGAACCTAGTGTCAAGACCCTCCGTCCCTCTATATTTATAACTCTCTGTTATTTTGAATGCAATATTATTATTGTAGAGCAAAACTGAACAAAGGTAGTTTTGGTGCTCAGCTGATTTTGTTGCCAGGCGGCGTTACACGAGCGAAGAGGCTTTCAAGGCTGTGAGGCTGTTTTGTATGAAATTTTAAGTTAATAGGTTTTTGTTGGTTGAATTTGAGATCTATTTGATATTTGATATATGTGTAATAATATAGAAATTGATGAAAGCTGTATGTAACAGTATTGTTAATAACTGTTTAGATTTATATGTACCTATCTTTCGTATTTTACATTAATAATTAAAAAATATATATATTTAAAATTTAATGTTTTATTACTTTAAATGGTTAAATAATCAATAAAATATAATAATTCTAATATCTTAATTGAATAATCGTTCAATATAGTAACTTTTATTGTTATCATTTTGGAATCAAACCTAATTCCTAAATAATCTCGGACCAATAAATATATTTAAAAGTCCGAAAAACTCCATAGTTAACTGAGCCTACGTGACCGAGGCACGCACACCAGCACAGTTAACCGCTCACGGACACGAATACACACGCACACTACAGCAAAATCAGTTAAATCCTTTCTCATTTCAAAAACAGCGTAACCAACTGCGACCTTCACAAAGAGATTTACACATCCGTAGCTCTTATTACAAGGGGTTACGGTGCACTTTGAGTTTGGGAAGCAAAAGGCATTTAATTCCTGTAGGTTCTGCGGTAGGTAATATCACCGTTGCGCTAGCGAGTGCATTTATGGCATCAGTCCACAGTTGCAAACCTTTTTTGAGTTTATTTATAATGGTATTTTTTGTTTGGCTAATTTTGAGTGTTTATTGCATGTTATTTGTCAAAACTTTTTTATATGCTTTTGTTATGGATGGACGTTTAATTTTTTTAATTGAGTTTCATAATTTTCCCATTTTTTATCGTACAAGGTTTTCAGCTGAAAATGTATATAAATACTAAAATAAAAAATTATAACATTTAGAGCTAATATATATAAATATAAATATTATATCAAATTATAACCAGATAATAAACTAAATTTTGCGCGAAAATTAAGTCAAATCATCTAACAACTAGTAGTACAACACCTAGAAACAGAAGTAAAGTAAAGGTGAAAGTATCGCTGTCCTAAAAAAAGGTTGTCGATCCCTGCGCTGCCTGAACTCGCTTAGTAACAAGATGCGCTTCATACAAAAATAAACTCTAATGTGCTACAAATAAAGCTCAAATTAACTTGCCAATAGAACTTGTTATTGATCCAAGCTTACGCGAAAAAGTAGCTTTAGCTATCTGTATATAGAAATAATCATCGAATATTGAATTACTATTGAAAATAATTTTGAGTGAATTTCATCTGAAACTACTGAAATTTGTTATTTTCAACAGAAAAGTGGTTTTGTAAATGGTTTTTTATACATATACATATACATATACATATATATATATATATATATATATATATATATATATATATATATATATATATATATATATATATATATATATATATATATATATATATATATATATATATATATATATGCAATTTTTAAACGAATTACATGATAATATTTGAGTTTTGATGTCATCACCGTTGGTTGATTGGTATTAACGGTGCGTAAACGCTGATATGATCAGATTCACACTGTATCCTTTATATAGAAGGACAGAGACCGGCTAGTTCCAAAACATTTCATCACCAATCAAATTTCAAACCATCATCAGGCCTAATTCAACGCCGCACTTTACTTACCGGAGCGGGCATCGAACCTATGACTATCAGCTTTGTCGTCAGATACTGTTCCACTGCGTTTTGTGCTAGCTAGCATCTAATCTGATTCACATTATGGATAATGGAGTGTCTAAACACTAGATTTTATCTCTTTTATTTGCTATAGAGAAGCTTTTTCTATACCACGTAATAATATTATTATATAAAATTGAGTTTTAGACTTTTAGATGGCGTATAAAGCTTATTTCTATTAACATATTATAGTGATGTATGAAATTAAACTTTACACCAACAGCTTAAAGTTCCTATTTCATTGGCAAAACAATTACTGGGAACAAAGGATGGTCGAAAAACTATTCAAAAATTAATTCTTGTCTGTCGAAAAGTGAAAAATGTAACGTGTTAAGGCAATATATCTTTTTCAATAGCTTTTAATCGTTATACAATTTCGTTACAGACGACGCAGTGTTACGAACTTTTACATATAGATGACCATTATAGCGCAGTGGCAGATGTTGGTTCAATCACCTCTTGGGGTAATGTATCCCAGATTCATTTCCTCACTTGGGTGAGACAAAATGGGCGTTGGGTTCCACAACTTAAGTAATCCCTCGAATTTGGGTGGTGCACGTAGAACAGAGGGCTTTGACACTACACTCTCTTGTACTCTCTACGCCTAATGTCTTTTGTATACATAACATCTTTTAATCTTAACTAACGCTTTTGCTCACAGTAAACAGAGAGAAGATAAAACACTCTACTCTTCGGTTCCTGCCTTTCTTCTTTTAGATATTATGTAATTATAACATTTCCTGACTAAACTAATTCATTTTACCTTTCAGATACTAAAAGACAAATAAAAAAAATAATGTGGTATAAAGAGAAGCGTGCAACGCACTAAAGCATACACACAATGGGCCAAAGCAAGCAATTGATATCTTATATATATATATATATAAATGTAAGGTGGGATGCAATCAGGGCATAATAATACCATGTGGGGTGACAGGTTCGAGTCCGGGGAAAAAAATGTGTGTACTTTTAGTTAGGGTTCCGTATAATTCTCTAGTTTAATACTATTTATTAGTGACGATATACAGATTGTGGTGTGAATTTTCCATTCAACTCTTCGATTTCCTTGCTTGATGATGGTGATTTGACATTCTAACTGAGCCTCTGCCATTCTCCTCATAATATCTTTGAAATTTGAGTGTAAAGTGCAGATCGAGGTGTCTTTATACCAGATAGCCTAGCGAGCTATATATAGAATTAGAAAAATTTACGTATTTATTTGATAAATATGAAATTTGGATAAATTTCCTTTATAAATTATATGTTTCCAAATTCGCCCAAGGAACTCTAACGATTCAATAAAGGCAGGAGGCAGTCAGCCACGCGTAATTTTTTGTGCCTTGCGGTTCAGTGGGGTTCCGCCGCACGTCGCAACGGTGGTCCGGATTACCTATTTAAAGAGCGTATGCATTTTTATAAATAGCATTTTACGAGTATATATCATTGTACATAACATTCATTGTAAAGCCAATAGACTGAAATTGCCAATATCTCAATAATTTATCTTTTTAAAATATTTTAGGCACAAACGGAATCTACATTACTTAACCGCGTGTATATATATATATATATTATATATATATATATATATATAATATATATATATATATATATATATATATATATATATATATATATATATATATATATATATATATAACCTAACAAAACTATGATTCATCATCAGTTTAAATACTATAGGACTACCAGCTCTAACCCTTGTCGTTCTCATCCACATAAACTGGATCTCCGTTATCTCCACAATACAATAGAATTAACATGAAAAAACAATCCAAGCTGCCTCATGTAAGTAAGTAAGGTACAATCAAAAAGTTCGCTAGGGTGGGACGGTAATAAAATGCTTTCAATCAAGAAGCTCGTAAACCAGCGGAGGCTTTCTGATGCCTGTTGATTATCTAGCTTACGGAACCCGGCAATAAAAAATTCTAATCGGATAAAAAGCTTATTTGGAAAACTTTGGAAGGACCCATGGTGTATGTGTGGAGCTGAAGCTTAATTGAAGTCGTACGTTTGATTTTAATCATAGTTTCAGTTATCGGCTATAACAGTTAAAGCCTATAGGCTATATTCCGTCCGGTTAATCGTTTTGATGTAACCCACTGTAACACGATCGCGAAGCTGTTATACAAGACTACTTTTAACGTGACATCTACAATTTTTCCGTGTATCATTATGCACAATTATATGCTATATATATATATATATATATATATATATATATATATATATATATATATATATATATATATATATATATATATATATATATATATATAATATATATATATATATATATATATATATATATATATATATTATATATAGATATAATATATATATGTATATATATATATATATTATTATATATATAAATTAGCAATTGTGCATGAGAAGTACAGGAAGCGGTACAAGTTATACTGTTACAAGGACGACGTTTTTATTCGGGACATATCGGGGTATGCGCTATAAATAGATCTACCCCCGTTTTGTCTTTAGAGGCCGTTGTATACAATTAAACTTGTATAGAAAAAGATTTTTTTATTCTGACTGATCCGTGATGTTGGCGATCGTGTAAATAAATATCGGGCAAGTGCGAGTGGTACTAGCGCAACGAGGGTTCCGTGAAAATTGACAAAATTAAATTTGCGTAGTTAATTACATACAAAATGAGTGCACTCATTTTATATGTAATTAACTACACATTATTAATTTCTAATATTTTACTTTGTGTACTATAAGTTCTAACTTCTTGTACAATTTCATATTTCCAGATCGAACAAGAAGAACCCTGTAGGTCTTAAGTACAAAAGCAAAGTAAAAACGATCGTATCTTTTTGTTGGGTTAAATTCGACCAAGTACCGGGATATTCGACATTATATCAACTCGATACCTCTACGCTTTGAAAATTGAAAATGGTCTTGATAGACAAACAGACGGACATCAAAGTCATCCTATATAATAATAACTAAAAACTAAAATTTGTTTCTCTTAGCTCGGCGCTGTGTCCCGCATAAAGTAGGGATGACACAAACGTAGTGTCAAGTCACTCCGTTGTCGGTATTCCAACTGTTATCGAGACACTGCATGCTCAGTGGTGGAACTCAACGCCGCAACTTATTTTCATCGAGAGACAAAAAGAAAACATTGAATAGAATATTTATATCATACATAATATTATATTTCATAATTAAAAGCTCGTAAAATTTTTCTTGTGCCATTAAAAGATTTATTACGCATAAGCTCGTTAAAGTTATGTTCGCGGAGCGCTTTTTAATTAAGCTTTACCAAATATATGATGTTATTATATCATTAATATTTTATATTTTTTGATAAATTTATATATATATATATATATATATATATATATATATATATATATATATATATATATATATATATATATATATATATATATATATATATATATATACTTCTGTCAGTATGTTATCAGTCAACGTATACCAGGGGATACTAAAGTCTATCCGGGTGGGTTAGTGCTAATTACTATGAGGCGTAAAGATAAGATAAGGTAAAAAACAAGAAAGCAATTACCACAACGGATTCGAACCCATTATCTTCCATCCTGTAGAAACCAGCCCTTGTTTAGTAATACATAAGTTTAACATTTATCCAATTAATATTAGATTCATGGCGAGGAACACCATCAATATTGTTTTTTGTTGCGACGTCTCTACAATCATCCCCCACGGCCCCCACGGGTAGGTTCCCAAGGCGATCGGCTAGGCTTCGAACAGACTGGGTTAAGCGATATGTTTTATCTTCGATTTTTATTGCGAGTAAGCTTCCTTAAGAATTTTTTTTTGTATCTATAACTTATAGGTAGGTTTTTTTTTCTCTATTTTTCTCCACCATAGAACAGGGTAAGCAGAGAGATCCTAGAATTAGCCCTTTGAACTTATTAAATACAACTATTTATTCGAGTGGGAATCGAACTCACGACCATCACTTTTATACTTATGTATGAAGCTGGCGGAACTCATCTTATAGCGTGTTTTTTTTAACAAATATATAAGAAATAGCAAGGAATATAATGTGAATGTAGCCTTAGCTTGCTCATAACGTGTAGAGTTTCTTACATTTCGATCAGCTGTTAGAAGACATGGGGGCTGAGCTATAAACAGCTGATGTGGAGACCAACGGACGTCTTGTATAGGGACATACATACATACTTAAATGCATACATAGATAGTGAAATAATAAGATAGTTACTAATCGTCGTTGTATGAAGTATGAAATTCATAGAGTACTATAGAGGTCTTTTTTCATGGCACGAGAGAGGGAACCTAGAGCCTATTCTTTCTTGTTGAGTAGTACCAGAATGTGTAATTAAATGTAATCAAGCTATCCAAAGTCGTCGTGTACAGTGTTGCCAGGTGTTGTTATCTATATAGAGAATATTATATATGGCCAATTGAAGTAATTACTATGAAAAATAAAGTACTATGTTGATAAATAACTATAGAGAACTATTTCAACGGGTAAGTTTCAAATTTTATAATTTGTTTTAAGGTATTAAAGGAGGTAGGTGTTTTCTCGCTGTAGTAAAGAAGTAATATCGGCAATAATAGAATGTAGTATTTAGGGTATCTCTATCAACTTATGCGAGGGAGATTGCAGCTTGCATTAGAACCTTTTTTTTTAATTTTCTGTTTTAATTTGCCAAAGAGTATACGTTAAAATATTTATCGTAAAACTAATTTATAGCTCAAATTACCAGAACATTCGAAAAGATCGATCTTATCAATAAAGAGATTTCCAAATGTGACATTACGAAATATGCAACCTTTTATATACGATAAAGTACGTAGGGTACTCTTATCAGTGTTATCTATCGGTCAATGCCCTTATTTCATAAAACGATATGTTATGAAATTGGGAAACTTGAGTCTTTTTTTATCATTTCGCTCTAATAAAATAGAGGATCAGCAGAAAATCTGGTGAATATTTTTATATTCAAAATTTTTCGTATATTTGACATGTTAAGTTAAGTTTGACTCTATACGGCTGTGAGAGACGCGCTGGATAGAAACCGGCAGTGTGGAGGCAGATCGTCCGCTCCAGATGCAATTCCGATGATGACCACGATCCTCAGACATGAGGAACCGACTACAAGAAGAAAGAAAAAGCCATGTTAAGAGGCGGAAGTTAACGCCGCACTATCTTACTAGATAGATAACTCAAGTGTAGTTAGTAATTTATGCTTATTACCGTCATATGGGTAGGCAGAAGAAAGTCAGTGTTAAGACACTCCGTTCCCCACATTCCGATCAATTTCGAGACATTAAGCATTGAGTGACGGAACTCAATGCCACGTTTAAAAGTATAGCAGTAAGATAAATTCATGTTCAATGGTTTTAGGGTTCCGTACTTAAAAGGTAAAAACGAGAACCTATCACTAAACCTCCGCTGTCTGTCTGTCGGTCTGTCACTAGGCTGTATCTCATAATAAACCATGACAGCTAGAATGCTGAAATTATCACAAATTATGTATTTCCGTTGCTGCTATATCAACAAATACTAAATATATATTAGACATTACGTTTTTTTCTTGATTTATTTCCTAATCAAGAGAACTGTTCAAAATGTATATGCCCCCGTACAATTTGCTAGTTGTGAGCTCTGAGCCGTCAAATTGTAATGTAGAGTTGATCGATGAACGTAACTAACTCAGTGTGAACCTGATGCCGCATGTGATGACGTCACAGTGTGTGATGATGTCGCGGGGGGCACACTGTGCGGTGCACATGGTTGTGGCATGTACAAGATATTGTTATTTAAATATTAAATATTAATTTTTAGTCTATACTGCATCACCTATCGGTATTTGCCATTTCGTGTAATAATATAAAACATTTAAAAATATATACATAGTTTTTTTTCACCATTGAATCTTTACAATAGAATTGAATTTATTTATATTTTTAGCTTCACGCTGTATCCCGCACATTGCAGGATAGGCATTCCGTTCCCCACTTTCCGCCATTCGAGACATTGCGTGTTGAGTGGCGGAACTCACTCCACGCTTTGCTTTCTTGCCAGAGCGAAGAAAATGGAAATTATTCGCCGCAATATATTAGAACTGTGTTAAATAATTGAATTCACATCACTTATTTGTAGTCAAGCTCTACTTACTTTCATATTAGTGATTTTTCTTTACCATCACAAACAAAACAAAACAAAATATAACTTATAAGCCATGAATCATAAACTAATTACAAATCTTATACATATTTTCCAAGTTTCGGAAGTTCGGAAGTCCCAGTACACGGTCACCCCCGTCCCCCGCGTCAGCTGTCGGCGCGGCTCAGATTATAGGCCTTCATACATAATCCAGTGGAATCCGTCCACACCCCGTGATTATTATTCAATAGTAATTATTTTCACACACAACACACCCATATATATTTATATATATATATATATATATATATATATATATATATATATATATATATATATATATATATATATATATATATATATATATATATATATATATATATATATATATATATATATATATATATATATATATATATATATATATATATATATATATATATATATATATATATATATATATATATATATATATATATAGTAATAGTAGTTTTACTTCAATGGTTGGTAAAATACTGTATATAAAATGACACATTTTTAGTGACATTTTTTTTATAAATTAGATTTTTTTTTAATTAGATATATTTTTTAATATATAAAAACAAATATCTCCCTAGGAATATATACGAGTATGTATAAGAAATGGTTATGACGCCAAACACTAGTAAAGCTGTTATTAACTTAAAAACAAGCTTCACATTATTTTTAATTTTCATTCTTAATGTCTTAAGTGTAAAAGTAAACAACTTCTATTGAGAAAGTCGAGAGATTTGACCCAACCAGCGCTGAAGCCCCAAAATTAAAATTCACATAATGATAATAAGTTACCAAATATCCCCTGACGGGGGCCGCGTAGATAGCGAGCTTAGAGGAAAACATTTCCTTGCACAAAATTGAACTTGCTACCACTAAAATACAGCCACTACTTTATTCGCCCTACACATAGAGTCGCTATTTGTATCAAAATTCTTTATTAAAACGTAGAGTTTCTAGTATATTTTAGCAACGATCTTACGCTTTGCGTCACTTTATAGGTGTTACGGAGATTGAGTGGGACAGAGAGGTTCAGATAGAGACGGTTGAATCAAATTCATGAAGTAATATCATGTGTTTCGCTTTTATGAACTTCATGTAGGATTTACTTTATTACAGGGTTTTGTTTTACTACTATAGTATTATGTAGATGGAGGAAATGCTTGTATATGCGTTTAATAGATTTGAAAGGTTTAACTATTCAGTACTATACTGGATCGTGGGTATACTTTGTATATATCGCTATAATATATATACACATATATATATATATATATATATATATATATATATATATATATATATATATATATATATATATATATATATATATATATATATATATATATATATATATATATATATATATATATATATATATATATATATATATATAACTTAATTTATACTTATATTAGTTGTCTTAGATAAAGTGTATTGCCAGTTTTCAAGTCATATTGTTTTTAAAATGGGCAAAAAGTTGAAACCAGAGTGATTTTCAGCCTTTCTAGCACTACATGATAAAAAAAAAAGAAAACCTTCTGTATATTATAGTAGTATATAATAAAGACATAATAACTTGTCACAATATATCAAAATGAACGCGCTTAACATTCATATATTCTTACAAGTCTTCATAAGGAAAATGAAACATGTCAATTGATATCTACATACATTTCTATACATATATGTGTATTGTATAAATGTACTCGACCGTTTAGTTCCTGTATATTATTTAACATTGCCGTAATAAGGAGAGGCGGTAGGAAATAAATCGTAGTGGCTGAGCAAATCGTCAATTAAGCGTGCGTCAAATGAGTTGGAAGCCCGCCCGCCCAAATATACATAAAAATGTCCTACGATTACACCGAAGTCGAGTGAATATTGCTACGGATATTTTACTTTTTTTTTTAATGTATGATAAACGGAGAGACTAGTGGATAGTTTCTCCGTTTCGTACTTACTGCTTATTTGGTATATTTGTTTCTTCGGTTAGCCTTCTCAGCTTTAGACCAAGACCAAGCGATATTATATACTATTATTACAGTTTTACAATTTTTACAATCTAAAATATAAGTTTGTTTAAAAATATATATTTCCTTCAACTTATACAATTCATGTATCACAAAATGTAATAAAAGGTAGAGCATGGCATTCCATGATCATTATCAACAAACAAATTGTTAAAACGATTGTTTTTTTTTTTTTTTAATATTCACTACAGACACATAGTCCGTATCTTTTATTCTATAGCTTTTTTTTTTCTTTGACACTACTCAAAAATAGACTTACATGACTTTATAATACTTTATTCTATCTATATCTATATATATATATATATATATATATATATATATATATATATATATATATATATATATATATATATATATATATATATATATAAATGTAGCCCACAATCAGCATAGTCTACAGTTACGGTGTGAATGCGATCTAGTTTTACGGGCGATAAAACGAAATAGACTAGAGTAGTAATTGAGCAGGGAAGTAATGTGCGTCTCTCGAATGTCAACGTTGTACAAACTGGATGGATCGAGGCGAAGGGGCCCTACCCAGCTATCTGGTGAACGATCTGAATGATCCAGAGTACATATATATGTGTATGAATTATGGAGATTTTTTTTTATATGTTGTATTTAGGATAAAGAGGAGGGCATTTGCATTTTGCGCCTATATGTAGCTTTCCCTATAAGCGCGAATAATTCTTGTGAAAATATTTATTCGATAACAGCGGGAGAGTTTCTACAGCAGGCTCTCTCTGCCTACACATAAAGCACTACGGGAGATGTGTAAAAATAAAAATTGAGGTAATCTTTGGTTCAGCGAGTGCGCAAATATTGCTACTTGTTCCTCTTCTACATGCACACATCCCAATGGGCAGCATGAGTGAAATATCTTTTTCTTTTAGCTTCACGATATATTCTGGACAACGCCCTCTGCCCTAGAGGGAGCCGTATATATATATATATATATATATATATATATATATATATATATATATATATATATATATATATATATATATATATATATATATATATATATTATATATATATATATATATATATATATATATATATATATATATATATATATATATATATATATATATATATATATATATATATATATATATATATATATATATATATATATATATATATATATATATATATATATATATATATATATATATATATATATATATATATATATATATATATATATATATATATATATATATATATATATATATATATATATATATAGTAATTACTCTAACACTACTAGCTAGCTACTAGTCTTTCGTATGAGAATTACAATTGTATGACCTGTTTTACATTTAATATAAAATAGGGTCCACTGAAACACACAAGGGGGTTAAAGCACAGTTGAATTCCGCTTTTGTGATGAAATACAATATGAGCCTATATTTACTTCGAGTCATTGATAAGAGCCCTAAAGGAAGGTGCACATTATTGTATGAGATTATAAAAAATGTGGCGACTACTTTGTATAATAGGATTTGAAAATGCTCTTTGATATTCACATTGAATTTGTAATTGTTATTTTTTTTGTATTTTAAATATATTAGGGTTTAAAACTTACTATCAAACTTTAAAATTACTAGCAAAAGAGATTCATACAAAAACACATAAAAGTCTATGGACAGTTTGGCCCGTTCGGTTCGGTCGAAATTGTAAAAATTAATTAAGTATGCCATTTTGGAAGTAAAGTAATTATAATATTGCTATAATTTTTACATAAATATTTGACAGAAAACTCGAGTTTAATCAATAAACTCTTTATCTGTTTGTTTTTTACAAAAAATATGCGAAAGATATTTTAAAATAAACATATATATGTGTGTGTGTATATATATGTGTGTACATACTTCTGTTCTGACTTAATTCATTTGTTTTTTCTTATTACTTTTTTATATCAGTATACAGGTATGCTAGATAAGCTTAAAGGTAAAAAAAATTTATGCTATGACAGATACTACGAGTATGTCCACATTTAATGCTGCCGTTGTGTACACTAGCCCTATTTTAACGTTACCCCTTGACCACTTCACACAATTTATACACATACAAGGGTACAAAAACGTATTACAAAAGTAATAATCGTATGAAACTATAGCGACAATACTATATATAACTATAGCAACTGTATTGTGGGAGCTTTCACCTATGAATAGCTTTGTTATATTCCATTGTCGAAACCAGACTTATAAGCTTTTGAAAGCTTATGTAGAAATATTACAATAAGTTAGTAAGTTAGTAGTTATTATATATATATATATATATATTATATATATATATATATATTATATATATATATATATATATATATATATATATATATATATATATATATATATATATATATATATATATATATATATATATTTATATCGGGACAGGGTGTGATGTCTTTTTTTCCATTTTCCCACTCTAGAAAAACAAAGTCCAATGGAACTCAGCGACGTGCTTCCTGTCCCTGCTATGTACAACATGTACCTAAGATATGTCAATATAAAAAAAACATCTAAGCAAAAACTAGGCCAGTCCACTAGTCTTTGTTAAATAACAACTAATGCCTCATGTCTTATAAATATGCATAAAAAATTATAAACAAAGAAATAAATTTGTTTTTATATACATTTATACATATTTATAACGAATTCAACATGAATATTCATTAATGCTCACAAATGTGGGCGTGCACGTTTATTTAGATAACTTATTATATACGTAATGTAATGTCGGACACACCTCTCATACTATAGAAAAATATATTATAAAAATAAGATTATTTATAGGTACTAGTGGTGGGGTTAGCAAGTTGAGCAAATTGGTCTATGGGTTCTATTCCGAGTATTAATATTTTTTTTTTATTTTTTTTATATTTGAGTTTACTATCACTCTATTTCTCCTTAGCCTGGATTATCCTGGATAATCTGGGTTTAAATATGTTTTTATAATTATATTTCAATAGGTTCCTGAACTGTAAAAAAATATATATTGTTTATTAATAGTGAAGCTTTTTTTGGGCAAACCAATTTCTACAAGTAAAAATCCTACTCCGATCTGGGACCGAATCCACAATCATCGCGTTTTTTACCGACTAGGTCTTGCCCTACCATTGAGCCCCAATGGCCTCTTTAAAATTCCTATAAATGTATTTGACACTTATAAAGTACCATAACGTACCTTACAACGGGACCTGAACCCACACCTTTACGTAGAACCAATAGTTTCGTTCACAAGTACTTAAAAATGTAAACAAGGTTTAAAAATAGCAACACAATTAAAAAAAACGTCGGTTTACATAAAAAAAAGGCATAAAAGGCTATAAGTAAATTATATTTAGTATATATATGAGAAAAACGTGTTGAATAAGGTCACTAAGACCGCTACATACTAATGCTCTTCACTTGACTTTTCTGGGTTTAATTTTTTTTAATTTTTTTTTTAATGATAGAGAATGAATGCTGAGACGGTGTGTTTTTTATTCTTTTGCTATATATAACTTTATCTATAGCAATGCAGTGATAGGTTTGGACTCTATTCTACGTTATTTAATTAAATTAAGCACCTAATACCACTTTATGTCCTGCCAAAGCAATAAAACCAGTATTTGTTTTAAATATATATTCATAACTATCGACAAATATTTCTCATTAAATTTTTACGTTATTTAGAATTCTAAGTGCAACGGACAGACAAACTTTTAATGTTATAATAAATTATATTACTTAGTCCTAGTATTGCCCTTGAGGCGTGCGCTTAGAACTGGTCTTTTTTTTTTTAAGGAAACGCTTTAAACTCAACTATAGTGCTTGGTGTGTCGTTTTTGTTGACACTCACATGTTTTAAATATTCTTAAGTAAGTAATAGCTGTCATGGCTCAGTAGCAGTGTGTACACTGTTGGATGTAGGTTCGAGGTCTATTTAGGGAGATAATATTTAACTTATCTTTATTTCTCCGCTCCGGTATGACAAGGTTGAGTTAAGACACTAAACTCACAGTGTCTCTAAAATATACAGAAAATGGAAACGTAGTGTCTAAAACAAGTCTGTCTTTTAATAAATTCCCCGTTCTTTACTGTGTGTGTGTATATATTTTAAGATGAAATCATCATATATATATATATATATATATATATATATATATATATATATATATATATATATATATATATATATATATATATTTAGACGTTATATGGACGTTATATATATATATAGACGTTATATATATATATAACGTCCATGCCTCGTTGAACACACCGGTTCTCGTCCGATCACCGAAGTTAAGCAACGTCGGGCGCGTTCAGTACTTGGATGGGTGACCGCCTGGGAACACCGCGTGGCGTTGGCATCTCAGAGGGTGTCTAGCCAATTATCTGTCCGATATTTGGTTTCCGGCATACGGGTACGCGACCCCGGGACCTCGAGCCACCACTTTCATAACCCGATCCAATCCATGTAAGTGGTGTCCCTCCCCTATATTCCAAGTCTTTCTGCCTCTTATTCCCTTTCCTTTCCTGGTTTCTCCCAGTAATGGGTTTGGAGGTCAGATGGCAATCGCTCCACAAAAAACCACTTCGCCACTCATATGGACCGATTGGTCTTAGTCGGAAGGCAGACCCTGGCAAAAAGCCGGGACTAATGCCAGGAAGAAGAAGAAGATATATATATATATATATATATATATAATATATATATATATATATATATATATATATATATATATATATATATATATATATATATATATATATATATATATATATATATATATATTCTTTGTTGACTCTCACCACTATATAAAATAAAAAAGCCGATTTACAGACAAAGTTGAAGGAAATATTAGTTCAAATTTACAATTTAATTTTGTTAAATATAAACATGTGCGTAAAATACGGTTTTTTCTTGTATAAAGTGTTTTTTGCGCACATCCTTATGTGCCGTGCTGTTTACTTGTAACATGTCAACGTCTTATTTTATTGTCGCTTATAAATTTTGCTTTGGTTGTCATTAAGAGGCTATCGGCCCTTGATTGTAAAGACGGTGGACGCGGATTCGATTCCGCGCGGGGGAATTTCGATTCCACAATAATAATAATTATTTCTACGCTCTGGTACAACAAAGCGTTGAATTACGCCAGTTAACACGTAACGTCTTGGATTCAGGCGGAATGCTTAGAACGGAGTGTTTTACCACTAGGCTATTTCTCCATTCTTCTATATACAGAATAAAGCGTTTATCTAGGAGAGTAACATAACTTAAAATTTAATGTAATTAAATAATCGTATATTATATAAATAACAATATAAAGTTATAAGTTATATAAAGATTACCTATATATTATACCTGACAGACGGACAGACAATCGTATAAATTAAGCTAAATGTCACGTTATATAACCAAAGCTCGCGCTCGTAAGTTTCATTTTTTACAACTTATCAACACGGATATTGATGGTCCTGATATTAAACTAAATGATTTTGCCTCGCGACTCAGTGGTGGTATAAATGGCGATATAAGACAAAGAAAGCGAGTTCGAATACAAGTTCAATTTAAAATTATAAGAAAAGCGTTATAAATGCATATAAACAATAAACAAGTATTAGTTATTTACATTTCACGACGACAAAGCCACAGATAAAAGCCAGTATTTCACAATGCTTATCAGTACAGAATTGATTATTTCATGTCCTTGCTCTGGTAACAAGACAAAGCGCGGCGTTGAGTTCCGATACTCAATATGAATTGGGAGGAAAGTGGTGCACGGAGTGTCTTAACACTAGGTTCCCTCTATCTACCCTGCTATAGCCGGGTAATAGCGTGAAGCTACTTCTTTTACACGTGAGGTTATGTTACGTTAGTAGAGTTTGGATAATTATTACACGTCTTAGCAGTCTTAGCAGTCTTTGAGGCCCCTTGAGAATGGTGGCCTTGAGATCGGGCGCCTTGCCCACGGGCCCCTTGCCCTCGAGCCCCTTGCCCACGGGCCCCATGAGGTTCAATAGTAGAGACGGAACTGATTATATTTACATATAATTTAATAAGAACTGCCTACTGACGTTTTTATCTTAATTTACGAATCAAAAATGATAATTGAATAAAAAAATATTATGATTTCAATTTTCTTGTTTCGCCAATCAATAAAGAAACATAAAATCGCAATATATTTTAATAACACGAAAATAAAAGTATATTAAATTATACTAATTATTATATATATATATATATATATATATATATATATATATATATATATATATATATATATATATATATATATATATATATATATATATATATATATATATATATATATATTACAAGAATAAGCTATTACTAAACAGATCTACCCCCGGGTATCAAAGGGAGGTGAGGGTTCAAAGTAGGGATTAAAAGTAACTTCCTGAGGGATGAAACATGGTCTTCCGCTTCCGACTCATTTGCTTGAGCTTTTTCTGACAGTGACAGACTAGACTTGTAAATATGCAACTTTTGTTAAATATATTTATTTATACAAAATATTAAGTGGCTTCGGAATCAGATGAAAACTCATAGAAGAAATATTATGTAATTTTTTTCTTTCTTTATATTGCATATTAAAGCGTTGTATTCAGTTTCCATTTCGTAAAATATGTTCATTTTTCATAATTATTTTCATTTCTTTTTAAATTTGAATGGAAAATGGAAAATGGAGAGTCTTGCCAGTAGAGTTCTTATTACCTACCCTGTTATATGCGAGTTACAGCGAGAAGCTGAAAAAAAAATTGTATATATAGACTTACCATTCCATTTTAAATGAAGTAATAAAGTATAACGAGTGTACGGTGGTGCACCTAAGTATGCTATTCTAATTAAGTTTTATCTATAGCTGCATATGTATACTTAGGTGTATCATCGTACTTTACCCACCCACCTTTGACAAACAGATGAGAATCAATATGACGAATTATTTTTTATGATGAGATTTATTATTCTGAATCTTTTAATAACTAGAATATGGCAGTGTCCATATCCAGCGCGGGGTTAAATTACGCAATTACGGAATGTACTGACACTACAGCATCCTTGCCTATAACGTAAGGATAGTAAAAATAGTACAGCCTGACTGACACCTTCCAAGTAAGTCTCCTGGACTGACATTTTAGCATTATAGTAACTAGACAGAGAGAACGTAATATTAAAACACTGCCTTTTCCATTTTATAAAAGAGAAACAAAAATTTAAATATCACCACAATTTAATCTATCATTAAGCGCATTACTCGCCACTTTAATTGTAATTAAAACCATTTTAACGAACCGACGCGGCCTCTAATGAAGTATCTTGTACAAAATTATGCGACCATTTGTTATTTGATACAAAGACGGGACAAGGTGTCCCCTTAATTAATCTCTATTAACACTCATTTTAATTTAAATGTCGATTAAAGGAATGAATTTGCGTTAGTTGAATTGTGTGACAGTCACTTTATACTGAAGAACATACTCTTAGGTTTAATTCCTGATGTTATTTTTTAAAATGTTAAAGGTTTCAGGTATTGTATATAGTGTTTGAATGTACTCGTGTTGGTAGTGGGTTTGAGTCCTCTTTAGGGGAATTGATATATGTTGATTATTTTAATTTTCCATTCACTATTAAGACTAGATGCGGCGTTGTGTTCCGCACAATAAGCAACTGTTTCAAGTGCTTTAAGAGTGGAGAATGGAATATATGTAAAGTAAAATTTGAATTCAATATCAATTTGTTTCATACATGTCAAAAAATTTTTCAAGTGATATTAATATAGTATAATTAATATAGTATAGTAATATAGTATAATAACTAATTTTAGTTATTAAATAAAAAGAAATAGAGATCATTGTGGCGTGGGACATCGTCTGACTGTAAACACGACAGCAGGATCGATATTCGACGCTCATCAAGTATGTGTGGAAAACTGAGAACAGAGTGTCACGACACTAAATTCTCTCTCTGCCTATCTCCTAGTATATGCCGGATACAGGGTGAGGATGAAAAAAGGCTTTTGTAAAATACAGTATCCTTTGCATAAAACGACTCAGTCAAGATAATTAACTAATATTAGTTAAACTTTAAAATATATTTAAATTACTTGGTTCTTTTTAAATATATTAAAATATATTTAAAAAGAACCAAGGAACTCTTGTATACTATATTACAAGATTTGTTTTAAATACTAAGCACTACACTATCCGGCCAGTGACTAAGCTGTTACGGTAACAGCGATTAACCTTGATTATATAATAATAGGTTCTATACTATACATACATACACCTTATATTTATATAGAGATAGCTAGAATGAATCTTATTAAAGGATTTTTGATATTTTATAGCTTTATGTACTAACTGCATATCAATGTTTAACGCTGCGTATTTATATATGTATATATATATATATATATATATATATATATATATATATATATATATATATATATATATATATATATATATATATATATATATATATATATATATACATATATATATATATATATATATATATATATATATATATATATATATATATATATATATATATATATATATATATATATATACATATACACACACAGACATGACAGTTGCAGATTCGATTTCCACTCGCGAGAATAAACTATGATCATTCCCCCTCCACTAAAGATATAATGTCTAGAATTTAGACACAAAGCGGAGGAAAGTGTTTAAATATTAATTTTCTGTATTAAAATATATATCGTAGTAAAACCAATGCAAGTCGCTTGTATAATAAAACGATGTAGAGATAACGATCGCTTCAATAATAGGTACCCGTGTATTAAAGCCCATTAGATTAATAAGCATAATTTATTTCAAATTCTTCAAAGCTGTGTTATTATGTTATTTGTAATAATATATTTAATTGAATATTATATATACCTCCTTGCCCTGCTTCAAATATTGGAGAAAATATGTAAATTTCTTCTCCATTCTTCTGCATTTTTTTTAGAATAAAAGAAGACAACTCACCTGGCCAATGAAAGAAATATGTTTAGAACCGTATGTGATACTTGAATGTAGTGGGAATCGAACCCGCACTTCTGTCCAACCAAGTTCTGATTATTAATAAAGCTCTTCAATAATAATTTATAGTGGTGTTATAAAAGGCAGATTTTCTAAATAAAACGTAAATATGTGGTAGATACAGAGAGAACGGAGTAACCCTACAGTCCTCTCCCATCCCTCTCGCCTGTCAGTTGTTCCTCTCAGCATCCTCTTCATATATACCTCCAGGAGGTCCTTGGAGATAAATAAATCTTCTGCTCTGTAAAAAAAATAATCTATTTTTGGTTGAAGACAATTGACTACAGCTTATAACTAAGGGACGAGTCGTATCCATAATTATTATTAACATCTAAGACGTCAAGACAATTAAAAATCTCAATTGATAGCCGATTTATTTGATAATATACTCTAAAATGAAATCAATAAGGTTTAGTTCTCAATAATGGTGTATGAAAAGTCCGTTCTATTTTAGTTAATTAACTGCACTTAATATGGCGTGCACTTGTTCCAGAAATAAAAGGAACTGTTAAAGGAGATTGAACCTTATTTCTGTAACTCAAAAGTTTGTTTTGTAATGGTGAAGTGTCAAGTGGCCAGTTAAGAACATATGATAATCACGCGATGAGTGCCTGAAGTGAAGATTTCAGGTGTGGATAGTTTAATTCAACTTAAATTTAATGGGAGTTAAATTTAAATTGTTTCTAAATATTATTATTAACAAAGTAAAGTGCATAACAAAAAATATCAGTTATCACGCAGTGTTGAAAAAAAAATTGATCCAGGTTATTTCTTTCATATTTTTTACTAAAAAGGCCCAGCGTCTGTATGTAAATGCGATAGCCTGTAGGTTTGATTCCCATGAGGCAAGAATAAGTTATTTTCTCGCTCTGGTAACAAGATCAAGCGCAGCATTGAGTACAGTGGAAGGCGGAAAACGGAGTGTCCTCCTAGGTTCCCTCTACCTACCCTGCTATGTACATGATACAGCGTGAATCTTAGTAAATAAATAAAAATAGGTATTTTTTAA
Source organism: Dione juno (assembly GCA_037127375.1). Classification (NCBI taxonomy): domain Eukaryota; kingdom Metazoa; phylum Arthropoda; class Insecta; order Lepidoptera; family Nymphalidae; genus Dione; species Dione juno. The sequence goes on along the minus strand of JAXRJS010000064.1, from coordinate 203,473 downwards.
ATCACAATCGTCTTTATTTTTTTATAATTGACCATGCAATATATTCTAGAGAATTCATCTCGAATGCATGAACGCTTCATTATAATATGAGTCAGTAATAACTTTTTTACAAGCATATGTCGAGGATATATATATATATATATATATATATATATATATATATATAAATATATATATATATATATATATATATATATATATATATATATATATATATATATATATATATATATATATATATATATATATATATATATATATATATATACGTCACGTTGCAACACTTGTTTTACTTTGTTCGTAACTATCGTTTACATTTTAAAAATAATACCATATCAACTTGTAATGACTTTAGTTTGGGCGGGAAGTGGTTGGAGAGTCACCCAAAGTTATGCAACTCTCTCTTTTCTTATTATATATAAAGCAGTATAAGAAAAAATCCTAAATAATAGCAATAGTGATGTATCCCATGTATAGTTAACAGGGTAAGCGGAGAGAAAATTGTTTTAAGACTCTCCGTTCTCGCGAGAACACTTCTTTGGGAAATGATAATCGTTCACTTTCTTTCATGTCGGAAAATTAACATAACAATCTCTCTATCTATTTATTCATAGTTGAATAACTAAAAGATCCTTCTACTTCTCTCCTTAAATGTATGTAAATGAGAAAAATTGGCTGCGAAAATTCAGAAGGTCTTAGTTTACAAAAGCATAAATATTCACCAGTTTATTTGTACAGGACAGGACTATGAGTACTGCTGAATATTTTATTAACGGTCACCTTCGTTTAGTTTTGGGTAACCATATATTTGGGTTTTATGAGTCATACATATATATATATATATATATATATATATATATATATATATATATATATATATATATATATATATATATATATATATATATATAATATATATATATATATATATATATATATATATATATATATATATATATATATATATATATATATATATATATATATATATATATATATATATATGTATATACTATACACGACCTTTTCAATGAAAGCTACATATATATTTATTTTTCTTATAAATAATATTTCTTTACTTCCAAATAAAGGTAAGCAGAGAGATCATAGAGCTACTCATTCCTTATACATTACTAGTTATACATATTGTCACTAAAACTCACCTAGGTCACGGCTTTTGAAAGTCAATTGATTTGGACAAAAATACCTTATAAATAGGATTGGGAGAAGTTCTTGGGAGTGGCCTACTCGTATGTCCAGTAGTTCTTGTCAAATTCTTATAAAGCCTGAGTATGAAATATTGTTGTTTATAATAAATTCTACGATGACTTCATTCCTATATTGTCTAACGATTCGGATAGCGGTTTTTAGTGGAATATTTTAAATGTCAGGTTTGAAAAATATATTGTAAAATTACCAAATTGCACGCGATATATGCGTTAGAAATAGTGTTGTACAGTATTTGACGTGAGCTGTGAGCTGTGACTCATGTACGTTTGACATTGAAAAAATAACAAGTTTTATTTAATCACTTTGAAATTATTATTGACACACTTAATATTACAAAAATATTAATATACAGGCCATTCATTGTTCACAGGTTTTATCCGTCCGTTTCCTTGTTATTGAAAATGTAAAAATCCTAAACTTATAACTTAAAAACTTTTAAAATTTATATTATATATAACAACGTTATTGGTTTGCTTAGACTTTCTCATTATCAATAGGAAAATTACAAAAGTTCATGTATGGACAATTTTTTTACTTACGTATAGATGGATAAGATGACACTTGACGAATGAATGAATGAATGAATGAATGAACGAAATTAATAATTACTTTTTTTTGTAAGTAGGCATCTAATAGATATCATCTAGAGAAAATTTACTGTGATGACACTCTGCTCTACACTTTCCGCCCAAATTCGTCAAATCCTTTTAAATCCTATTTTATACAAAATTTCACCATCTTCAAGGGTCAAAGTCAAGAAAACCCTTAAAGGTTACCAAAGTAGGTACTTAAAATAATGACAATCTCAAAAGTGACGTGACACGTGACGCGGTCACGAGCGCCAGCAACGAGGGCGGGGACTCGATTAACTCCTTTTCGATTTGCTAAAGTTTTCCACTTACTTGGAATCGAATGTAAGTTTGTTTTGTGATTAATATGAGTAGACAATGTACTGGATTTATTAAGTTCTAGTTTCACGTAACATACTTACAGCTTTACTTATAGGGAACTTTTCTTTTTAAAGCTCTTTCAAGTATATAACTTGGTGGGAGAGGAAATCAAACCCACGACACGTGTTCAGACAGGTGCTGTCCCACTGTGCCACAATCAGAGTGTCACCTCAGTAACAATCTTGTCAACAATAAAAATACCTGCAGTCATAACAACACGATAAGATCTTTAAATGATAATGAAGGTAAAGAAAAATATATGTAGCTAATATAATAATATTAAACACCGTTATGGTTCAGTTGGAACAATTAATTAATTTAACTTTTTTTTTATTTATTAAGGTTTAAATGTGAGGGTGTCTAGAGTGTATGAAAGATTTTGTACAAATAACAAGTGTCCTTTTAATAATTTAATTTAAGATGATTAATATGTCATTATTGTTCCTAAATACCGACGTAGAGTCGAGTCACTCTATTTCCAAAACATTTTCATCACAATTTCAGTGAACGATAATATATTAAATCTGTAATAAATGATATAAAAAAATCAACTCACAATTTTATATCATTATAATCAAGAAAACACAGCCACCCTAATCTTCATTCATTTACAAATGGAGTACTGGACTCGCAAAGGCTCTATACTCGTTAACGCCTAGGACTATTTCGAGAAATTTATCAAATTTCGCAATTACCATGGAGCCACCCCCCCCCCCCCCCCCCCTTACTCCCCCTACCCATATTTCTCCACTTTCCCGAGCTCATTAAGCCCGGGATATACTTTATTGCTGCTAACGATCCTTTATTTCCGACGAATATTATGTAATTTTGTAATTTTTACGAAATAAGGAAATTATCACGAAAATTAGATGAAATGTGATTTTTTTAATAATTTTGTGATCGACTGTTGAGTTGATTTCGCTTTTCAATTATCGCGTATCGCGTTGTTAGGTACACTCATGCTTAGGGCATTTACACTGCCACTAGCGGAGAATGGAGAGTTTAAATATTCCATTCTCTCTACCAACTTTGCTATACAATGTGAAGCTAAAAAAATGTAGTAAATCAAAGTCATGATTGAAGACGTAGTGCTTAAACATTTGAGGTTATATATAAAAAAAATCGCTTATATAGTCTGTCAGACAGCAACATAGTTAACTATTGTCTTCTTCACACGTGAAAATATTGACATGCTTATATTATTTTTGTATTATTGTTTAAACTATTATATTAACATCCTCGTGTTAGTTAGTTAATGAAGCGCTATGAAAAGTCATTAAGGAGTACTTGCCTTTAAACTCTATGGTTGGGGTTTCTTTTTAGAATTCCCATTCAAGATATTAAATATATAATCTATAATATTAGCGAATGTTTGGATAAAGTGCGTTGTTAGGTGTGTAGTGATTTATCACTACGTACTTTCCTATTAAAAAGTATTGAAATAGTAGCAGTAAAAGGCTCTATTTAAGCCAAATAGCCTCTCAATGTTTGCTTGGCTTTATTTATTAGCTTATCTAATAACACTGTTTTTACTGTACAGATTATAAAATATCTTATCATATAAACGAAGTCTACTTGCGTTATCATTAATTATTGTAATTCGTGATTAGTATGAAATATGTTCTAAAGAGGCCACTGTGACCTCTCAATGTAATGGTTGTCAGTTCGATTCCCACGTAACGGAATGATGTAATTTAATTTGTTAATCTCGTACAGCGTGATACAGCGTGCGTCGCGGGATACTGCGTGAAACTGAGAAAAAAAATCACAATAAACAGTGAGTAAAATATCTGAACAATATTTCCAGTATTTGCAATATATAAATGATTTATGACATTCTCATATGTACAGAAAATTGCTGTGTTGTTTTCTTAACAAGCACTTGTGTTGTTATTGTTTTTTTGTCCTCGTGTAAACTGTTATAGTACTTATATAATTGATTATTAATATTCATAGATTTCGTCATATATATATATATATATATATATATATATATATATATATATATATATATATATATATATATATATATATATATTGTTTAAACGTTATCTAAAACATTTGTCCTTTCTTGATGTGGAACTAATAATAACGGTATTAAAAATGTTTAAAATAATAAGTAATTAAAATCCACTTTTGTTGTAAAAAAAAACACGACATTATATGAAATAAAAATCCTTATAAATCTATAGATATGATGCTGTTTAAAGTTTTATTATCAAATTAGACAAATAAAATAACCCCTAATTCGCTATTAAACCAATAAATTGCTCTCAAAGGACTGCGGAACCCGAAACTCATTAGGACCTTTCATTTTATTACGTAATTTTATCCCATACAAAAAGTGTGCGGTGGCTTAGTGACAGCTATATTGGGTGTAATGTATAGCGCTGAGGTCGTGAGTTTGAGTCGATTACTAAGCGTAAGGTTTTTTTTTACTTTCTACCAATTCTATTGGCATTGTGTCGTGTTAATTGTTGAAGTTCAACAACTCCTTTACTTTAGCCGGTAAAGTCATATTTTTTTTTATATTTATATTTCACCGAGTGGGAATCGAACCTACGATCGTAGGTTATACAGTGAGTTATTACTCGCAACAATGTCATCAATATATTGTAGATATTACTAAATTACATGTCATCATTATCATCATACCAGCCTTTCGACGCCCACTGCTGGGCATAAGCTTCTCTCAAGGATATCTATGACGATAGGTTTAGACGACTTCCCTTGCCCAGCCGCATCCAGCTTCTTCAGGCTCCCTTGACCAGATGGTCGGTTCTGAACCTGGTAGCTACCCACCCAATGCCAAGCGTAATCAAACAACAAGCATTGTTCTTTTCTAAAAATGTAGTAATATTACTAAAGTGATCCAATTAAATACAATAGAAAACATATCATAGAAAGCTTCCATTATTCTCGTACAAATGTACTTATACTCACTATATATGTCTCTACTATAAATATATAATCGAATCTGCGACGTTTAAATGGTTAGAAGTAACATATATATATATACACATCTTTAACCACTAAGCCTTAAGGCTGTTTAATAGTGTTTTAGACAGTCTTGTAGGTATTGCATAATTTAGCAGTCCGGTAAGCAGTCGCTTTGTAAGCGGATTTTCTATATAGGCGAGATCCTATTTAGATTTACTTACTTTGGGTCAAAGGAAATCCAAATGTATTTAACTATATATGTATATAATATACATTTTACATAAATATTTTTACTTAACAGATTGATTTAAAGTTTTAAATTTATATTTGTTAATAAGACACTTGTATAAATCGTCTTAATTCGTATTAAATACACATAGAGGAGAAAAACAAGTCCTTTAGGTAGAACATCACACAATTCACTATGTGGAAAGTGGAGAACAGAGAGTTCGGCCATTACATACTGCGATATAGATAACACAATGTATGAAAAATTAAATTCTCGTTAACAGCTTTTACTTTATACATAAGAAGATCATATATAATATACATATACAAGTGGCTAAGCCATTAGATTTTGCCCCCTTGTCGTTGTGCTCCCTGTAACAAGATTAAGTTCGAAATAAAAAAAAATATGATTTAATGACAAATTAGAAAGAGCTGATATTTTCATCACGCCAAGGAAACTGGCTTTGGAAAGAAAAAAATCGCATTGAAATCCGTACATCCGTTTGAGACACACACACACACACACACAACACACGCATACACACACACACACACACACACACACACACACACACACACACACACACACACACACACACACACACACACACACACACACGCGCGCGCGCACAATCGTCATCGTCATTTGTTAAAGCATCCGTGTACTTTTTTGTATTATATCAATTGAGAAAACGTTTACATTGAAGTTCTTGTTATCGCACAGCTAGGTAGGTATATAACATATAAAAATCACTTACTCAAAACTTGCTTTTTATAATGTAAGCTTTTAAAATTTAAGCTTTTCACAGTATCTGGTATCTAATTTCAAAGGCAATTGATGCATCAACGTATCGCTCTTATCAATTATGTGTAATTTGAAGTGACAGTGACGCTGATATCTTCACTGACTGATCATCTTGACAGAGGTCAATGAACTTAGTATAAGATAATTTGGAATTAGTAAATATATGTATAATTATGTTAGTATGTGTACGCGGCCATCGTTTGATTGTAAACAATGTTCTCCATCTTGGTGACATAAATATATATACAAGTATGCATTGTTGACTTCCCCCACACAACATGTGGAGTCTCAAAATGTATGAGAAGAAGAATTTAAAAAATGAAAACAGAGAGTCTTGAGATTAGGTTGACTCTGTCAACTCCTTTTTACTAGATATAATTGTTGCAGTTATTTTACTTCAGGGAATATGTTAAGATGTAAATAATTTAGTGATGAACAATTTCATATATGTTTCAATCGAAGCCTCAAAATTAAAATACCTACTCGTCATATACGAGCACAATCAGATACACCCCGACTATACCACAACGGGGTCATTAAAAAAAAGTATTAGTATCAAACAAAATGTGAAAAGCTCACCATAATATATGACCCAGAATAAGACCCTAAAATTATTAGACCCTAAACGTAATAAAAAGTACTGAAAAGGAGAATGCCTAATAGCCTATAAATAAAAAGGACAAAAGTTGGTTATAAAACAAATCACGTGGAGGTGACAAATGTCGGCACAATAAAAGACATATTGTTTCGTCGCACATTCAAAAAACGACCATAGAAGCCAAAGAATAAGGTATAAAATACAGATTTTTGTGATTGTATTGGCCAAATTATGAGTGTAAAGCTTAAATCACGAAGAACTATAGAAAGAACGTTTAGTAATAGTTTTATGTGTTAGGATTCTATTTTAATACATAATATATAACAAGCTTAAACGGATCTTTTTAGCAATTTAAAAGATTAACTTTATCGACGTCATAAAATAAGACTAAAAAAGTGTACAAGATGACTCAGATCTTATTTATATTCTCATTTTGGTTAAAATGAAAATGTTCTTAGTAAATGTACAGTAAAGAGATTTGTTGTCATTAGTAAAATGTGACTCTCTGGATTCTCTGTCTCCGCAAACACATTTGTAGGCAAAGAGTTCTACATATTTGTAGGCAAAGAGAGTACCTAATGACAAGATACACGGAGTATCTTGTCATTCTTCCCTTTCTACGGAATTCAGAGACCTTTCGTGTTGACTGACAAAGAAGACCTCCTTCGTGTGGGGATGGAACCCATAACCATTGTATTCTCAGTCAGGCACCGTCCCACTGTGCAACGATGGCCTCGACAATAATATTAAATGTAAAATATAACAACAAACACAGAATAGTATAAAGAAACTTTGTATTAATTATTATAACTCTAGTTAGATAGTAAAAATAATTACAACTATTATCATTTATCATAAATAAACAATTGCGTAAAAAACTGACAGCTCCAAATATAATTACTATGAGATACAAAAAAAACAACAAGACGATTATAATTTTATTATTTGACGTGATTTATGCGATCGTTACTAAACGTTTTATAGTTTTAATCATTTAAATTAGTGTCGAAGCTTGCTCTACATCATATAAAATTGAAGACAATATTCATTATACTGCTTTGAAGATACAAAAAAGGTCGTTTTGTGCTCATTTTATTACTTAAAATATAAAAAATTATATATTGTATCGTACTTTTAAGTTAAAAATATAATTTCGATATATACAGTACTTGTTTAAAAAATAGAATTTTATAAGAAAAGTTTTTGTGTTCTTTTTACTGTTCCTTTTCTAAAGGCAAAATTTATATTTACAATAATTACACAAGACTAGAAAATACATTTAACCTACACATTACGTTAATTTTATAGCATCATTTAAAAAGCTCTATCATATTTATGTGCAATAAAATAACACAGGTAAGATCCATATATTATAGTCAAAAACTTCTCACACGAGTTTGTAAATTATCCCTTATAATATATACGTCCTATAACAATGCTTAGAGGACCATAAAACTGTATATAATTATATATATTTTACAGCTGTTTAATAAAACTCTACAATGTATACTTTTACGATGTGTCGTAAAATGTAGAGTAAGCCAATTTAGTCCCTGTACTTATATAAATAGTTTATATATTTGTATCGAAGATGTTATTTCGTCACATCTGTTACTAAGTGCAAATGTCCTTTGACTTTATTTCGTAAATGGATCAAGCATGTATGAATGTAAACGTACAAAAAAAATATATCTTTTAAAGAAATAAAAAAATCACAAAAATAGGAAATTTGTTGATTTAGTGAGTGAGATTATTTTATTATTTCTTTTCAAATATCATTAAATGACTTCTTGTATACTAGCATAGAGTGTATAATTAATTTTAAAAAATATGTCTAGACATTTTTTTTTCATTGGTGGAACTGAGCACCGGAATTTTGCTTTTTCACCAGAATGAAGAAATTTCTAGCCTAGTGGAAATCGAACCCACAAACCGTCGCGTTGACAGGCAAATGCATATACATATACAATAAAAATAACATATAAAATATAAAGAAAGTAAAATATAAAGTATTCATTATAGAAAAACATATAATATACACAAAAGGTAAAATCATTTTCACTCCAAAGCTAAGCTTAATCAAGGGACAAAGAGGAGCCGTAGGCGTCGCAAGCTTTAGTAGAGTCCCTTTTTGTGGATACGACTAAGACGATAAAAGTGAAGCTCTCCATTGACCCACAATAAAATAAGAGACCATATAAATATTTGATGTATTGAAAATGTAGGGTAAGAAAAATATTTGATATATATATATTTATATATATATATATATATATATATATATATATATATATATATATATATATATATATATATATATATAGATATATATATATATATATATATATATATATATATATATATATATATATATATATATATATATATATATATATATATATATATATATATATATATATATATATATATATATATATATATTATTTAAAAATATATATTGAGTTAGATGTGGTTGGGTACTAAGATATACTATATATGTAATCGAACATACTTAAGTCAAAATGCCCATACGTACCAAATTTCAGTGGTCATTCCACTGTCGCAAAAGATGCCATAATAAATACATCGTTCTATTAAATTATTTAGTGGCTTTATAACCAAAGTAAGTTAAATATTTAACCAACAAACAAAGTCGAGAAGCAAACGAAGTATTTTAATAAGCTTAAATTGAAAATTCGAGGGCGGAAAGATTTTTCAACGTGAAAAGGGTTCGGCCGTACTCGAGGGCTACTTTTGAACTGTTTTGTTATGATTTATTACTCTTTGTTTTAGCCGTGTTACTTCTATTTCAGATTTTTATGATAAATTATTCTAATATATAATAAAATTTTCATTGGGCATTACTTCTTATGTCGTCAGTTAATTCAATAAGTTGTACTCTTATAGTTATATTTTAAAGCTATAAAACTTAAATCTCTACATAATGATTTAGAAAGCTTTTTATTATTTTTACTGTTGAAACTACATATTTTATTAATATTTTTGAATAATGAATACATCTAAATTACGAATGATCTGAGTGTATCCTAATCTGATAATTATCTGAAACATATTAATTTTTATAGTAGAATTGCAAAATATAAGTATAAAATAATATAATTTTATACGATTGTGTTGTTTGTTAGCTTGCTATTAAACATAGAGTCCTTTTTCCATCACGTTCTAAATTATTATCAAACCACGATCTTTCACGTATCATAACACAAATATCGTTCACACTAAACCCAACGTAATCTGTGTTTTGAGTAAACTTAGCTATTTTAGTATATTTACCACGCGGACACGGCGTGAGGCGACTAACGCGTGGGCCCTTACTACTACTACTACTACGAGAGCTGAAAATAGTAAAATTGTGAAAAAATTAAGTATTTTCGTTTTATTTTCAAATCTTTGTTGATATGTGTCGAAGTAACTGTACTCTATCTTTCGCCCTTTGACACCTTTTCGGAGAACTTTGTCTAACCAGATGAATAAGAATATTTTTTAGCATTCACTTCAGTAGGAATCGTAATATTATTGTGTACGTTGGAAAATTTGAAAAAAACAATAAAACACATATTAATAGCAATATATTTAAAGTAGCAGCTCTCTATCAAATTCATGTGCTCATGGACATAGACGTCAGCTAACACGCGCGGAACACGCGTCCACTGTGTGCCAGTTTAAACTAATATAACCATGTAGAGTTTGTACAATCAACTATGTTATAGTAGCAACGATTGTTTGCTCTATGTGCCTGGAATGTATATATATATATATATATATATATATATATATATATATATATATATATATATATATATATATATATATATATATATATATATATATATATATATATATATATAGAGAGTATACAGCTAAAAGGTAAGATTCAACGCTATTTTCATTATAATATTTACTTACTTTATACATCTTATATAAAAAAAATTGCAAAGATAAATCAACTTTTGACCTTCACTATCATGAAATGCGAAAACACTGATATTTTACTACTAGTAAGTATTATTATACAACATATTATAACTATTAAAAGATACTTTCAGGAATATTTAATAATATAGTTACGTATTTAACATTTCTGATTTGAATATGGATATAGGAAGAATGATATATGCGCGACGTTGAGGTTCCGCCAGTCAACAGGCAATACCTCGAAAGGCGGAAAGCGGTGAACGGAGTGTCTTACATGAGGTTCCTTCAGCCTACGGTTTCCTCTGCCTACCCTGCTATGTGCGAGATACAGCGTGAAGCTAAGAAAAAAGAGGCTTCAGCTATCACCAACCGAAGATGATTAAAGACAAAAACTTGTTTTGGCTTGTACATTAGGTTTGAATAATTACGGTTGTGAGTAAAGTTTTTGAGATAAAAACAAAGTACCTCATATGTACCTTGCCCATATCTGAACTAGCCAATATTTTGACATCGAAGTCGGTTACGGTTCTAGATACTTTTGTATTTCGAATATCCAATAGTTTCAATTACGGTTACGGAACTCTATGACATCTCTAGTATTTATTTAGTATACCAATAAAGTAGGTATTTTACTATGAAAAATAAATTCTGAAAATTTTAATTTTCGCAGTTATAACATAAATAATAATATAAGCGGAACATGGCACTGAACTCTGTAGCTGTATGTTTTTTTAACAAAAACAAAACAAAATTACATATCATCTAATCAATTTGCGTCAGTCTTATCATTTAGCTTCGATTACGCAAATCTAGAAATAAATCAAGAGAAAATACGATGTCAGTACAGTATTTATACTATTTCATTGTGATGATATAAATAAACTATATCATTGATATTGAAAATTACAAATTTTATTTCTAAAATAAAGGAAAAGTTACAGGAAGTGGAGAATTTTCATAATTAAGTTAAGTTTAATTATTATTTTAAAAATATTATTAAATTAATTATTTTATAACTTTACACACACACACATGGTATCACGGATCCAATGGATATCAAAGGAGATCATGTCGTCAATTTTGCTCTACATTTACCAGAGGGAAAGAGGAGCAAAGGGGTGAACTTTGCTCCTTTACTTCCTTTGACCTGGTGGTCTAACTTTGCAGGAGACCTAAAAAAGAAGCCATTGCCTGACCCGACAACCCAGGAGCGGAGAAACTTCTTCTTAGAAGAGAAGAGTGAGGAGACCCGACCCAGAGTAAACAGGATCAGGGACGGAAGAAGAAAAAGAAGAAAATCATGTACAAGTATTTAGTTTAGCTACTGAGTAACTAACAGACAATGTACTTACACCTTAAACAGGACCAAACTTAATCTTAAGTCCATGTAAAGAAGTTGCGAGACTAGTTTTAAATAAATATTTAAAAATTTTATTTTCGTTTTAGCTACATGCAAATTTTCGTTCAATTCAATTTAATAAATACATCCATTTAAATATACAAATGCTTATAAAATATCTAATTTATATAGTTTATATAATATATTAACATCCTGGTCATTTAAATAGTTTCCAACCTATATATTACATTACATAACAAAGTAAATATTATGTCAGTGTGTTATCGTGACCTTGTAAATTGGCAAAAATACAGCATATCTGGAAACACAAACAGCGTTATCACGCGCTATCGGACGCGGAAAGAATAATATTGCGATTATTTAAATTTGCCGTGCAATTATTTGTACGTCTTTTTTAGTTCTATTTGACTTTTTGTATGACAGTTTTCCGTATTGATTTTTACGATTTTTTTTGTGAGTTTACATATATTTTGAGGTAGGTAGAAAAAAAGGTATGTTTAACGAAATATACCGTTTAGCACATCTAATAATAATAATTATTATACTATTTAATTTGACACATTGGATTGATTCTATATATTTTTATTCTTTAAAATCTTAATTTGTGATTTTTTAGTGAATAATATATATTAAATATACATATTAATAATTTTATGATTAATTTATTAATTTGACAAGGAATTGTATTGTATTAGTTTTTTTGTTTTTTATTATTGTTTCTTATTGTGTCAGTTGGTATTGTATTGGAATCAAGTATACTAACGCATTGGGTGTCTTTAATGTTAGATATAAGTTTTATATAATGAATAAATAAATATAAGGTATTCAGCCAGCATACAAGAAAATAAAAATAAAATTACAAGTGTCAGTAATGTCAGTCCTACAGGACAATACAAATTTAAATAAATTCATTATAATTTAAATAAATACATTATTATTGGTATAAGCTGAGCATTAACAATAGCTTAGTATACGCTTGCTAACTGCTTCGGATGATAGCACCAGAAGTAGTTAAAATACGTTTAACCAAAATTGGAAGGTATTTTTATGGCATATGATAGATATGGTTATGTCTAGATAATGACCAATAAATAGTCGCACGTTTTAGTTAAAAAAAACTAAGCTGTCATTATTTTTTTACCATGACATATATAGTAAACTTTCTGTCGTAAACATTTCCCCACTGCAGTACAGACGAACGAGAGTTGAAAAACAGAGTGATGTGTCACTGGAAATGAATCAAATTGTCAAAATGCGACTAACACTGAGTGAAATAAATATCTAATAATAATAGCTCTATAATCACCAAAACGGTAGAGTTCATATTTTTTATATCACGACAAGCTTAAAATGAACTAATTAAAACTAATAACAAAGATTACAGCAGACACATGTGCGAGAGATAAAACAACAATAACATAAATTAAATCATAATTAATAGTAATATAGTTATGACATATATAATATGTATTTACTAATATACTATCGCGTCCTTCGTTGGATTCACAAAAAAATTGTTTTGCATTCGCCAAGGTTAAGCGTGTTAGCTTCGGGTCACGTTATTATTAGCTCTACATCTTTACATGGCGTAGTTATATTCCACATACAGAATAGGTTGGATTATATGAAAATATTTGCGTTTGAGCTTTGGTGTTTAATTCATTTTTTAATGAAATAACTATAAATTAAAGAAAACAATTGATATCTATAATAAATAGAGTCACTTTCTATATGGAATGGATTCGATATGGAACTCTATTACTAAAATAACAATTGAATAAGATTTCTGAGATAATATGTAAATTTAGTTGATTAAGTATGAATCTCTTGTAGCTATTATACAGTAGAGTATGGGTTCAGATCACACTATTAACTTACGTAATGAGGATAAGGTGACGAATATTCGTTTTAATATATTAAGAACATTTTAAAGATAAACAATACAAATAATTATGTAAATATGATTAAATTATTATCCATAAAATTTCCATTATTAGCGGATTATTGTTTCGATACTGAACAACCTTCGATTGATATCGTTGTCATTCATAGCTAACTTATCTATAAAAAATCCATATACATAATATATCTATATATGAAAATACATACATGCCTCGAGTGGGTATCGAACCCATGGCCAGTCGATTGCATAATCAGACGCTGCAGTCGCTGCACTTCAAGGGTCTAAATAAATCTATTGAAGTGATGCTTTAGTATTTTAACGAACATATTGCCATTTAACTTTAATATAATGCAATGTAGAGTTCTTGAGCGACGACAATTATTGTCGTATAGCTTTGACTCTATATGTATATCTTATCTATTTTATTTAACGAAAAATATAATATATTTGCTTTTAAATATAATATACGTGTGTTTTAATGTTTTATGTCGTTTAAGGTAAGATGAAATGGAGAACAAACATGTGCATCACTTTTTTTAATTTTAATTCTTGGCCCATTTTAGATGCATCATGTGTTAGACGGCATTCAATGCTGTACTATAAAAAATCTTAATTTGAATATATGTACATATATTTTCTTAAATGAAATTGATATTCAACAAAAACACTGTTGACATATTGACATATTGAAATAATAAATATAGTATATTCTATTGTAGAGTCTATAAAAAATTATCACTATGTCTGATTTTTATCAGTAACGAAATAGCGGCTAATGTAAGTTATTACATTGTCATCAAATGCTTTGCTTATTTAATACAGCATGTAAAATGAATGACATATGAAGAAGACATACCTTTTGGAAACCGGAATGTAATAGAATATCAGAAGTAGCTTTATTATTGAATAATACATACAATCTTAAATAAGTCTTTATCGTTTATTGACAATCGTTACAATTTTTGATTATGATAAAGATATAAATATTATTTATATATAAATATATACATATATATATATATATATATATATATATATATATATATATATATATATATATATATATATATATATATATATATATATATATATATATATATATATATATATATATATATATATATATATATATATATATATATATATATGTATATTGGCAAATGTCTCTATAACCCTAAGATATTCTTCTTCGGCTTCACACTGTAACCCGCACATAGCAGGGAACCGTAAGCTCAAGGAACTTCTTTCTCCCCGATTGGTCCTCAGTATAAGATATACTAAATATTTATAAATATATAAATATGCATTAAATATTATCATAATGTCTAATATGACATAGTACATCCTCTTATAGTACATCCTAGTTGGTACCTAATTTTAATAGTTCTATTTGTATATTAAAAAAAAATGTAGTAGAAAAAGAAGTGGAATTCAAATGTAGTTATTGTCAAAAAATACCTAAAACTGCCACTAGGTTAATTTAAGTCAAAATCACGTGTATTTCCTTAGAAATCCAGTTGGAAACACTTAAAAGTACTTGAGGACTTTCACAATATTGAGATTGAGTCCAGCCTGCGTTAAATGAAACGTGAGCTAAACGTGTCGTCGTCTCTACCTTCTCATCGATGAGAGGTGTACTTTAAATAACAAGTATAAAATACAGGACACTTGTACTAATGTAAGTAATTAGCGAGCATTTGTCATTTTACTCGTGGACTTATAATATGTTGATAAGGAATTGTTTTTAATAGAAAATTTTTATTTAGTATTTAAATAAAAAGGACACCAGCGAAACATATATTGTGGGATCTTATTAATAAGGAACTCCATGTTCCACTATCTGTCTACATAGAGACTTAGGAGGTTGTCTGACGGAATGCGTTTGCAAATGGAGGATGGCATCGTGGTTGTGGCGCAATGTGGAGAATACAGTGTCTTGCTACTGGGTTCTCTTTGCACATATATTATATCGTCGATATCTCCGTGTATCAGAATACAGGGTTAAGCTAAAAAAAGCAAGAACAAGATATAGAAATTAATATTTACATATATACATATCCCGGAGAAAACTTTAAGCCAACCTATTAAAAAAACAATTTAAAAAAATAACAATAACGACAAAAAACGGTTAAAAGCACCATAATATATTATGGAACAATTTAAGTAAGACAAAGATTAAGCATTTCCACAAGAGATGCAGTTGTCAAAAGCTTAACGATCATTTATCACTTTGAGTTTTTGCAACAAAATACTTTGCAACTCAATGCTTGATACAATCTGTGATATTAATTACTTTATTCTTAACGAATACACATTTAAATTAATATTATCTTTTTATCAGTTTCCTTTAGAATTTTGCAATACATTATTTAATATTATTAGCGCACACAACAATTTGAAAATAGACTTGCTCTAGGTTTAATATATATATATATATATATATATATATATATATTATATATATATATATATATATATATATATATATATATATATATATATATATATATATATATATATATATATATATATATATATATATATATATATATATATATATATATATATATATATATATATATATATGTATATACCCTACAATAGGCTAGGTTAGTTATCAAAAAACAAGACAGGTATAAATATGATTATTTCGCATTATAGAGAACTCGTTATAATAATCTTTTTATCCCCTCATGATTATTCCTACCATTCTTTATCTCTGTTCGTGTGAGAATAATTTCTAAGTTGTCACTAACAACTTAGAAAGTTGAAATTTTAACTATTTTAACTATATAAGTTGATATTTTAACTGTATGGATGAGTATACTTCTATGGTATGGACTTACACTTGTAATAAATGAATGAAGAACTCTTAGCTATAACAGCTAATTTAAAGAGAAATCTAAATATGCTTATATCTTTAAATGTTCTGACGAAATTTTTTTTGGTAGCCATAGTCAATATATTATTCAAACTCATCTCTATTTCTTATTAACAACGTCAAAACTTCAAAAGAATTTTACTTAAATAAAAATAAGAATTTATTAGATTGCACCCTGAATGACTGACACCCTGAAGACAGCTGTAGTAAAGTATAGAAGTCAGTGGGTACTAAAACTAATGTGATACTCGTTCTCTACATAGTTGTAGTGAAATGAAATATTTAAATGCTTATAAATAAATTCATAGACACATATATGTATAGTTTCTGAAATAGCTCTACAAATATTTCTTCGTAATTTAATGAAAAAGGTTATCTCCATCAGCAAAAATTAAACATGTCATTTAAATATTATGTTGAGTTGTATTAATACAATTTATTTATAAATAAAACGCAAGTAGATACTATTTTTAGAAATAAAATAGTTATTCTTTAATATTAATACGGCGGTCGGTACTATCATATCGAAAATAAAATAACAATAAGATTTCCTTATATACTAATATTCACATTTTATTACTTGTAAGTGCTTACTTATTGACAGTGACCTCGCAGTACATATGCATGTTAATATAGGTAATGTATACGAGTATATATGCGAGTTTAACTGTATTTCGTAACACAACATAATATAATAAAGGCTTCCTTTAATCCTATATATATATATATATATATATATATATATATATATATATATATAATATATATATATATATATATATATATATATATATATATATATATATATATATATATATATATATATATATATATATATATATATATATATATATATATATATATATATATATATATTATTTGGATGTTATTTTCCTTAAAAGTTAGTTTCCCGATTCTAGTTAATTAACAAAATTAACAGATGGTACCATTTAAATAACGAGAACATTAGTAATAATTTAATTATCCGTTTCTGTAATAAAATATATCTGGCTAAAAAGATCTATATTACACAAAGAACTCTACATTTACATGTACCATACTATCTCAGTGGCAATGGAACAATCTATATCTAAATCCAACCAATTTACAATTACACTTACAATATTTTCAATTTAGTTCTATATTACTTCATCATTATTATGCTATGTTCTGAAATTATATTTAAGAGCAATCATATAATTTCCACCGCCACCGTCCACGTAATGACTGACAGTCCGACTATCATAGCCATATGTTATGGTGAAAAAAAAAATTAAACAATATTTCGCTTCAATCGCCATCATCAAACTAATATGCCACTTATTGCAGCGTTACAAATCTGACCTCGTTTCGTAATTACATATAATTTGTGTAAAAAAATTGAGCTCTCTATGTGGAATAGCCATCTTGAAGTCATGTAGAGTTCTATACTTTAAGTTCTAAACAATAGTGTCGCGATTCAAATGGAAAATTTAAATAGCTTTTGTGACTTTCAATCAAAATAGTATATTATAATATTATCATTCGTAACGAACTCTTATTAAAAGTGTTATTTTAGTTTCGATATCGGAGTACAGACATATTATAGTGTTTTTTTTCTTTTATATATAGTAATTGCGTCCTGTTTATTTATAATATCCATATATATACTTATATATACTTACTATATACATGTATGTATATATTCGGTGGATTGTTTTAAGTACATTTTATTTCTCCATAAAGTATATTATATATTGCCACGAGAAGCTATTTATTTATTTAAATAGAGCGTACTATAACATTTTTAAAGAAACAAAATAAACTTAAAAAAATGTAAACGAAAATAGTAAAAATGAAGTATCTTTTCATAATCATGCAAAGCTTTACTTGCTTTTAAGAAAATATCTCAATAATTCTGCCTCTTAATGGAATAAAAATACTGTATTTACTATATCATCCGTCCGTTTGTCCGTCAGTTTATAAGTCGGCGTTGCTACCACGTAAATGGACTTAGCAACAAAGGCTTGGTAAAAAATTGTCATCTTCATGTAATTTAAGACAAAACTAAACTTTCAATAACTCAGAAACAAAAAAAGCTCGTTTTAGTTTCCATATAATATCATTTCGAAATGGAAACTGGCTTTGACAGATGTAGTGGGTGAGATAGAAATATATTATTATTAGAGATGGAAAAGGAAGGAAGACAATACAAAATTTTCTATAATCTCAGTGCATAGCAAAACTGAACTCTACGCTCATGAGTCTACGTTAGATATTTCATCAATTGACTAAAGAACAAACTCTCTTTTGTGTGCTATAATTTAAACATGGAATTTAGAATTCTATAACTAGATTACTAGAGCTTAAATTCAAATAGCGTAGAGTTATTAGAGACAAAGCAGTCCAACTAGTATAACCGGTCCGCTACGGAGGCCCGCCACCAGTCCCGCAGGGTCATCAAAAACCATTCGAATTCTGTTATTGATACTCGGAATAATTATATGTATGTAAGTTATACAAATGAGCATGACGTAAGTTGTTATTACTATGCCTTTTATCTAAACGACAGGATCAAGGAATGGAAAAGCTTGCGGTTGTGTGAGCTTTGTACTTGTGTGTGAGTGTGTGTGTGTATAAATGAATTTAGTAAGCTTTTGAGTATTATTATGTGTTGTATTGCTTTTTTTTAACAGATAGCAGAGGTACTAGAGGGAGCTTATTGTAATTTTTTACCAAATTTTTCATATATTTAAGACTCGACTCAGTGCCGCGCTTTATCTTGTTACTAGAGCGAGGAGCAGAATTTTACTTATTCAGACGCTTCGCCACGACTGCCCTCATTATATTTTATAATGTTATTAATACACATTTACATATCTGTATATATAATTTGATATAAGTTTATATATTTGAAACCTTTATTTTTATATTCTGTTGAGCGATTGTAAATCAAATTAAATATGTTCTTATAAATAAACTCTGTATTTTATTGGATTTTCAATAGCATTTTAAAATAGTATAATTTAAATATGCTTTAATTAAAAGAAAAATATTAAAAGCTTGAAAATATTATATAGCTTTCTCTTGCGATAGGCATGGTGGGTAATAACCTTTACATAGTAATAATATATGATATTTTTAATTAAACATTATATACAGTATATATCGTCAACCCTGTCTAATGCTTGCTACCGACTTACGCTTTTTCTAACCTCAGTGGGAGTCGCTACCTTACAACAACTCACTATACAACTTATCACACAAGTTAATATAAAAATAGTCCTTATGTCTTAGAAGTAAGGGTTAATTTTTGCTTGAAAATATGTTAGTTTTAGTTGTTGCTATGTAGCGAGTTTGCCTGAAGCGATATTTGTTAATTTCGTTTACTATTACCAGGTTCAAAGACCTTTCTATATATTTGCTTCTATATTTGTTCCCTTTTTGTCACTATCATGGTACAGTGTGATAGTGTCTTATAGTGTTTGTGTGATTGTCTTGGATTCAATGTCTATTTGAGGGAATGACATACATTGTTTCAAGTTCTGGTAAGACAGTAATAATAATGTAATGCTATTTAATGTACGACAAGTGGAGTAGAGTGTCATCAGCTCAAATTCGAGTAATGCATCAATAATAGTAGTGCATCAATAATAATTTGTTTAGATAAGGCTTTCTTTTAGTTTTTGCGTAAACATTTTTTGGTAATGAATTATTTAGTTAATTAAAATTAATTGTATTATATTAATACTCTAATTCAGTTTGTAATTATATAATAGAAAAATGTGTAAAATTTATAATAATTAATGGTCGTGTAATATTTTTTACATCTAAACAGCATATGTAACAAATAATTCAATATAAAATTAAAGACTTAAATGAAATTAGCATCAATTTATTTATTTTTTACTATAGAAGAGCCTCACTAACTTTAAAGCGGGTCGAACCCGTTTCCTCGTTAATCATCCATTGCGCCATCGGGACTTGAATCACGGATCACTCTCGCAACCTGATTTAAACCACATCCTTGCACATATCCTCTTTGGTTAAGGTCTTGCTTCATTTGACTAATATTTGCCTGTGACTTTATTCTCAATGACAATTTCATCATTTGTGTTTAATACTATAAAGGCCATCGTTTCAACTCTATTGAGTAATACTTTATGTGTGTATCGTCTCATAAGCCAGTGACACCTTAGTGTTTTATCACTCTGTATTTATCTGTATGTTTTAGAATCACTAAAACGTTGAGACAAAACCATGTACTGATCTAATGTCAGTGTTTCTACCAACTCTATTATAAGAAAAACATTTTGAATACTCTTTAAAGACTTTCTTATATTCTATATTCAAACATCAACATCCCCAAGGAGGTCAACGTTCATACCTAAAGGTATATTACATTTATGATATTAAAGAACTTGATGACCTTTGCTCTACTTGCTCTACCTGCGTGGGAGAAATATCAAGAACAAAGGGAATATAAGGACGCAGGTTTCCGAATTTCAGGTCAAAGTAAAGCTACACCTATACAATTGTTTGATCGTAAATATTAGGTTTTATATTTATATAAGAAGTGCTTTTGTTACTTTGTTAATGGTTTTTTTTTATGTAGGTCACGTTAAGATATTTAAGTTAGCAAGGATAGACTTATATAATATTTTTATGTTATTTGTATATATTATAGTACACTTAAAAGCTGTCTTGTCAAAGTCCTTCTTATTAGTAAGCACTTCTTTTGAAATGGAGCTCTCTGTTCTAATCTCTGTTTATTTGCTCTTAAAATCTTCTTTCTTTTTCTCGCATATATAAGACTAAAGGGCTAGCAGAGAAAGACAGTGACACCAAGAAGTGGCAGAACTTAATGCCACATTTTTTGTTACTAGAGCATAGAACATGAGTGGGGATATATTAAAATTTCCTGCAATATACTCCAATATAATATGTAACAGCTCTTTAAGCTGTAACTATGCTACACCTGCTGGTAGTAAGCTCAAATAAAACACAACGATATCGTTTCCTCCTTTATCTAAAAAGCTCAAAGTTTTTTACCACTAAAACAATGCCTGACTGATTTAATGCTCAAGGGGGGTGTTCCTAACTAAACTAGTTTAAGTTGAGGCAAACTTAGATAGCGTTCCTCAGAGGCGCTCGCTCGCTCGCTCGGGGAGTTGCTGACTTTTTACTGTCTCTACTTATTGTATAATGTATGTGTAGAATGGTACTTTGTAGAGTGAGAGCGTTGCATGCATTTAATGTTATTGTCTTTTAGTTTAAGCAGTGGTAATAAATTAACTACTCAGTCAGTACTCTACAATCGTGAATTGTAGGTATTGTGGACAGACTGACATGGAAAGTGTAGACCAGAGTGTATAAAACCAATACTATGTTCTATGTGTTGCCACCACATCGTATGAGAACATGTAAGAAGTTAAATATTGTTATAAAAATATTTGGTCAAACTATAAAACTTACACATTCTGGTAAATAGCCTTAGTTATTTTGCACTTCAATGTAATTCGTTCTATAAGCTGCTAGTATCATATTTCTATATTATCGTCTATCTATATATTCCCTGTGTAATAATAAAATAAATCTATCTTTTCCTTTTCGTACTAACTAGTAATAAAATATCAAAAGCTGTCCAAAGTCCCTTCTTTTTTCAATGAAAAAACATATTTTAAGTTTATCATCCAAGCTCACGTTATCAGCGTTGTTTAGTTAACTCAGCTGCGAGGACTCGCCCACAGAGACCGTGATGGACGCTGACAACCGGTTTTAACTCGTATTTGGACATGAGTTCCCTTTATATTTACTTACTAAATATTAGAGACGTTCTTTTTGAAGATTTGATTATTATAAGTCATATTTAAACACACACAGCTTCAAGCCATATAGCATAAAGCAGGCAGATAGAACTTAGTGTCATAACATTCTTCTCTATTTTCTGGCTATTTTTAAGATATTACATGTTGAATGGTGAAAGGCCAAAGCCCACAATCATTTCTTGCACACTGCGCAGTGATAAATCATGTTGGGTAACTCATACAATTGTCAGACAAAGCCTGGTACTATAGCTAGTATTAACAGAATGAACAGTCCCCGTAACGGCCGAGTACGCAATATATATCCCACTCGTGCATTACATAGCGACGCTTGCAATAAACTTTTCCAACTTTGTTTACGACGCGATCAGAGCGCGCGATGAAATACTGTTATTGTTAAACATTTTTATTTTTGGTGATACTTGACGTACACTCACTTGTTATTATTTAATAAAGAACTAAGTGAACGATCTCTCCGCTTTCTAAGTTTCGTTTTCAACTAATCGCAGACATTCGAGAGATTTCATGTAAGTAGCGGAAGCCTAATGCCTATTTATTACGTTTTACTAGAGTATTGAAATGAAAATGATACTTTACTTAGAGAGAAAAAAGAACCTACAACTTACGCGCTTGGAATATGTTACGATGGCCTCCTGAAATTATATATATCTACAAGTATGTATATCAATAACTGAATATTTGTATACACTTTCCATAAATACTGATGTTTAATCAAAAAATGTAAATAATATATATTTTATCATTGTAACAACTACAGCGAAATGACGACAATTCAGTTTCCGTCTATTCTGACCTTATACCTGTTCTGTGCGTGAACTTTAAAATTATTTACTTCAATTGTATAATATTAAAGGTAAGTCACGATTTGTTCGAACAAAAACAATTTTAAATGCAATAATATCATAAATATGTTTGTCATAAGGAGTGTTCATATTGTCCATGTAATTTTATTATTAAATTCACGTATCTCAGAATATACCAAAATAGACAGAAAGCAATACAAATCGCTAGTTCCGCCTCTTAACGCCAGGTCGTCTGATCCTTCCTTATATGCGGGAAACAATGTGATAAAAAATTATTCATAGCAAGCTCCACTTACTTGTTTTATACCACCACACTATGTATATCTACATATACATATATATGTTATGTATGTTCACATAAAATCCCCGAAAGCCCATAATTTCCATTATTAATGCCCAAAGAAAACAAGAACAAAGTAAAAGAAGGCAACTCCAGAGGAGATACTCGTTCCCAACCACCGGATGGAGGAAACTGACGTCGAAAAATAAAACTGTCCGTCCAATGTTTGTATGTATTTAGTAGGTACGTGTAATAAATACATTACTGGCTTAAGAAGTGCTCTTAAACTAGCTACAGTATACGTACTTGCTTGAGAATTTTGTTTAAATAAAAATAGATTTTTATAAAATTCGTTTTAAAGTATTTCTTTCGTTATATCCCTGCACCGTGCTGGCTGGACATCATCAAGGTCATTACATGTCATCCGAAGATGTGTGCCAATTTACAACCCAATCGAATTATATTTCCATTGTGTGTTAGAATTGGCGCTACAAGTTAATGTCATGGAAAGACGCTCTCTATGGAACTTTTGCATTGTGTATGACGGTTTCAATTCAAATTACAATTTATATATAATGCTAGGTAAATCAGCAAACTTTTATAAGCTTTTATTTTCTAAGATTAAAATCAACGAGTCATATTTACCCAAGTATTATCTCATTAAAGTATATGACTGTCTGTCAGTCACAACTTTGAGAGCTAAGCTTTACAATTTAGATATGTTTATAACAGCATTGTGCCTTAACCCGTCCGTATATAAGCTCATAGCCCGCGCCCGCGCCCGCGCCCGCGCCGCGCCCGCGCCCGCGCCCGCGCCCGGTAGCGGACCCGCTATCAACTTTTTATTCCTTTTTCTTCCCGTCGTCTTCCCGCGGAATTAATTGCCTCGTTTTATCATTTATCTCGTTCAGGGTAAGGGCTTGTACACAACGATGTATTGTCTTACATATTAGATAAACGACCTTTCTTTATTTTTTACTTTTTCCTTTAAGCTTCACTCTATGTTCTCCCTAATTGCCCCGCACACTGAGCGGTGTTAGCGTTAAAACATTGTGTGGAGCTTGCAGAAGTAAAAGCCCTCCTTGAAGTGGGGATGGAATATATCATGTGACAGTCACAAGCTCTCGGAACAGCCCTGCTTCTCAACAGCTTCACTACTATCTTACAATATTTTCAGGTAGACGGAGGAAATTTAATAATAAGGCACTCTGTTCCTTAACGGACTTCCTCCTTATCTGAAGGGAGGGAACTAAAGTGACTTAGTGTTATTATATACCAATACGGGAAGTCTGGAAGTAGTGCTTCCTCATATTCCTAATATATACTACTATGTATATATGTATGTATGTATGAATGTGTATATATTAGTTTTTATATCACACTAAAATAGAAATAAGCTAAGTCCTAAAAAAGAGTACTTTTTTTAATCAAAATTTTCAACTCTTGTGAACGTCCTTACTTCATGTCGGATGTATTGTACTTATTCGAACAAACATCAATTTCAATTCGAAAGCTTTCTTAAATGTAACCTCTTATACAATATACCTACAACATGAGATCATTTGGAACATACAAGATAGCTTCGCATGTATTTTTTTCTTCGAAAATCTAAATGTTTTGGCTATACCATAGACTATAGAGTGTTAATGTGCGGAACTCAACGCCGTGCTTCTAAGCTCATGTTGAAGATCATTTAAAAATAAAAAGGTAATTTTATACATACGAGCAAGTTTGATCGGAAACAAAGCTCACACAAACCCTCCGGCAGTCGCTCACAACGTATGATATATCAAAGCTGCGCATCCATCCATGCCTATTAAAAACATTATTCCGAGATTGAACTGGTAGCCGCGGGCGAATAAACGGCAGCCACGGTATTATCTACACGAAACGACTGCTATTATTACTTTTCCGTGATAACATAGTTACTTTGAGATTTTTTATATAAAAATGTCAACATATTATTATTTTTATATGCGTAGAGGGAAGGCTTTATCCCGCATTCAGAAGTTTAGATAAGGGACACCCAGTGTCAAGATACTCTCCGACTTAGAGAAGAAAGGTTATACCCTTTCATGGAGATCTAACTCATTACCATGACGTTTGCACAAACACACATCGTCCCACTGCGCCACCATGCCATCGAAAAAAAAACTACAGTAAGTCGAAAATATTTTATTCTTCCATTTCACATGACATAAAGCTAGAAATGTAAAGCTTTTCAGTTGTAAATAGCCTTTTGGTCTTTGAAATTCATTCCTCGCAGGTACCTTCATTATGGTATATATATGTATGTATGTGCATTGTACCAACATACTCGTATATAAAGTTTTTTTGTGGGTTTCCGCCGCCGCTAGAGGCCTAACAAAGGATAGCCTGTAAACATGTGAACAAAGTTATCTTAGTTTGCTTTCTGCGCGTTCAGTTTAAGATTATTTCTTGAATATTTGTAATTTAACATTTTTATTTTTGTGTAATTGAATAAAAAGCGAGCTTAACATTTGATTGGTCGTAAAGAGGAGCATGTTGGAGCAGTTTGTTCTCCCTTCGTGCATACAATATAGTGGAATAATGTGTATACAAGTAAAGGGTAAAAACAGCTTTCTATAATATATTTACCGTATTTTTTATCGTATTTATATATCTTTAATAGAATACGTTTTAAAGAAAATGTATGTAAAATAACAAAAAAACAACTCGTAGGACGTACACACACACGGTCTCTGTAACCAAAATTATCTCTGAAAAGACTTTGTCTCGAGTCAGATAAAGCTTCGAGGAACACTTTGTTTGTCCTCACCTCACCGTCCTCACCGTCCTCACCTCTCTCACCTCACTCACGAGGCGCTCTTACTCTGTGTACTTATTTAATACATTACTTTACTTGTATTTACTAGAATATATGCATGGGTCTTATGGTTTTCGTTCTATACAAGTAGTATTAGCTTACTTTATTTACTAAATTTTTATTAAGTTCATAGACACGAATGTATTTAGGTAATTTATAGCTTATTTCATTGCATTTAATAAAGCAAATATTACCTATATGTTATATCGAGATCAATAAATATTATATTTGGCAAGTTCTCCAGATACACTTTTGTAAACAACTTTGTAGTCAATTCTACGATTTATTATTTATTATTACTAGAGATGCGCCTTTGAAGATATCGGTTTATTTATTTAAGCAATTAGTAGATGGAGATCTTCAACAAGCTTGGACATGTTACATTTAATGTTTGATGTTATTCATTATTTTGGTTACTTGTTTATTCCAAAAGTTAATTTGGTCGGTAGAGAGCACGCTTGGTATCAATTTAAAAAGGACAAAATAGGGATGTTTTTGATATAATTGGCCCAAAGTTTTTTGGTATGAATTTTGAATATACGTCAATTTAAAAATTACCCAAAAAAAAATTAACAAGAGTCCCTTGTGGCGCAGCGGCACAGCGTCTGACTGTAACGCGACAGTTGTGGGTTTGACGACAAAACGCGACGTTGTTCATCACTCAATACGCAATGGTATGCGGAATACAGTATGAAGCTAAATAAAGGTAACTGCTCGAGCAGTTTAGTGTCATTATACGAGGTAGATGTGTTTAGGGAAAAATCTTTAAATCTTTAAATCTTTAATATCTCAAACGGTAAATGCGGTAAATATGGAATGCCTTCAATTTATTTTCTTTGTTTTCAGTTCCACGCTTTATTACTTACATACCACTCCCTGATGGGAGAACAGACAATATGTAGAGTCGAGACACACTATTCTTCCATTTTCACACATATGCGAGACATTGATAGAACATTAATTAATTCGCGTCGATTTCTAGTGTGCAAAAACAATACAAGTACTATACTAATAAATTTATATTTCCATTATTTTTCTTTACAAATGAGTATTTTGAAGTATTCTTCAGAATATAAGGTCGCCTAATTAGATAACATTTGGGAGATCGTTAAGAAATCCGATTTTTCCGGGGATTCGCCCCCGGCGAGTAGCGACAAGGTAGAGATACGAGAGCCACTCCGCTGTCCTTGTTAAGTATGTGAGGCTTGTCGGGAATAAGTTACGGGTCTATAAACATTATATGCCTTTACTTGAGACCGTCGTGGCGCGATGGCACAGCGTCCTTACTTAAGTAAAGTATATATTTAATAAATTAGTAATAATAAATTAGTAATTATAATATATTAGTAATTGGTATAAATTTTCATATATGATGTAAAATGCGAGACGTATTAAATTCAAAGTCCAAATTTGTTGCGGATAGTGGAAAACAAAGTGTCTTAACACTATATTTCTGACTGACTGACTCTGCTGTATACACTCCAATGGCTCCAGTGGCTACCAAAATCTGTGTCAAGACGTAATGTACAGCTCGTTCGGTCTCTACTTAGGATAAAACTTTGCCAAATTAAAAGAAACTTTTTTTTATTGTTCTCTGTAACACAATACCTAAAGTCAAATGATAGTGACACTTGTTAGATACATATATAGCTTCTGGTGGCTTTCCTGACAGCACGGCGATAGCGAATTTGTATTTTCATTTTTAAATACTACAATAACTCAGTGTGCATATTACAGATGAGGGTATAAACTAAGTTGTTATTGTAAATGTGATAGAGAGAGTGGAGGTTCTTAATGAAGGTATCATTTAGAATACATAAACTGTTCCCTCGTAGGGATGACAAACCCTAAATGTATATCGTTAAATATGAATAATACCTTTACCTACCTATCATAATACCTACACATACATAGGTAGATAGGTATTAGTATAGACTAGTACCTACCATAGATACAATTTTTGGGTTAAAATAATAAGATTTTCCTTTTTAAAACTAACATAAAACAAACACTTCATAAAGGTTTACAAAAGCAGTTGACTGACATGTTACAAATGTTTGCAAATATTGCAAATATACACTGACTCATATAAATGGTGGCAAAAACGAGCATGTGGAATAAAACGGCAAGATGACTTCAAAGTTAACACATAATTAATTATCATTAATTTAAAACGTTAAATCAGAAGTAATTCGCTATTTTTATAATGTTACTATACTTATTTATATTTCACTGTCGGTACGTGCTAACAAGCTAACAACGTACGTACAAGCTAACATAGCTTTACGTTGTATCCCTCATGAAGTAGGGAGAAGATAGGGTTAAGACACTCCGGTCCTCATTTTGCGTCTCCGGTACAGACATTTCTTTTGATTTTTCTTTACTATTAATAAAACATACCACGGTCATGAGTCTTCGGCGCTTTTGGTATTCTTTTTTTCTATTTGTGCTTGTTGTGATTTTGGATTTTATTTATTTATTTGTAAGCATAATCAAGTACATGACTGTGTACAAATAACGATTTCCCACAATACTAATGAGTGGTGACATTGCGCCTCAAGAGATGAAGATGAGATGAGATGATCGTTATAAATCTTATCGTTATAAATTCACAATAATTGAATCTGCAGGATGTGTGGAAATAAATTTTACTAAAGAGTGTTTAAAAAGTCGTTGAATTGCCAAAGGATGTCATAGACATGGAAGTCTCACCAGGAATTCTCATCAATACCTACTGGTATCTACTATGTATAATATGTGTATGACAGTCATATCAGAATTAAGATATACTCGTACATATTTATCTATATATATATCTTGTAGACTAAGCACTAACATTGAACTAGATCTAACAAAGCCTACATGAGTCATGCTCTACAACGCCTGACGACCTAATATGTAAATACTATATACGAGTACTTGTGTCACTACTTTGTTATTACACTGTGTATGTATGTATGTATATATGTATGTGTGTATGTAGTCATTAATATATTAATGTATAGTAATTTTTTTGTTCTAATTTAATATGTGTTCAATTTACATTATAGAAATTACACGTTTTTGATTTTCCATTGTTGTAATGAAAATAATAAGTTGTATGACTTTGCTTATTAGCTCTATGTAATGTATATATATATAGATAATATATATATATATATATATATATATATATATAGTATATACATATATATATATATATATATATTATATATATATATATATATATATATATATATATATATATATATATAGTATATTATATATATATATATATATATATATATATATATATATATATTATATATCTATAATATATATAATTCTGTTGTGCAATAAAGTATATGTTTCTAGACACCAAGTCCAACTTTAGTCCTAGTATGAACAGTTATTTTGATAACTCTATGTTTAAATGTCCATACATTTTATACTATCCTGGGGAGAAATCACCTTAAATTGGACTTTAAACGGAATCTTAAATTTTTATATATTACGAAAGAGTGAGACGTTCAATATAGTGTAGAAAGAAAATAAACATATTCAAAAATTTTAAAACAAAGAGAGAGAAAATAAAATAGACAGACTTAAAAGCTTTTAACATCTAAAAATAGCAACATAGGTCTAAAACAAATGCGTTGGAGTACTTAAATTTCTCTTGAGACGGGCCTCAGCCCCTCGCCCCTCCTCCCTGCACTCAACCCGCACCTACCCGCATACAGGACAGTTCACCAAAGGTTTAACCCGAGAACTGTGAAGGGTTGCAGACAAAGGCTCTCATCTCAAGGACCGTCATCCATACGGGCCCTTAGACCGAAAGTCTAGCCCACTCGCTAGTTTGGATTAGCTATGCTTTATCCTCAAAAACGCTGAGCTTCATTTTTGAGAAGGACTTTTTTGAAGACTGTCTGCTGCTGTTAGTTAGCACTCCTTAAAATAGTTAAGGTTTTAATATCATTGCTAATTAAGTAATATTGAATTTCAAACAAATCGTTTTTCAAGTCCCCATAGCACAAGAAATTTATGAAATCCATATAAAATAATGACTCTCGTGATGTATTCTCCTAGAATTGTGTTATTTATGGAAAGTAAATTACATATAGTAATACGTGTAAGCATATGAATAAGTGAAAAGCAAATAAATTAAAAAACATAGAAACAAATAGACAAGAGTGAAAGATTAGTTAGAGCTTATATGTTTACTTTAGCCTAATGCTATTTACAGCCTGTCTGTATTCCTAGAAAGATTATAATCATATGTTATTTTGAATGAGACATTGCAATAAAATAGTAGAGATTGTATAAACATAACATTAAAACGTATGAAAGTCGTGGAAAGTTACCAAACACACCAGCGCTCTAATCGCGGCGTGATGTAACGTAATCGTTCCATGGAACACCTAATTGGCTTGCGAATAAATCTACCGTGACCTGACCAACTTCGGCTGACCTGCTGAAAATGTAAAATGCTCTCTCGCGTCGCTTACTTTTGCTGATCTATAGAATGGTAGAGTTCAGACTACGTTTGCGATGATACCGTACGTTGAACCGAACTTGACATGTTTCCAAGGCCACTGTAACGTAAACCATTCATTGTGACTGACAGTCCGCCTAATTGAAGCCGACAATAGTCCAGGGAGTGTCTTCCATCATAGAGTCCATTGTTTGATTGCCCGCGGACTAATGAAGCGTAGAAATTTAAATCATTATATGAATTAACGGTGAAGCCATTGTTTCGTGTCCATTGCGAGTAGAGACTGCCAGCTTTGATGTCTACACGACGCAAATAGACGCGATAATTAATATTCCTACTGATTTACTACAATAGAGCCTGATAACGTGCTGTGCTGACTGAAAATTTAATGTTTTATGATAGTATCATTTTCTGTCGTCTGTCGTCGTACAATTAATATTTATATAAATATATATATATATACATATATATTTATATATATATATATATATATATATATATATATATATATATATATATATATATATATATATATATATACATATATATTTATATATAAACTCTATTTCTTAGATGACAGATTGTGCGAATTCTTTATAAATGTACATGTTTTATATTATTATAAATGTATAATATATCAAACTTGGCGTAGTATTTGTGTATGATATAATATCGCCTATATATTCATATCCGTACAATAACTATGTAAGTTAATAATAGACAGTTTAGTTACTTGTCATTAGCCTGTAAAATAAAAAAAGAGGTTTTACAACAAAAGAACTAAAATATAAGTATATATTAAGGTATATGCCTTCTATAAATCAAACATTGTCAAAAAGAGAAACAAAACTAATTTAAAATCAAAACACGTTTTATGAAATCATAATTAAAATAATAATTCATCGAAGTATGTATATGTATATATGTACTATTTTTTATATATTTTTGTTACCAGAATGACATCACTCTATGCCTGAATATATTAAATGGGTAACAAAAAAAGCGATCTACGAGATAACTTATATTTTGAAGCGGTATAATGTTTTGTTGTGTTGTAAAAAAACTGTGGAGTTGAGAGCAAACTGGTTTTGAAAGTTCGAGGTAGAGATGCGAGTTGCGACTACCGTTCCTTTTTTTGAATCTGCTCTTTGTTATCTTATTATTGTAGAAATCTTATATGTGCATTTGTATGTAAAATTAATTACATATCTTTTTAAGAGTTTCAAATATATTTTATATGAGGGAGGAGAGTATTTATCCCACCGAGGTGCTGTTGGGAAACAATCATAACTTCAACAGTCCTTGTATTACAGTCCACGAATTACAAATATATGATAGAGCTTTTTCCTTCTACGACTCTTGTAATAAACAGGAGATATTTTTTACATTTAATGTAAGTTTTTATTTACAAAAATGTTGTATATGGTATATTGTTTATGTGCATAGTTGTCATTATGTGTTATTTTCTTATTTTGTAGAGTAAACGGTTCGTTAGAAATTGTCAATGTCATCTTAATATTCTTATTGCAGAGCTGCTACTACCAAGCTACTCAACAGTGATCGAGTTTCACAATGTAACTGTAGATCGCAAAGGAAGATAACTGTAATATTAATGGTTAATTATTATTTCTTGCGCTGAAATCAGTTGCTATTTAAGTATTACAATTGACAGTTAACACGTTTCGGCAAAAAATTGGCGCCACAAAGGTTATTACAGCCTTGATATTGTCGGTTGAAACGGTTAAGACTAAAATAAAACATTATTCTTCTTTTAAATATTAAATTTAAACTTATATATAATAGTAATAAATTCACCTCTAAAACTTCCTACTAAGGTCAAATATTTTTGTTGAAATTGTGTAAATATCACAGATATCAAAGATCGTATCGATAAATATTATACAATAAATAATAAACGTGACCGTACCATTACACGGTCATTTTTACATTACAAGTAAAACTTTAACCTTTTTCTTTGTTTTCAACACATAATTAAATGCATTTAAAGTTTTAGTGAACCGAAACCTGTGCCTTTAAAATTATAAACGAAAGAATAATTTCCCTCTACCTCAAGCCTCAAGCTGGCCTCCACGCAATTATGATTTATGACTTTTGCATCGTAAACTGTAATGCAGGTAGCGATTTAATAACAAATAAAACAGGCGTCGCCCCGT
Source organism: Dione juno (assembly GCA_037127375.1). NCBI lineage: Eukaryota > Metazoa > Arthropoda > Insecta > Lepidoptera > Nymphalidae > Dione > Dione juno. The sequence goes on along the minus strand of JAXRJS010000064.1, from coordinate 170,241 downwards.
CTGTTTGAACATGGTGACTCAGCTCAAGGATCTTTAGTAACTCTACACTTGTAAGTAAGTTATAAAACACGTATAAACAATTTTAACCCTTAAATTATTGAAATAGAGACGTAAATCACTCGCAAACATAACGCAGAGTCATGTAAAGTTCTTCATTATACAAAGCATCGCGTTACATATCAACTCGTGTAATTATCTGCACATAAAACATAATATATTATGTATGTTTTAGATAACATATGTGACATATATATGTGCTTAGCTATGATTGAGAGGTTTTTTTTTATTGTGTGTTAATATAAAATATATGTCTGTTTATGTAGAGACTACTCACGCCATGTTGATGTGTTGTGAGGTGTCTTTGTTACATAATTATGGAAATCTATACATTACTAATGATAGTTGATATCTAACTTACTGAGAACATTTGGTGCGTCTAAACTCAGATGAGCCTAAACGCGATATTTGTGGAGTCGATCCCAACAACAGCGCGGTGTTGAATTCCGCTAGTTTACAATTTAAATGTACAATGAAGAACGGAGTGTCTTAACACTAGGTTCTCTTTGCCTATACTGCTATATACTAGGAAATGCACAAAGCTAATTGACTATATAATCTGATTGACTGAAATACTATAAAAAAATCAATCTGATCATTAATCTCATATTTTAATCAATTAAAAACGTTGTTTAATTGGATTTCCGTATAATATATGTAAACATACCTCACTTTTATCAATTAAGTCGATATATGATTAAATTGAAATATTGCAGTGAATAAAAATAGTTTCAGAATGATTTCGTTGAAATAAAGGTGTATTAGAATCTCCGTTACAACACATAACGTTGAAATCTAGAAAATTCTACTAGAGTTATTTTTATGGCATTATATGTCACTGTGTTTGTCATATTGCATATCTATATATGATAGAAAAAATACGCTATTAACATAATATATAATAATCAAATTCGAAATATTTGTACGATTATTTTACAACATATGGTTTAGAATCGCATTCCTAAGCATATTACATGAATGTTCTTAAACAGAATGATACCTCCTTGTTTTATGTCTGCAATGTGATAAATTGTTTGTAATTTGTTATACATATATTTTAAAACAACAAATGTAATTCAAGATAATTGATAAATATATAGAATAGCTCGTGAAGGAGTGGAGAAGAATCGAATAATTAAGTTATGGACAAAAAAATGTGACACAGATATATTACGTTAGAATTGCACTCACATACATGTAAATGTAGTTTAAGTTAATAAATGTACTATGTAATACACTAATTCATACCCGATGAAAATGTAAATTATATATTTATTTCCCTATCGTATTTCGTAGCCAAGTACATCGTCAAATTGCTCATCCATTACACAGCAAAATGAGCAGAAAGTAGAGAAGAGAGTATCGCAAAACTCTATCTTGACTCTATTTTAGTGGAATGTGTTTATATAAAAATCACAATTTAAACTGATTCACAATTTACGAACTCTACATATTCACGGTCAACCTGCTATACAATAACAGGTATAGATTGGTTGGATTACTTGCCTGACCTTGGCCGTCAGTAGCTGTGTTACAGTTTTATATAATCAATACACCGTTTTTATTACCTACTTGTTGGGCGAGTGTCGAGTTACACGTTCATTTTGGTTGAAACTGATTTAATTACTCTATATTATGTTAATGTTAATTGTTGAAATTACATATTTATATATTTGGCATGGATTTTATTTTCGTTATTTGTCCTTGAATTTAAAATAGACTCTATATTTCCTTTTATATGCAAAATTGTAATATAATTGTAATCTCTACAATTAAATCGAACTTATGACCTATTAACAAATATGCAAACTATTTGACATTAGCCTTCAACACGAGTTTAATTTAGGCTTCCTGTGTTACACGATCTCTTTATAAATGTTTATTTGAACATTAGCATGCAAGTATACTAGTTTTTGTTAGCGAAACGTGACTGCTGTGAAAGAGTGAATTATTAGTCCACATAAGGCAAGAAAGGTACGTGTACGTACGTGCCGATATATCGTATTCATTAAATTTAAATCGACTATTGTGCGTCCGTCTGTTACATTGTGATGAATATCTTGTTCTTGTCGTCACTTCTATAAAGGAAATTAATTATGTTTTATGTTAGACTCTCCATACTAGGGATGTAGAGTCTATACCTATACTGTTTATTTCTTTGTACATTTTTTTATATTTATTTACTCAACATCAAATACGGTGTTATTTTTGTATTTCCAATATGAATTAGTGAGAATTGTACAATATTATTATTAAACTCTATTATGAATAGATTGTATTACAAATGATTTAATATTGTATTAATGTTTTATGAATAGTTCATCTCTAAAGTTCTCCTTTATATTTTAAATAAAAAGCCAAAACGCTGAAAATTCTACGAACTTCAGCTTTACAGAAAATTTTCTAGCAAAATATTTCTAGGAAAAATTTAACATCGCCGGCTACAAACAAGATCCACGAGTTGAAGACTCACTTATTTACGGAGCATTTTAAATTTCTTTATTAGATTTACGTTTTTATCTCAGTCTTGGTTTGGAATATTTTTATCCACATTTAGCAAAGTAGACGGAGAGTGGCCCAGTGTCAAGATACTCCGATCTCCGCACTCTATGTTTTGCCAATCAACTGTCACAGTTACATTTATGTATACAGGAAACAAAGAAAAGCGTGTATACAAGCGTGTATAGATGAACAAGGCGCATAAATTCAATATTGCTAAATACTTTGCACGTAACCGTGTTAGAGACCACCACCGTACGTGACTGACAAACTTAATCTCGCATTAATTCTGCTACTTAAATACAACTAGGATATACAAATATCTAATTTCAAGGTCTAATGTGGACTGATTTAATTATTATTATTAAATATAGACCAAGAATAGTATGATAAGTCCAAAAAGAAGATTTCTTTGTTATCATCAGAGAAATATATAAATGTTTAAAATTATTACCCGCTTTGTTTTATCAGAGGGTAGGAGAACACCTCTAGGCTGTATAATGAACATATATATCTGTACCGGGTTTTGGATCCCTGATCATTTTGTTTATTAAGGCATACCCTAACAAGGCTGCGAGCACGTTCAACAAATGTATAATCTTAAATCTAAAAAACTCTTAAATAACAGCAATCTTGTTACATCTACTAAAGTACAACTTTAACTTGTTTGTATATTACTTAAATATATATTTATATATATAATTAGTGACACTATGAAAATAGAAACCACATATACGATTTTTTTATTATATCTAGTAAGGTATTTTTAGCTCATAACTTAATATCAGTTTACTCCATTTTCAATATTTGTTCAACTGTTAAGCAACTGGTTTTTCAAAGTAAAGTAGCTTTTACAGTATTAAATAATAAAAACATGTAGACCGGGATATCTGTTAGCGGAGTAGAGCGAATGTAATCACGGGATGCACCTCTTTAGCGTCCTATAAAACTAAATTACGAGACAAATTTAGAAAGTTTCTCTCACTTTAACCCATATGTCAAACAAGGATGGCCGATAACTTCTCTTCGTTTGTTTTGTTGACAACTTTGGGAATATCTGAAGTAAACCTTAAACGTTACGACATAGAGCTTAAATTGAATTGAATTTAAATTGTAATAGTTTCGTTGTACGAATAAAACAGTAAGGCAATAAAATATACAGCCGCACTTGCACTGCTTCATGTTGGTACTAAAAAGAAGTTACTTGTAAATTTTTTTGTTCAAAAATAGACTTTAAATTTATAATGCTAAGATCTAAAACTACTTGGTAATTGTATATAATATAGGACTAAATCCTCCTATTCAAGGTAACGAGATGTTAGATTAAGCGCAAACAAGTTTCGGTTATAGACACGTGTACTGTTTGGAAATAAAAATAAATTCTTCAATAGCTCGTTTTATTGATTTATCTATATTCAATTTGTTTATAATGTTAGGTTTGTGTACTTGATGAAGTGTTTCACAACAATTATTCTGAGCTTATGTTCACTCAAATGTAGAGCTTTTGTTAATAACAATAAAAGCTTATCAACATACATGCATATCAAACTTTCACATCAATACTATTGGGTGTGCGCAGTAATCTTTTTTTTAATGAAGAAGAAATAAAAGGACTTACCTATAAAACAGTACGCCAAAATGTTTCCGATTCAAGCTAGAATAATTGTTCGATACAAGTTATAAATACATTAAATGTAGTATAAAAACACGAAATACATATAATCCATATATTATAGTAATTTAAATAATATCATTTAAACATTTGTTATTGTCAATATTAAAACACGTAAAGCTATATTTTAAAATAAAATATAGAGCACGGAACAATGTGTATATTTATAATGCTAGATATATATTATCAGTCGTCAAATATAAAAATCTGCATTCTATTAGTAATATACAGACAGGGCAGGGCTACTGTACAGTTAAAAATACTATAATATTATTATAAGTTTCATAAATTATGTATAAAGCATTAATTTTCGGGACTCGCTTAGACAAGTAAAACGATCCGAACATTAACGAACTCGTACGAACAACCATTTCACAATTTTATATCTCGTAAAAAGCTTTCTGAAGTTAAAGTAGAATTATAAAATTACCGCAATTAAGATAATTCGCCGAAGGAAGCTCAAAGTGTCTCGAGAAGCGCATCCTGCAGCTTAAATTACATTTTTTTAAGCTTCTTAAGCTTAAGATAGTTAACAATATTACCGAGCAATGCAAGAAAGTCTGTCCGACAATTTATAAATATCAATTTGTGTCTTTTTACAGCTTAAAATACTGACGCGTATTGTTTTTGTATAACAATATTTTTAAGTTGAGATAACATTTGGACACTTATTAATATTGATACTTATTATATACACGTTTTTAAGTAACAAATGAGAGAAGAGAGCTTAAACCTAAAGTATTTTACAAAATCATAATTACTTCTCAGAATTCCAAATGGATAAATCATAATTAATTAAAAATAACCTTAATTTCTTTATTTAACAGGAAGCCATCGTTGTATACAACAATAATTCTTAATCTAAAAATATTCTTACAAAATCACATACATTTTTAGCCGTACTTAATGGCTTTAATTAAGTGCGGTATACAATTTGCAAATGCACGTTATATATGCATAATGAAAAATTATTAAAAAAAAATAACTCTTTGGAATGACAATTTATGTATATTATAATATATGTCCGTCAGACAACATATAAAATGTTGTAATAAAAACTATGACAAAAAAACGATATGAACAAGAAGCAAAGATAAGCTTATAACGCCTCCAAAAAGTCAATAAATGATTTATGGCACTGAGTATACGCATCTATATTAAAATTTCGCAATTTATTTTAAAACTGCCACTAAAAGATATTAAAAAAAATTCAAAGAAGAGCTCGTGATGTAATTTGTCATTTTATGCAGGTATAATTGTATTATTAATATTTAAAATTCAAGACGATTCAAAGTGCTACAGATTTTTTTCATTACCAGATTAAAAAATGATATGGACTGTCGAAAAATATCTAAACCAGCTTTATCAAATATGTTATTATATATAATAAAATTAGTATTCCGTTTCATGGAGCCGCCTTTCGGGCTATCAATGTTTCCATTTATAATTTTATGTATGAAACAGAGATCAAGTAATCTCTACGATTAGATAAAAAAAGGATATTGTAACATCTTAGATAATCAGAATAGCTTTTCGCTTGTTTCCGCACAATATCCTTACGTAACTAAGTATAGTTCTAACTGACGTACAAAATATTTTGTTTGTATTCTTTTTAATCTATCTTTATGTAGCTGATAATGAGTATACCATACAATAGAACAATATTCAAGCTTGGTAAGAATCATTGAGTCAAATAAGTTCCTTTTGGTTATGGATGTTTTAAATTAATTTGAAGTTCTTAATATAAAACGTAACAATTTGAGTGCTTTTTTAGAATGTAGTTTAATAAATCTGGCAATAGTGAGTTTTTTATTCACTATGGTCACGAGTTCGCTAATTTGGCTGGTTGTTCCCAAAACATTTTCATGTATACTATAATCAATTTTGACCTTCCGGCTAAAGGTAATAGTGTAATATTATTGTAAATTTAAAGTGTTCCAATCAATTTTATAATATATTTTACGATCGTCAACGTATAATTGAAATTTACAGTATTTAGAACACTCTAATCATTTATAAAAATCCCAAACATCATCAGGTCAATAACAGATCCTTGTAGGACACCTGAAGTTCTACATCTATGTTCTCTGCCTATTATCTACATTCAATTTACGATTAAACAAGTAAGTTTCTACTCATTTAATGAGATCACCATTGTTACCATACACACTAGGTTTATTCAATAAAACATTACGATCGACGACGTCGAATGCTTTGGCAAGATATTTATAAATACAGAGTCCTTGACCAGAATTATCCAGTGCCACAGCGAAATCAAGTATCATATATAATAGCTAACAGCTATCGTCAACTATGTAAGAAATAGTACATGTAGTATGTGTGGTACATAAATAGTAGAATTAAATAAATTTGGTAATATTACTTTTCTTTAAGGCCTTATCATCTACTATTCTGTGCTCTACATTTTCTAAAAGAATAATATAACGTTTAGTTATAATATATCACCATCGTCACGCATCCTTAATGCTAACTGACAAAATAAAAAAAATATGCAGTATTCATTAAGACAGATCTCCATCTTAAATTTAAATTTTTCTATACCTACTTATGATACACATAAACACACGCACATACATGCACAAAACGTATGGCACTGTGCGTGTATCGCCGCGTGATAAAAGAAATGCACTTATATAATGCAAATTATCCACATTTAATAAAAAGTCATTTGAAATTATGTGATAATATAGCAACTGTATGCTAACTAAACTAAATATACGCGCAACTAACTAAATATACGCGCAATAGGTGTGGGTTCGATCCCTGGTCGGACAGCGAATTCTTTTTATCCTCCCCTCTGATAAACAAAGCACGACGTTGAAATCCATCACTTAATATATTGAATAGTGGATTCCTACTATCATATATGTAGATATTGTGTACAATATCTCGATAGTTGAGCGGAATGTTGGGAACGGAGTGTCTTAACACAAAGCTCCCTCTGATTTACATTCCCTTTCCCTCTGCCATATGAGACACAGCGTGAAACTAAACGTAATAATAATTATAGATACTATTAATTGCAATTATTTAATTTTCTGTTATAATATAATCTTTATATTTTCATTTACTCAAGCCAAAAGCAAAAAAAACACACAGTTTTATTTATTGATGTATATCCGTCTGAGCTGGTATAGCTTACATATTCTATTAAGATCAGATCGCGATAGTCATAGGTTCGATCACTACTTGGATTCCTTTATTCCTTAATTGTTTGGCTTAAAGAATTCTTAAACTAAACACACAATGCCTCAAAATCAAACGTCTACATCGTCTTAATATATACATGGTGCTCGTATACACACATACACACATACACACACACACGATGTTCTCAATTGTATCAAGGAAATATTTTTTACTTACTAAAATCTAATTCAAGCAACGTCACGTGAAGTGACAAGTGTAATAAACGATAAATGCTTTATTACGTTGTTGCTATGGTGTTATATTTTTTGCTGACGGCACACTTGCCAAAGTTTTTTATCGCATTATGTCATACTTTGCACGATATATTAATAAATTAAAATTAATATTTTCAACCTTATTACTATGTCATTAAGAAAATTGTCTAATTGCTAGGAGTTAGAAAAAAAACAGATTTTTACTAAAAATAGGACATGGAAATTTGACTTTTATATTCAAGAGATCATGGCTTTAAATTCCTTGTATATATCCATGATGAGAGTGAGTGATGATGTAATGTAGAGTTTTTGCTCTCCGTCGCATGGTACAGAAAAAAACTACTGATAAATATTTTTTCTACAATCATAGCGAGACATGACAAGCCAACTGATCGCTTTAAGAATATATATAATTAGAAATAATTAACGTTTGTTGAACTAGACTTTAGTTACTTACGGTGGGGTTGTGGGGGCGATTCCCAAGTGGAGTTAGTGGGTTATATATATTTCCTGCTCGGGTAAGACAAAGTACGGTGTTGTGTTCCGCTACTTAGTGTAGTACAATATAATACTAAGTATTTTGAACTTATATGCGGGATAATCTTTATATATATATATATATATATATATATATATATATATATATATATATATATATATATATATATATATATATATATATATATATATATATATATATATCTTAAATCTACCTGTCACCACCATCCATAAATAATAAAATCCAAAATCCATATAAAATCAGAGCCTGTGACTCTATACTATATATACAAGATAAATAAATCCACATTTTAGAGCAAACGCATGCTTATCGTTAAATATTTAAATAATTATTTTAAAGCTGCACGCTCTATTACATAACCGAGCAAGGTGTGTGTAGTAGTTGTATAGTACCTGTACATACACTGTACATACGAGTACATACATATACCAACATATATTTAGACGATATCCTTGAACTGAGCGGAATTACAATGAGGCTTGGTGCCATTGTTTTGTTTCCTTTTGTGTCTAACTCTATTATACAAGATTAGTAAAATTATAATATATTTACAATTTACAGTGAAGCAAAACAAACAATAATTCTAACTGTAATGTATTCTTATGTCACGTTATGTCATTTTGTAGTAAAAATATTAGGTAGTGTAAAGACGAAAAAACACATGAAAGCTAGTGAAATTAATTTCAACTATTTGTACCTCCATGTTCTATACAACAACTCTATTCTCTACTGTTACAACAGACTGTATTTAACATTCAGTCAGTCACTGTCAACGGTCTCTATATGACAACTTCTTTCTACAAGTAACCACGTTTATTTCAAAATCTCTGTATGTAACAGAATTCCTCAGTTTCATTACAAATCCACAGCAAGTTGTATTAAACTTGAACAAAGACGCTGAAGAACAGTATCATCTTACAATTAAGAAATGTGGATAAAATAACACTGCACTTCAAGCTCTATCACAATGAGATAAGATTTGAATTGATATAGCAGTAGTCGTAAAGGTCTGGTTACAATTATCAATATTGACTTGTGAAATTGTTTAACAACGTATCTATGGAAAATATAACTTTGTACATTTGTCGAAAGACATATGTTGTATTATTTACAAACTCAGAATTTTAAACTAACCTAGTTAAATTTTCACCCAGTGTAGAAATTTCTGCTTAATTTAATTAATTTCTGATTAATATACATTATTTTATTTATATGCTTGTCAATTTTAAAATTAGCACAGTAGCAGCAAATGTTGCAGTAGGCAATAAAATTCCAATATAATAACTGAGAAATCAACCATTTATATTCTCAAACACTAAAAATTCAAGGCTAGAGTTATCAAGAAAAAATACGTGGAAAGTTAAAAGCGAGGCGTGAAGAATGACTCTACATTTGGATGTGGATGATAAAAAGTGCTTGCAAAAAACTATAAGAAACTTATTTCAATTATTGTATTGAAATACTTAGAACGTGTCTCCTATACTCCTATACTGTCGACGAGATAACATCATCTCGTATTTGTATACGTTTTTTATGAATGTAATTTCGGGTAGTGAATAAACTCTATATTCCATTTATTAATATTAGAAAAATCATATATTTCCTCTGGTGATATCGTTTTATACCAGAACGATGATTGTATCTCGAAAGGTGTGTAATCATTTAAATATTTGCGTTGCTCTAGTCATATAGATAAAGGTGCTACCACGTGGAATGCAATGACTCTAATATGTATGTAAATAATAAAAATAGTATTATGATAAATATATATAATACAATATAATATAATATGATATATAAAGTATCCAAAACGATGAAATGAAATTTGAAATTAAAATCATTTTTATGCTAATTTAACTCAACAGTTCTTATTATATTATTTATATTGAACATTTTTTTGTATGATTCACCATCGATGCTGATTTCCTCGGTAGTTAAGCACAATGCTGTGACATAAGAGAAATGGGGCTCTACCATTCGATCCGCTGATAGTGGTTCTGTATAATGAATGTGTAGACACATTGGGTTTATTTTAAGATAGAGTTATATAATTTATTTTTATGTTTTATATTTAGCTATTATTTGATGATTTTTTTTCTACTTAACTTGTAATTTTCTACTGTATAGTTAGAGAAATCCAGTTATTCACAATTCACATTTAAGTGCAAATAGAGGCACTGAGAGTTGCAGCACTGAATAATACTATCTACTACTAGCTACTTCTAACTAGGTCCACATTCATAGTTACATCCATCTCGTTCAATCAGATGCTTCTTGTTTCCATTATAATAAATGTTTTGTAGTCTAACCTTAACCTTGGTTCATATAGCTGCGTGACTCTCCCGTGCACTCGCCGAATGACCCCCCAGTGACCCCCCGGCTGCCTCCTGGTGATCCCCCTTGCGACCTCTCGTCGACTCCTTTGTTCAAACTTGATCACGTAATACCCGTAAATATTAATGAATGAAGACTAACATGTTAGATGTTACGATTAGATGTGACGAAACAGTCGTAATTAGGAAGTTCTAGATTAAGTTTAGGCTGCGCTTTCATGTCCTGCAATATAAAATGCTTAAAATAATTTATTATTCATTTGTTTTTCAGCTTATAGATGCTTCAAAATGCAAACATTCTTGTATCGTAGAGTTAAGTTCAGCCACTCAATAGGTTCTCTCTGTCTTCCCTGATATATACACGTAGCTAGATAGCGACAGTGTGCAGAAAAAAAAATAATATTGTAACATTAATTTCTTGGGAATGGTTTAAAAAAAATCCTAATATATTTTTCAATTACAAATGTTTTGTGAAAATTCTATCTAATATACAGGCAATAGGAAATATTTTACCCATTGTGTGTATTTCCGTTTCTTACACGCGTGTTAACGTCAATATATGTATGTACGTAAATAGACTCAAGGATGAGCTGATAAGGTGTGTTGTATGTGCTTTGTGATAACAGGTGCTTTCTTCCTCCTTCATATGAGACACCTATACGTATACAGTCATATATATATATATCGACGAAGGTATGTTTAGATATATATATATATATATATATATATATATATATATATATATATATATATATATATATATATATATATATATATATACGTATACAGTCATATATATATATATCGACGAAGGTATGTTTAGATATGTGTGAAAATTGTATATTTTCTCCTATTTCAAATTTCTAATTATTATATTTCCTCATTTTCATACATTTATAAACATGTGTAACTTGACGCCGTGTTTTTAACTTTTTAAACTCAAATTATCCTACAACTAGTGGCGCTATGTAGAGTTCAATCACACTACACGCACAAGCTCTCTGAGACGCGTGGAAAATGGTGAACGGAGAGTCTTAGTTCTAGGTTCTCTGATTTCAATGCTACGTGAGGAAGAAACATGGAATAAGAAATCTGCTATAGTTCCTTATGTCAAACTAGTCAATAGTTTAGTCATGACCTTACAATGTTGCATACAGACGTGGCTGTCACTATGAGTGTAGTGTTTAGTTTAAATATGAATAGAATAAAGACAGCACACAGCGCGAATGACTCTACATCACGAATATATTATAAATTATTGGAAAAGGAAGTTTATTGTTCTATTATAAACAATCGACAAAGTATTGTTGATAACAATGACAATCTAGTGACAAATGATTTATGTGAAACAGCTCTACATAATAAATGTACTCCTAAGGTACTCGTAGTTCGAGGCACATCTATAATCAATCATACAGCCACGAATTAAATGAATCATATGGTTATGCAAAAAATTGGAACTACAGTGACTTGCATTACTGCAATCATTGTAATCAAAATGCAATCGGAAAGGAACCTACTACCCTCCACTTCGCATATAAGCTTAGCCTATTTTCACATTTCAGCTTAAGATATAAGGCTTAAAATTGAATATACTAATAAAATGTAGCAATTTTCTGTTAACTGTACATTATATTGCATAGCGACACGTTTTGTAGGGTGAAATGGCTTTTATGCTCATTAAAGTAGAGCTCAATTTAACATAAACATTTAAGCCAAGGTGACCGAACTGTCCGATGGTATATGACAGACAGACAGGCTTCACGATGAATAATGGTACTTTGTACCTCGTCATGTAAGTACACACAAAGTGTACAATTTTTTCGTCCTTATTCCAATTTTCTAAATTATTTTGTCCCCTACAAGGTATCAGTAAGAAAGGATTTGAATTGATAATCTCGACACGTTTTCATTTCTTTTTTTTAAACCCCGGAAAAGGCATATAAAATAGCATCATGTTGGAAATTTAGATTCACTAATATGATCAAAAACCTATTGAAAATTGAACGCAGTTGCAGATTTACTTCCTACTCCAGATTTTTCGGCATTTCTAAAACCCAAGAAACGAAAAATAGACATATTACCCTCTGAACTCTCTGTGGCCGTCCTGCATCAAGCGGAGAGAAGTATGACAACGCAAAAAATTAGCTTTACTACGAAATAATATATAAATAGACAATTATTCTTTTTCCCTTTCAACGCATAAATCGAAATCAACTAGAGATAAAATAAATGTCAATTTATGAGGTCATTAATTAAGCACTTCTTAGTACAATGTTGTCTGACGAGTACGAGTCAAGGAGGGTTTCAGTTTTTCTACATGGCTCGTTAATATCTTGATATATGACAGATGCTGTATACGAAGATGCATCTCCTTTTTGTACCTCAAGAACAAGTAAGGCTAGTTGTTAAAGTGGTGGTTAAAAAACCAGACTAAATAAGACTATTTGTGGCTCGAAGGTTGCTAATTATATGATAAAATCATTAATAATTGTATTGAAAAGATAAATTGACATCAACACTACTTATGAGGTGGATATATATATATATATATATATATATATATATATATATATATATATATATATATATATATATATATATATATATATATATATATATATATATATATATATATATATGAGAGTCTCAAAAATGCAATACATTACTGCAAGTGGTAATTAATTGTACTCGAACCCTCTACTTGCACAGTGTATTAAATATTGCAACTGATCCAAATACATTTAATATGTATCGTTAATTGTACACTAGGTACTAGGAAATAAGGTGTCTTTTAGTGCGGTAGTAAAAGACAAATGTAACCCTCAGATTGGGGCTCAAAGCTCAAACCCATCTCGGAGGAACGACTTTCTTTCATATGCCCACGTAACCAAAACCCATAAGACAATATGCAGAGTTGGTTTCCGTCATGCATTACGCAATATATTGGTAATGGAGGCAAAATAGAGAATAGAGAACCATGGCAGTAGCTTCTCTCTGTCAATTCCACTATATGCTAGATAAGCTTGAAGGCTTCAAGCTGAAAACTAAAAGTACAGGTATGTATTTCATTTCAATTGAATAAGTAGAATTATTAAAGCTAGAGAACTATTATTTATATTATAACTTAAAATATAAATATTTCTAAGAAACAATGAGACGGTGCACATTCGCATTCACTTGTCTTCTGCTATTTCAATTCTAAGAGAGCTTCATAAAAGCTTTTAACATGATGTATGGCATTTAAGATTTTCATTTCACTCGAGCTTCACCACTCAACACGAACAAAGATTCGTTAATAAGTATTCGAACCCGCACCCATCATCCAATTAGGTATTTTCCACATATTTTAATTTAGATTATAACAAAAAATTGATTTAAATAAACAAAATACAAAAAAGTCTTGAACAAAAAATGTTTGAGGCAAAAAATTGTAAGATTCTAAGAAATTATCATTATGTATTGTTAGGAGTCAATGTTGTGAAGAACAACCTATGTACATTGTACAGGCCTGTCAGATCATTTACTTTATTATTGTTATCATAACTTTTTGTCATTTTTATTTTATTCTATCACACTAAAGAAATTAAAATTTGAATATATATTACATCTGCTAGTCCGTTAGTAAGAACGTAACACGCAACTCTCGAATACGAGCAACGGAGGGAACGGAGTGTATCGACACTAGGATCAAGCGTAAAGCCAAAAAGTGACCTCTACCGTCAAGCCAACTCCAATAGTTAAAGGCATTTGTGACCACACTCTCTTTCATCTCCTTCTTTGCTCTCCAGTGACGCTATCAAGAGTATTCAAGGTCAACAGTATGTCATACAAAAAAAATTAAAACTAATTTTGATATATAGTGTCCCAGATCTATAACAGCCTGTTTATTTAGATACAGGGTGTTTCTGGACATAGATTTCTCCGCACGTGAGAGTAAATTAGAGAGCCAAATAATGTTGAAATATAATAAAATAAATATGATACAAACTACATATTATAGGCTATGGCCGCTGAGTACGTCACGGATCGTAGTATGGCGACGGACTGTCTAGCAGTGATCAAGTGCGAGCGAGACGGCACCATACGAACGTTACATGAAAGAAAGAGAAAAAATATATAATTTGATGGCATAAGGACTTACGTTAAGGATGCTATCTCGTTCTAATATTAGGGGTGTGAGAGAGACAGGAGCATACCTCGAGGTCGTGTCCTTCAAATGACTCTTTTAAAGATATTTAAAGCGAGAGATTAATTAGAATGAAATATAAAAATGTATAAAAGTAAGTTTATCATAATCTGAGTACTCCAAGCTTCCATATCTTAGAGTCTAACTGTAATTGTTTGTAATTATATCAATAAGCCGGGCCTTTAGCTTCAGTATAAGAAAATCCAATCGACGTCCTGCCAGGAAGGGAAGCATCACTATAAACAGGATACACATGATGTCTTGCAGTTGAGTGGCTCTATAACGTAACACATCAACTGCAGCGCTACCGACTGGATCCAGTAATAGTTTAGAACTATCTACTAATATATATATATATATATATATATATATATATATATATATATATATATATATATATATATATATATATATATATATATATATATATATATACACAAAAACTTTATTTAAATGGGTCAAATCGTGTAGGGACAGTAGTGACAAATAACACGAGCTATGGCCAGCAATTTCATTTACGTGGACTATGAGATGAGAAGAAACTACCAGTAGTCCATCGCAGTGTAGGTTAATCTCAATTACGTACTAACAACATGAAATTAAAACTTCTTGCCTACCTACGAGTATCTTCTCAACAACAGAGAAAAGTTTATATACCTAAGTGTAAATTAAAGGCCACCCACACTCCTTCCCCCACTCTACCCCAGATTTTTAAATATAGACTGACATGGAACCTAGAGTTGAGACACTGTTCACTTTCCACCGAATTTTAGATTGCATGTGGAATGGCGGAGCTAAACGCCGCGATTTTTTTCTAAAAAATGCTGATATTTTAATTTGCAATAGACGCCGAACAAACGTCTATTGCAAATTAAAATATCAGCTTCATATATATCATATATATCAGCTTCACACTACATCAACATGCTTGATGTCGTGTGAAGCTGATATTTTAATTTGCAGGCAGGGGACAGGCGGGGTTTTCCGACTGGATTCGAAACATACACATTCCTTAACGAGAATTGTGACATTAGATTATTATTTAAAAAAAATAAAGATTAATTTACACATATGTATAATAAAATCACAAAACTTATCAAAGCTATGGCTCTTCTTAAATTCACCATTAAAAGATTATATACAACGAAAATACGTTACAATATAACAAAAGAATCAAGAAATTAAACGAACACCTGTTCTTTGGCGTAATCCCTTTAGCAAATAGGCGAGAAAAAGAACAGGTAGCAGATTCAAATTCGACACAAATTATTCCATTATAAACTTTATTATTAACACAATAAAGTTAGTTTAGTCATGTATTATTTTTAGTATTAGCGTTTTTTTTTTGTAAAGAAACCAAATAAATAATATTAAAGAGACGAGAAACGTGCTTCTTCAGTTATATTGATAAATGTAACTTGCTTCGCCTTTAATTTATTGCAATTTTGTATGGAGACTTCACTAATTTTGAGACGAATAAAAAAATTTAATATATATATATATACGGTCTATTTCACTGTGGCACGTTACGCGGAAAAGCATTAAAAAGTGTTTACAAAAAATAGAGCGACCAAGAACTTTTTGGCTTATCTTCTTAAACATTGTATGTGGAAGATAAATATTTATACGATTTGGTTAATGAAAGCTCAGCGTTCAGTACCGCTAAGATTATTTCTATCTAAGCCGCATAAAAGCGGAATATATATATATATATATATATATATATATATATATATATATATATATATATATATATATATATATATATATATATATATATATATATATATAATAATATATATATATATATATATATATATATATATATATATATATATATATATATATATATATATATATATATATATATATATATATATATATATATGGAAGTTCTTCAAAGATAAACATCTCGCCTATTATTTTGATTAAGACTTGAGTTGCCGAGGCACGTAATAAGGCCACACTTGCTGTATTTTTTGTTCAATTGTCGAAGTTTGAAGGCCGCTAGTTTTTCACTTTTCTAGAAATATGTTTCAGTTTCTTAGAAATCTAGTGGAAAAAAGGCCATTTTATTCATTTTTATTTAAGTACATTGTTTCTAATAATGTAGGTTTTTGGGTTGGCTTTATTCGACAAATATACTCTTATCTAATTTTATATATACTTTTATTGCTTTATATTTCAAACGATTTACTATGCTTATAAACATGCTTACTGCTTATAAATATATTTATATAGTGACGGGTCACTGTATTCCCGAAATTGTTAAAGAGAATTAAGAACAGCAGTAAATAGCACGAATGAACAAGAATCCGTGGAGCGAAAACCTAACAAACAAATAAACCCCCAATCATCTTAAATTAACTTTACCATAAAAGCATCAATTAGACTAATTGAAATTAACTCAAAATGGTCGGAAGAAACGAAAATAATGTTTTAGCGTTTCCTTAACGCTAGTTAGCACTCTGTTACTAATAGCTTTATTTATTCGGAAAAAAAAATCACCTGTTTTTTCTCATCGCTTCTATTGGAGTTGTTACTCACGATCTTATATAGCGAATACATCAATTATAATTTTAATCGATATATATATATATATATATATATATATATAAATTTGTTTTAAATTGTATAGGAAATCGTTTTCTATGTATAAGTACTGCCATACGTTTTAATCGATCGACTTCTATTCCCAAATTCGCCACCTTGAAAATCCATTACTACTTATATTGGATACGTTATAAGTGGAACCGCATATCATTTAGCTCTTTTTGTCTATATCCGTATAATGAAAAAATGGAATAATTATGATTATTATACTGAAATAATTGTTCTCTAACGAAGCAGTTGTCTCTATCTATCTCTACATGTCTGACTTAGTCACTATAATATTGTATAAATCTCCATATATATTATATTTTCAATGCTATCACAATTGCTATCACACTAAACGCTGTGCGCCTGAAATAATAAAACGATTACAAATAGAAAGGATTGGCGTCGAGATGTTTTTTTGGGTCAGGGGTGAGTGTGCTCTACCACTGGTACACCCACATATGTGCTACGAGTACACCGCCCGGTGTTGTTGCTGTAGTTCAGTTCACACGATACAGATGCTATTTGTTTTATTTTTATGTTTTTGTAACATATTGCATGGTAGAGCCTCGGTAGTAGAGAGTGACCTGACCGCAAGCTAAGTAGAGTCTGTATGGACCAAATTTGTCTATTGATAAACGTACTGATAAACGTACATCTATAAATCTAAATATTTACAAAACAGATTCATTGTGTTCATTACACAAATATTCGTTTTAGATGGGAATCAAACCCGCTACCCGTCCACGAGCAAGTGTAGAAGATCAATAGTCAATGTGGAATTATACGTGATTATAGTGAAAATATTCAAACGTAAGGAAATATGTACAACGTGTAACAAATACATCTTCTCTTCTGTACTTTAATATTATAAGTGTGAAGAATTTGTTTAGTTACGCGCGATATATATATATATATATATATATATATATATATATATATATATATATATATATATATATATATATATATATATATATATATATATATATATATACCCATCGAGAGTGTGATATTAACCAAATTGATATTTGAACCGATATTTGCATTTTTAATGTCCGAATACAATGAAAGAAATCTTTACACTGAATTTAAAAACCAACAATAACAATAAAAAAATAACACGAGATATACATATTCAAATTTACTCATTATTTATGGATTCTTACCAAAACCTGATGAACTAATACAATTTAATAGCTTCTGTTAAAGTACAACGCTATTTCTGTAGACTAAGTTAAAGTTAAGTTGAATATGCTTCTATTAGTTGACAAAATACCTAGAGTGACCTTAAAAAAAAAGTATTTTTTGCAGTCACCAAGTTTAAAAAACATTTAATTACGTAGTTCTCATAAAAAGTTACTTTAATTAATGTCCAACTATAACTATGAGGCGCTTGTTTTTATCACAATTGTCCTCTTTCCTTTTTTACCCAATCAATGGTTAGATGACGTCATCACGACCCCGACACCTAAGTGTCATTCTCAAGTTGAACCAAAAATAAAAGTCTAAGAGGACTTGTGAATGCCTAAAAATGGCTACTTTGTATTAGAATCTATGTACAATAATACTTAACATGTTCGTGATGTTTTATTCTTAAAATATGTATGCAAGAAGAGAGAAAGAATTCTAGAACATGTCCATACAGACCCCATATTTCCATACCCCATTATCTACTTCTGCTTTATATTTTAGCTGCCTTTTTCTAATTTCAAAACTTTGAATACTATATGGAATAACTTAACGACCAAGGGGGGCTTGTGTGACCTAACGGGATCGAGCAAACAGTCTCTGATATACAATTCGTTATTATACTCCGGAAAATACCTGGATGTGACTGTAGAAGATGGGAACGAAGCGATCACACCGTTAATGCCCAAAATTCCGTATCTTCCGATATAACCTTATAATATTATATGACAGTTAGCCTACAAACTAACCTATAAGCCACGTGTCTGTACTGATCAAGTATAATAGAACTCACAATCATCGTCTATTATCGTCTTTCAATGTCTATACAAGTATACACGTTTTCCATCTAACTAGAGCTGTAGTTTCCTGTCTAAGAAATAGCAGCTGACCTCAGCTCTAAGTAAATACTTAAATAATACTTTTATAAGGCACGTATCATTAACTTTTAAAGGTTAACACGTATAATACTATAAGTGTTAATAGCACTAAATATACTCCAGCGACTGACTAGTACCTACTGCTATACATAATCAATAATGGTCATACAATACAGTTTTACACCTTTGTCGCATACAGCAGCGTGGGCAGGGAGAGCCTAGTGTTAAGAGTCTCCGTTCTCTATTTTCTGGCCATTTATGTTTCGGAACCCACGCGTCACAGTTTCTATTACCAAAATGAGTAATTAAAAATATTTTTTAGTGTAAGCGTTACTCCATGTGGGATTGAACTCACGAGCGTTGTGTCAGACACTGCCACTGCGCCTCTACGGTGTCGTAGTAATAAGTAACCATTCACAACGCTTGTGTGTATTTATTGTTCACACGCAGCTTATTATAAGTATGATAAATAGTGGTACCTACAGATATACAGATATAGATCTGTAGAGGCTGTAATACAATTAGCGCTCGTTATAATACGAGTACGAGTATGTAGGTGGGTACTTGAGAACAAACTCACGAAAACGATTTGTAAAAACTGTAATAGACAGTCGTTTGTGAAACACTACCTCCCTCCCTCCCGTGTCTTGTTGCTAGCTTGGACTTTTCTATATTTTTTTGCTCCATTATATATATATATATAATATATATATATATATATATATATATATATATATATATATATATATATATATATATATATATATATATATATATATATATATATATATATATATATATATATATATATATATATATATATATATATATTATATATATATATATATATATATATATATATATATATATATATATATATATATATATATATATATATATATAAGATAATAATCTTTAATTTGAAATAACTGAATACCATTTTAATTGTAATTACAGTTAAATAGAAAAAGATCGCAATCCTGGGCTTTCTAGCAAGGTCCTGCCCTTGGTTCTTCCTACAAAAATATAGAATGGCAAGGGTATAAGTTAATAGCTACAAAAATGAATTAAAATAATTTATTTTTATTAACCAAGAGCCTACATTGCAAATTATACGTTTCTTTATTTTCTACGATATTTGAAATAAACTTTCAAGTTAAATCACCCTGGAGGGTGGATTTTCAAAAATTCCTTGCTTAGTACTCACTTACCTTCTTTCTAGTAATAAGAGTATAGTCAGTAGGTTGTGCAGTACGTTGATCTCTGGGCCAGTCAGTCACATTATATATGCATATCACTTATTTGACATATAGATAGATAGTATTCTGCACGACTCTAATAAGTACTACCAGTAAAATATAAAAATACAATAATTAATATGGCAGTCGAAATTTCTAAGAATACTCCGATATTTGCTAGAATATGGTATTATCAGTGTTATGATAACAACCCGTGTTTACATAGATTGTGAAAACAAACATACAGTCAACAAGTTTAAAAGAATTTTCTATCTAATATAAGTTTATTTGTATTGAATTCATATTTATTCCTTTAATTATTTTCATTTCGTAGTTCTAGTTTCGCTACAGCAGAGACAGACAGACAGACAGACAGACAGACAGACAGTCAGAAACTAAAAATAATCTAATTAAAAAATGCGCGCTTTTTCTCACTTAGTATGGTTGTTGATAGAGAGGACCCAGTGTCCATACACTCCGTTCTGCGATTTTACCTGAATTCAGCACGCTATGCCTTTGTCGAAATAAAGTTAATATTTAATTACCCCGAATGGGAATCGAACCAGACGCTCTTCCACTGAGCCACGCTCTTCCACACAAAATGTCTAATATTACATATATTTTGAATCGTTATTCTTATCTTGGAGTTGTTAGAGAACACTTAGTGGTGTGCCATTCCTAGTGAATACTCTCCTTTTAAATAATAAAAATGATATATTTTATTATTGAATAGGGTTTTTGAAAAAGAAGTAAGAGACTTTTTCTCAACGTCACCCAAATCCCAATGTACCAGATGCTGGGTGTTGAGGGACAGATCTCAATACCGCTCTTCCTCCAAGAGCTCCAAAGCAAGAAAATAAAAATAATGCTCCAGGATGAGGAACAAATATTAAAGTATTGAATCGCTATCGATATTTTTAAACGTTGTATAATTTCGTAATAAATATCAAGAAAGCGCTTTAACTGATATTCCTATAAAATTGTTAAAATTATTTAAAGTTTTGTAGCGATATGTTTAACTTAATATTACATAACACGGCAGTTGAAGCGCTTAATATGTTTTTACTAAAGTAAGGAAAAAAATATAAAGAGATACGTGAAGCTCTAGCAGCGATTCGTTCTGTTAATCATCATAAAAAGCGCGTGAAGTGCTGAATTAGATTTGAAGGTATTTAACTACAAAATATGTGCAGCGCGTCAAGCGTTTTACTTTGTAGAAGTAAGTAGTTGCTGAGCAGCGAGCTGGCAGCAGCGCTTCAATGAAAGAGAGTATACTGGAAGTAGACATGGCTCTTGTTAGTCATTTTACCAAACTGAAAAAAAATTAAAAAACGTTTTAATAAACATTTATTTATTTCGACTGGGACTGAACCTACAACGAAAGATTTGTCAGCTATTAGATAGAGGTAATTGACAACATTTTTAAATTACTAAAATTTTTGTATATTTTTTATGTACATCAAGCACATTTATATAAATTTTATATGTGTAAAATAATGATTAATACTTCATAGTAATAACAAAGATACTCTCAATATATTCTGTAATTCAAACATTTTTACAAAACTAACCACAAATGACGAGCAATTTGTGTATAAATAATAATTTCATTTAAACAGAAATATTGATTCAACCAAATATGGAACATTTCCATCTGACCATATCTGTCTCAACAACAACATTACGTTATCCTGGTCATGTCTGAACCAAACAGTCTCTGTGGTAAACCACGCCGTACACCGCGCGCGATGAGCGATACAGCACTGAGCGGCAACAGGCGCGCATCGCTCGCCCTCGCGCAGTATAGCGCCACCTCGCGTGGAGAGCACGCGTATATCTTAACTTGCTATCTAATAATATAGTTTATATCGTAATTGTAATGAATTCTAAAGAATATCGCGAAAAATTAATCGACGAAGTAAAAAAATATCCAGTACTTTACGATACTAACCACGAGAATCATCGCGATGTCGATGTCAGAGACAGATGCTGGCAAGAGATATCTGACCGATTGGGTGCTAACTGTGAGTGCATACGTACCATTATATACTCTATTACTTTACGTTTTGAGATTAAATTGCTTTGTTAGTTTTGCAGTTAAGTTACTTATGCAATGTGAACTCTATTACAATGTTATAAGGACTGTTACTGTGGAATATATTAGTCACAGATTATAAAAGTTGTATTATGGTTTTTTAGTACCATATTGAGTAAGGTTGTGAGATGTATGCCTAAACTTAAATATTCATTAGAGATTGTTATAATTTTTCCTTTTTTTACTCGGTGGCTTAATACTATAATAAATAGATTTAAATATACTTATATATTTGTATTATATTAAAATATACTTATATACTTATATATTTGTATTTGTATTGTGTATTTTAAAATATATATTCATACAGCTGTATGAAAATACCTGTTATAAATGAGATTTCTCACCGTTGTTAAATATTACAAAAAAAATACATCATTTAATTTTACAAGTTATTACTTACTTTAAATATAATATTTGTTGTTAACATCCTAGTGATAAGGTATTCGGTTTTTCTAAAGTAAAAAAAAACACTTACTGATAATATCTTAAAATTAATTATTCAGGCGAAGTACTCAAGCGTGAATGGAAAATTCTCCGCGATTCTCTCCGTCAGTCCCTAAAGAAGACGGACAAGGGCGTCACCACCAAAGCGGGGCTTCCTTGCAAGAAGTGGCGATACCAGAACCGCATGTCTTTTGTTCTGCCATATATGACGTTTAGACCGTGAGTTTAGAAAATATTTATCTAGGATCTATTTTATGTTATTATAATTATTAAATATTGAATATTGTCTTTGCATAATATGCGTATTTTGTGATGGTTCTAGAGAAAGTACTTATTAGTACTGGAGATGCGGGTTCAAATCCCGCTGCGTTAAAATTTTTATATATTTTATACAACAGATTTTTTTCTATCTTAATTTTTTTCATTAGCCTACATCGCCGACGATACTACCTTATCCTCTTTATGAAGATCAAATAATCACTGTGATGGCTTTAATTTAATTTAGCTATTTAAATAGATAGAAAATATTAAAGAACAGCATTTATATCAAGTAAAAAAGTGATGTTTCCAGGAACCGTATGTCCATGAAGAGTGATATAAAGCTCGACGCAAGTGAAGCCCAATCTGACCAAGATCTGGAGTCAGAAGTATGGGACCCTGGCAACAGTGACCAGGACTCCTTGGACCTGTTCTTCGCGAGTGTCTGCCAAAGTACCAAAAGATTACCCAAGAAATACCAAAATCAGATTAAAAAACAGGTCCTCGATGTACTCTTGAGGGTAGAGGAGCAAGTTGACGCTGAATTGGACGAATCTAAGATGGAAATTTATAAAAATTCGTAATTAGTTTAGTGATGCATAGTTTTATGTATTTATTAGAGTCACTGCCAGTGTAGGTATTTTAGGTATGGCTTATAAGTTCCGTTCCGGAGTGAAGTCGACCTCGTCGTGACCTGTGATCATGAATACAGATAGATACCTACTAGACTTTTTGTAAGACTTAAAGTTTTAACTTTTATTTATGAAATAGACAAATATTTTTAATAAACGTTAGGTGGATAAGTCGTGTTTAATTTACTGAGCCTGGTGTATTAGGCAAGTATTAATGAAATATTATAATAGAGCAGCTTACAACAATGCAATGAACTACAGTAGAAGTTTGTGCTAACATATTAATATTTTAATTATTAACTTTTACACCGTTATTTTAACCAATTCAGTCTATATGTTGACGGGGTTTTAGTACTGAGGCGTGCGATATTATAGGATAACGTTTTATCATCTTATATTAAAATAATAAATATATCTCGTTAATATATATACTAGAACACAATAACCTTGAACGCGATAAGGACCACCCATTCCCTAAAATTCCAACAATTCCAACAATTCATTCTCCATTTACCAATTAACAGCAATCCTCGTCAATCACCGTTATTGCTCCCAAAAGTAGGGCTTCGAAAACGTAAGCCCTAAGAAAGCTTTCCTATAGGAGCTTTTACCAATTTCAATATTGTCGCCGGCGGGCCGCGAGGGCGGGCGGCAGCCTCGCGACCCAATTTGCGATCCATCGAGCGAGCGAACCAAATTGAAATATTTACAGGCCTAATATTATTTGCTGAGATTTATTTACTTCCAACGAATTTTGGTAAGTAAATTGCTATTTCGGTTGAAACGAATGTACGTTTATTACGGAATATTGTAATGATGTTATATTAATGTTTATTGTCTAATGTCAATATGGATGCGATAGAACTAAGTCTGGTTTCTCTTCTTTTATATACAACGTGTAAATATGCTTGTTTTATTAGTAGCTTAACAATAAGATCTTGGGCCGAGAGAGCGAAAAATAACGTATTTTGATGACAAACCCGAAGTGACGTATCACTGCTTGTTTTACCTTTAGCTACAGTGAGCCAACACTTATATAATTCGTCAAGTGAAATACAAAAATATTAATTGCGATTGACGTTAAGCCAACTAAACTTGTGTATAAACTCACGAATCAGCTATTGCCCACTTACTGCTCGACAGATCAAATGTTCATAGAATAAAAGTAGGTATATATAGTATATAGTACAAGATATACCAGTAAAGGGCACGCCACCACATTATGCCGCCTCACGCGCTCTCTCATTAAGTAGATCCCTATAATTCCATCAAATTTCACTCTCTTTACATTTTGTTAGTGTTTTACAGCTTATTTTGTTGAGATAATACAGTACTATAATATTTTTCAAATAAGGAAAATTTTGCTATCAGGAATATGTATGTATAAAGAATGCCTTTCAAAATTAAAACTGACTCCCCTAAGAAAGATGAATACATGGAGGGAGAGGGAAAATTTTGTTTGTTAAAATAGGGAAGGTCGAATTTTTTTAATAATTTCATATTCAATAAGGTAGAACTAATTTGAGATATATATTATGTTTGCCGCCCGATGATTTTATTAGTGTCTTCTTTATTATTAATACAGACAGAGAGTACTACCCTCCACTTTCTATACATGAATTTTTTTAGCAAGTGCCCAATGCTGTATTTTATTTAAGTAAATGAAATTGTAAAATTATATTTAACCTAACAATGGAAATAATAGTATATTTAAATATGGATTGAAACCAAGTTTCATGTACTACCATTGCATGTTGTCATTTAGGCAATTACCTATAAATATATAACTGATATGTCATATGCTTTATGATATGATACCTTATTGATAAGGTATCATATCCAAATCATCGTCCATCCTCCTGTCTAAATTAAGTCGTATTCATAAAACAAGCCATAGTAAACTTCTAAAACCTTATTGTTATAGAGTAGGTATTTATTCACCGGTACCTCTCATACACTTTACAGTGGTAAAAGGGTGAATGTACTGAAAATCGTACGATTTTGCAAATAGCTAGCTATTTGCGAAGGCAGGGCAGGGGTCTCCACGTTACATAATACTCGATTTCCGTCCGTTTCGCAGTTTTCCAAAGCTGGGAGTTCTCAGGAATGCTCAATTGTATTGATTTCCGTAACACAAGGCGGGCGGGACCGGACTAACAAATTGCAACTGTCACTATGTGGTTATGCTGTACAGCCACCACGAAGCCTCGTATTACTTATCCACCCTTATACAATTCTCGTCCTTATTACAAGGCAGAAACACCCAAAATTGACTGCCTAAATAAGAAAACAGCAATGCACTGTTTCATGCAGCGATATGAGCGGCAAAAACAAAGATATAAATATTATCAATCGCCACTTTATTACTTATATCCCGATACGCCGCCATGGGGGACAACTATTGTGTCGTAAATAATCGGGTGTAACGTCGTCATTATTGCTCATATATCATGTAGGGCTACTGCAGGCCTTGAGGGTATCTCACCGCAAGGCCCTCCACCCTTCCAGGAGGGACCAGTCACAGTGTCCGGTCAACGTTATCGTGAGCCAATTTTCTCTGCTTTCTTAGTTTCCTGAAGGGTGTCACACCTAAATTATACAGATAAATCATACATACGACATCATGAGCAGATAATATATCTTTGCACAGACAATATATTCCTGGTCTTTACATTTCCCGCTATTTATAATAATATGAATATTCAGTGTTTAAGCGAAAAATCAAGAACCAACGTAAAATGATATACTAATATTTATTTTTAAATATGTTGAAAATATATTCTTAGCTACATACACTTAAATCTAATATAATTTTTGAGCAACGTAATAAAATTTACAAATGTTTTAAACCTAATTTACATAATATACACGAAGCAATATATGAAGCAATATATCAAGCTTATAAACAAGCATGATGTAATATAAAGCTAATATTAAACTAAACTTTCTATTATTCTACAAGCGCCAAGCCAATACAACAGAAACGTCGCATCTGTAATGTGCCTAACTTATTTCCAATGTAACTCTGTCCTATATTAATTAGTTTTGATATACAAAATGAAAAGCGTTTGTGGAAATTTGAAACTATACCTATTCCACCTTTATAATAATAATTTACACATTTAGATGTAATATATCTGGTAGCTTACTCATCTCTCGTATAAAACAGAGAAGGCAGAGAGGTTTTAGTTCTAGGACACACTATTCTTTACTTTCCGCCCATTTCTTGTGGAGTAGCAGATCACAACGTCAAGCTCTATCTTAACAGGACTAGGAAGGCTAGTATACGCGAGATATAGTTAAAATAATATTTCCCTGATTAAGGATTGAACCCACAATCATCGCCTACACAGAGAGACGCTACCACTGTGTGCAACTGTGTTCTCCACATCGTACCAAATTAAGCATTAAATGTAGAAACTGGTATTATATTCACGTCATTACTATCGCATTCACGCGGGAATCAAACCTGTCATACCCACGTCATAACATTTATGGGCAATTAGCCCCATTGTATCTTACGACAATTTATCGCTGAGGGAGATGTATAAATCAATTTAATGTCGTTTCCATGTAGTGTTTCTGAAGCGTAAATGTTAATACTACTGTGTTTTATATCGGAGGACCTCCGGAAGGACCTCCGGGACGTTTGACATATACTTTGAGATAGTAGAAATCTAAACTATACGAATAATCAATAAACTAACTGATCTATGGTTTTCATCATGAACAGGTTATTATTATTAAAATATAGTTGTTATTATGAGTTCATCTTCATGCCGTATCCTGCATCCTGAGGAAGATCCTGATCTAGATTTTTGAAGCAGGGAAACCAGAGAGCACCTAGTGTTAAGACACTCTCTTTCCAAGTCCAGTCAACGTTACGGAACATCTCTGCCAGCACCAAAAGTATGCGTCAGATGTATATACAAAAATTATATCTATTTTGTTTCTATCAGAAGTCTTTTCCTTTGTTTTTCTATTAAATATATTTAAAACGCAAATCATGTTTGACCTTTCCTATAAAAATAGTCGAGGATAGTAATTTTTCAATCAAGTGACCTTTTCCAGTTTAATGGCTTGGTAAGTGACTTGTCAGATATATACATACATAGGTATATGTACATTTATAAATATAAAAAAATTAAGTGTCTGTTTATGATTTCAAAATAATTGTGTTTTTTTTTCTGGCGCATATTGTTATTTAAACGTCGTTTAGGCAAAGAAATAATTTTGTTGAGTATTTATCAATCTGCCTTTCCGTTTGTGCGGGCTAATCTCAGGAACAACGGAACCGATTGTTACGGCACTGTCACTGGAAGATAGAGGCATTTGTAGACTAGAATAGAGGCTACTTTTTTCCGAAATTCTCACTGGATCGAGATTTAAGTGAGAAAAATCAAGATAACCGCGCGCGAGTACTTCCGTCCAGATAAAATATTGCATATGTACGTTCTTATATTAGAGTAAATCCTAGAACACTGATCAAACGGGCGAAGACGGTATGTCGCTTGTTTATAAATAAATATTATATATACTTGTATTATATATTATCTACTATTAAGATCTCATCACTCATCACTAACAAAAACAAATTTTAGTATACAATACTAAATTGTAAGAGGTCGTGCTTATGTAAGTAAACGCAATGCATTAAATAGGAATTGTCTCTACGCGTTCAAAAAGTGATGGCACAATCCATAGTGTCTCTTCTCTCTGTCAAACCACTGCACTCACAACGTAAGTGGTAACGTAAGACCTGGTGAGGTCTCAGACCAGTGTCACCTTCACGCCACACTGGCGTGTGGTTCATTGACGGCGACCTTATGTTGCTAGCTGATATCAATAGTGCACACTCCATACATATGCGTATCGATAGTTATGTACACTCGTACATATTTGTATGAATATTGTATATAATTACTAATTATAATAGTTAAATAATATCGATGTACGATATATCTCTATGTAAGAAACCTTCATTTCCTTATGTATATACTTCAAAGCTACTGCTAAAAGCATAAAATTAGGAACATAATGCTTTGTTATTATAATGTAATATATTATGCAATTTGAAGTTTGTTCATATTTGCCGTGTGTAGGTCTATGACGTGCTCCACTATGTACATGACATCCACATACTTCCTGACGATGTAAGTGTACCATACTATGTGATGCGCGACGTGTTTCCAGTTCTGTCTCCAGCGGATTGCTTGTGTATAAATGCGGCGGATGTCGATTATGAGCTGATTTAACCTGGAAAATGAATTATATCAAATACATATAGGTATACTGCAACAGTCAATAGTTCTAGCTAGCTTCTCTTATCATATCATATCAGGAATTTCTAAATCTCAACATGTTAAATTAATTGACACACAAATGGACACCAATAAAGTATGGATTAGTAAATATATATTATGTACGAGTACTTTATTGATAGTAGTATGTAGATGGGTTGCACCAGTCGCATCCCGTCCTCTCGGTCTCTTTCTTCTGTGAGGGTTGTATTAAGCTGAGGTAAAACTTATCACTATTCTACAAAAATACGACTATTTGTATTTTCCAAACCTGTTATATATATAAGCCATACGTAATGAAATATCGTTCTTATATTTGTTTAGTATTGGACCTAATCTACTCATCCTGTCTTGAGTGGCGTATATCTGCTGCTTCATCATTTCAATAATCTTAATATTTAACTGTCTTTGGCTGGGGCGGGTATGGTAATACCGTCTGAGGTTCCGTTCCTCATATCTCACTTCGTGGTGACGAATGTAGGTGTCAGGTTGTACCACTAATTTCTCATCAGATATCTTCTTTAATGTACTTTTGGAAACGCTGGAATAAACTGTAATAGATTGTAAGCCTGTAAGTAGATAATATTAATTGTAATATATTATAATCTGAAACCATCTTTTAGAACGTCTTGGTAGTGGCTTCTGTTGTATTTTAGTATTTTCCCAAATATGAGTTAAATTCTTGAGATTAGCGTGTTGAAACAAAACATACATACTTCAGTTTAACAATATTCGTACAGACGATATATATATATATATATATATATATATATATATATATATATATATATATATATATATATATATATATATATATATATACATATAAAAACTTACTAAGTATAAACACACAAGCTGCTGCAAGGAGTATCATTTCGCAACTCGCCACCTGCAGTTTTACAGCCCTCCTTAATTATAAATGTTATTAGCTGTGTAATTAAAAGCCTTACGTAATGTTTCATTAAAGAAACTTTAAAATTTGCTGGAAAATATCTTCATATATATATGTATATGTTTATAGTCATATTGGATTTTGAAATAATTAATTTGAAATAATAATTTGAAATAAATTAATAATTAAATTAAACTTTATTACAATTTAAAGTTAAAATTGTATTAATAAATAAAGCGTATAATTCTATCCAAGAATATTATAATGATAGTTGTGTGTGGAATTAAATGCTTGTTGATGCTCCTTCGGGAAACTTGTGATTATTATAAATCAATTGTAAAGTATATTTTAAAAGAGCAACTGTTATGTTTCTCGTCGGCTTTTCTCAGCAGGACCTCCTGCCTTCCGAGCCGGTGGTAGCCTCCTGAAAGACTGACACTTCTGTTACTGTTACATAACAATGTAATGGCCTAATTGAATAAAGAATATTTTGATTTTAATTTTTTTATTTTGCAATGCTTATTTATATTATAAGTATTTTTTTTCACAAACATTCATGAATCTTTTGTAAAAAGTAGTTGTAGTGTAAAAGGAAGTTATTTACACTCTAATACTTTTAACAAAATATTTTACAATTTGAAGGAAGCGGGATTTGAACCCGGGCCTCATGGAATACCGAACTAGCTAACTGCTAAAGATGGAACACTTGTTATCCATTTCCAGTATATCTCTAAAAGCTCCCACACGTAACCCGCTTACCTACCTGATGGGCTTCTGTACTTAATATGTCAACAGTTTTCTTTCCAGTAAAACTGTTTAATATTGTCAACATAGAAGTGCAGATATCACATTGTATCACGCACATCTCGATCTCGATGTATCAAGCTTCCTTATTATGGCGGTACAATTTCATATATGCGAAGTTGTTATACGAATTGTATAAACACAACCAAGGTCATAGGTTCAATTCAATTGTTTCAGGAGAGAAATTTGTAAATATGTCTACCGTAGAGGATGGAGAAAATACTAAAACTAAGTTATATGGTTTTATCTGGATACATTGAGCTTTCCAAATCCTTTCTCTTTCTATTTCTACAGTGTTTATTTTTATATAATGTGCACAATAACAAATAAATGAACAATAACAATATTAATTATATATTTTTTTTAAATAATATTATTATTATTACATTATAGACATTTTCTGGAAATTTAATTTCTGTAATAAAATAATAATAAATTATATCATATTATATTATTGTAGAAATTCAACTTTCAGATTGTGTCTCCGCTCCGTCTCAAAGGTCGAATAACGCACGTGTCCATAAACAAAACAGTTTTATTACGAGCGTTTGATTAATTTTGTAATACCTCACATAGCATCCCCAATACCCAGCGTCGACATGGCAGTGGCAGTGCATTGGCAGTGCAGTGGCAGTACAGTGGCCGGGAGCGACAGCGAGCGGTCAGTAGCTGTTATAACGTCGTTAACACTTTATAAAACCTATAGTCTATATATCTAATCATAAAAATAACTAATAAAATATAATTAGATTCGATTGTTTTCGAGACATGGCGTGTTAAGTGTTGGTTTCTTTTACTATAGACATATACGTATATTACAAGTACATTTCAATAATTTCCCTAAATTTACTGACATTATTATTTAATCAGATGAATCCTCTGTGTTTACTTTAATTAATATTATGCATATACACATACATACATATTATACACATACATACATACATATTATTTAATAATATTTAAAAAGCGAACAATACAAAGTTTCCTTTTGAGAATGTAAATCTTCCACTTATCCTAAACTTTCCAAGTTAAAAGTATAATAAGATACTCAAAGACGACATTATACACGGCTTATTACTTTTTCTGTAGAAGAAAACCAAATAAAACATTTCCCAACAAAAGCCTCTCGCGTTTCTTTTTCAACGTTACTAATATAAATATACAAAATATTAAAAATAGTTTGGTTATTTTTGCTTAAACTTCACAATCTACATCTGCATATAGCAAGTAGACATAGAGTAACTAATGTACAGACACTTCGCTCTCCGTTAAAGTCCAAATTCAAGGCATTAATTGTTGAATAGAAACCTCAATAGAGATGAAGCTCATAGCCTATGTACTTTGTAATATTTTACACTGTTCTAATGTAATATTTACAATATTTTACACAATCTTTTCGTATACAATATTAGCTTTCATAATATAAATAATAAGAATCAATTTAATAACAGAAAGAGAGACAAAATATATAAATATGATAATTAACATTAATTATTACTCATTAACATACAAATTAAATCAATAAAAGCTCGTAAAAAGTCCAATTTACATTCATAACTTGTTTAGAACTTCGCTAAATTATTCAAGACAAAAGTTCTGTGTAAGTTAGGAAGAAAATATTTATAAGAGGAATGTTCCGGAAGATCTTGATATGGGATGATATGATGATAGCCGCGAGGCTTCGACCGCTCAAACGATTTTTCGCAATTCGTGAACACCCAAAACTAAATTTCCGGTCCTTCAGAGACGCCCAATTCCTTTTTCCCTTGAAGGGATGGAATTACGAGCCCTCTCTTATAGAAAAGGAAGGTATGTCTTTTCAAGTTCCCCATTTCAATTTTACTCCGGAAATAAGCTATATTAATCTAATGATAGTGCATCTTAAAGCCGCCATATTTCTAAACAACCTATATATCAATATTTTAAAATAATAAAATTTTCATAGCATCATAAAGTACGGCGACGACAATTTATCTTTTAAATTAATCCCTCAAATATTTCAAAATATATCTTTGAAATTATGAAACCCATCTACACATGTCAAGCAAACCTCATTTGCAGCAACACTCGTGCTCGACATCCACCCGTCTCCACGGGAAGGCTAAAAAATTGCCAAAAGCAGTCACAGCTTTTAATTTCATTTCACTCCATTGTCCCAAACTACGAAACATCTCAGTAATCCCGGGAACACGTGACGTGGGGCTCGCACCCTTGCTCAGCCTCCAACCCTTATGTTTTACGAAATAGGGTAGAAAATAAACTCCCTTTTAGCAGACTCTCTCGAAAAGCAAAATAGCAAACATGTCCTATACAACGAGCACTCTCGTAATAGCCCACTATTATTATTTGCCAAATCTCCACCAGAACGACTATAAAACCGCCCAGTAACAGCTTACAAGCGCAAAAATATAAGTGCGGGTGGAATTAAAGTGTTCTCGGCGGAAAAATTTCTATCGAAATTGAAATTTCCGAGCTTTTTATAGAGAATAGAAATCGCTGCGAGTGTTTGACTCAATTGGTTTTTACTTATCGTTTATTGCTTCAAGCTTTCAGCTTTCAGTTTATTTCTTTTTCGACTTGAATTGAATTTATATTCAATTAAAGACTCAGTTTGTTTTTAAAAATTAACATTTCAATATGATTCTTAAACAAACGCAAATCAATTTACGTAAAAACATTAAAAAAGAAATACAAAGGAAGTTACCGACATCAAAATTGTGACCTCAAGACAAGGAGGTACACAATATATAACAATATCGTATAAAATGCCAAAAATATTCTTTACCAAAAAACAGCGGCCCCGATACAAAAGACGTGAAGTAACGAACATTGAAAAAGCATAACCGAAATTGCTACAAAATCTACTCGGCGAGGAAAATCTATATTCACAAAGCGCCATTTATGGAATCACCTTGTCACATAAAGAAAATTAAAAAGCCATCCAAGTGTGAACCAAACTTGCCGTGCAGAGTGTTCCGTGTAGTCGATATATCTTGCTTTCTTTATTTTATAAGTGTTCATTTCTTATATGTTTTTAAAGTCTATACTAAAATATCGTCTTTTCTATAAAAAATAGATATGTCCTTACTCCCTTTATTTGACAATACAATTTAGTTGATATTCTGATTGTATATAGATAATGGAACAACTTTACGCTTTCTCCTGCATAGCAGACTAGACAGAGAGACACTCCAGTCTCCACTCTTTTTGCCTAACTTCGAGACCTTCAAAAGCTACTTATAACCACAAGAATCTCGTAAACTCTATAAATGTATAAATGTTGTTCAATTCAAAAAGTAAGCACTATACATACATATGTAGTGCCGTTTATGTAAGAGAAGATAAGCGAGTGAATATCAAAGGTAAAATAATAATATGTTACAAATTATTTAAGTATGGAACTCTAAAAAGAATAATTCGCATCACTCACCCCAGTGTAGGGCGGCGGGCGAGTCGAGGGGGCGGGCGGCGTGGGGCGGACGGCAGGTAGTGAGGGGCTCGCATAGCAACTAGTGCTCTATCTGTTCACGTATATTGTACTACTATACAACTCTCTACATGTGTGCTGTATGAATGGCGACATTAGCTGCATGGATTTCAAGCTTCTATTCTATCTAGTTTGTTCTATATTTTACTTTTACTGTAATTGAAAAAGTATTAAATAAGTATATTGATGTACGTATGTTGATAATAGAACAAACTGTAGTATTTAAATGTACTTACATTTTCATATCTACTTTTATAATATTCTTTATTGTACTAAAAAAACATATGAGTAACAACATTAAAAAAAAAGTAGTACACAAAGGTGGACTTATTGGACACAAGAGATTTCTTCCAGCCAACCTATAGTAGTGGATGGGTTTTTAAACAAACTTTATTTATTTTCGAATGTATTCTCTACGGTACAGATATTCAACAATTTTTATTAACTCTATCTCTATTTTTCCATAGTCCCGAATATGAAAAAATAAAGATAGAGCGTTATGAATATATAATTATTTAAAACATTAAATCCTCGTTTGCGCGTATACTTTATCATTTCCGTGTACACTTTATCAAACTAATCATACGCCTATACACGAAAATTAGTTTCTGAGCCTCTTAATGGAGAAGCGAAGCTGTAATTAACTTCAAAACAAAACGTTCTATTAATTATTAATTTTAGTGAGATTCAATATCTGTGGCAAAATGGAAATAATATATTCGGTAATAATATATATAAAAGAGTATGGTGATATATGCAGTCTGACAGTGCCGTGCCACCTTCTCTATGCCATATTGCGTCTTGGAAAAGAAAATAAAGATAGAATTATCATTTAAATCTTATTATATAAACTCTTAGGTATAAATTATGCTATATTTTAAATTATGGCAATAAATATAAGATACCCTACTAAAGCAAATCCCTTGATTTTTATATGATTTAGTTATTCCTCGCTAATATTGTCAATGATTAAAAACACTTCTCATTTACTTTCAAAATAATTGTAAGCCCACAGCCATTTTACATATATTTTAAGAATTTTTACAGACTCAACTAACTAACTATCACTAAGCGTATGAACTAAATTGTTCATACAATATACATTTTAATTGAATTTTACATTTTAAATTGAACTACTCCAAATTGTATTACATGTGCGAGTCTATACTGCTAGCCGTATTCCGCCCCCTGCCTCCACTCACTCCCTCTTATGTATAGCCCTCTTTCACTGCCAAGGTTAAAGTAAATCGATACTGTACAGCGCCCTTCGGGTCTTGTATTTATAGAGCTATATTCAAATTTAATGTTTAGATAGATACTGATCATTATCTGTAATTGGGATGTGAGATGAAATATATTATATTTTCAGTTTTCAGTACAAACATAAAAATGTTTCACTGTTTAACAATATGTATATATATATATATATATATATATATATATATATATATATATATATATATATATATATATATATATATATATATATATACATATATACGTGATATACATAATGCTTATATAAACTCTATCAAAGCTATTTAATATTAATACTCTTTCATGTGGCTCTACATATCGTTGTATCCGCAACAAAACTGGGTACTTAATGTACGAGTATACGAGTGTATGCAGTACAGATAGATTGCATATGCATGTCTGAACGGCTGAACTCTGGTAGAGAGCCAAGTATATGAAAGTGAAATTATGTCATAAGAAGATACGAATATGTTTACTTTGTGTTGTGCAATTAGAAACACTGTCTTCATAAAAGTGTTACTATATCCAATTTCATTACGTACCAATAAATATTCTAGAGAGAATTAAAGCGTAGCGACTGTAGATAAATACAGGTAGCTTCATATGCTTGTACTAAAAATATTACACTGCTTTTTGAAATTAAATATTAATTAATAATTTAAAGTAATCACATTATTTACTTGTAGAGTAAGAACGATAAAGCGCTAAACATCATTTGAGCTTGAAAATAACTAACCCTCTTCAAATACGTAATACTGTTTAACGGTTGCTTGCCTCGCACCCCTCCGCAGTAGCGGGTTTGAACTTATATTAATAATAGTTAAAGCTTTGTTTCCTTCATCCCAGATAAACTTATGCTGATCGATGCAAAAATAGTGTAGCAGAAAATAGAGACTCTACCCTCTTGTTTATAAATAATGTGTTACTAAATTTACATTATAAATTGTTAGTGTATTTTACTTTTTGTTTCATATGACCTTAAATTTTGAATGAGATTTATGATCAGAAATGTTTTATCTTTCTTTGTCTCTATTTGGACGTAGAGCAAGGAACTGAATCTGAAAGTCAATATCTAAAATTTCAAATAAACATTTGAAAACAATAAAGTTAGAGCTGAATGTATGCATTCTGACCTTAAACCTCAATGAAGGGGAAGTCCGTCGACCAGTCGAGCGACAAGCTCACACAACTGTTATACAACATTTATCATAGAGAATTTGCTTATGAACTTAAATTATGCTTATTATTTCATGAAAATTATAGCGTACCTTAAAGAATATTATGAAAACCATTTAGTTGGGCGGTTAATCAATCAGCTAATGGATTCGGTTCTCAATTCAGATATTTATTTACAACGGTTTGTATGTTCACGGTCTATATCGTCTAATTAAATATATTATCGCATTGAAATTTGCAATGTCATACAAAATAAAATAATATATATATATATATATATATATATATATATATATATATATATATATATATATATATATATATATATAGTCAGTTTCTGTTGCTAAGATATTATGAAAACTGTTAAACTAATAACGAAGTTCTAACTACTGCTAATACACGAAGGGAAACAAAACAAGTGATGACAAATGACTTAATCAAAAGTCAAACACTCAATAATCAAAAAAGCCTAATGTGTTCACTTCGATTAAAATTAATATGAAATATGAATATCGACTCTACCCTCTGTTGTTTCTGAACATCAATCAAACGCCGGGAAGGGCGCGAAGTGGAACCTTCTAGCATTACTCATGTTGCAGTTCACTTTTAAATCGTTCAATAATAATTATCTATTGTATACATACATACATACATACACACTTACATACATACATACATACATGCACACACTTACATACATACATACATACATACATACATATATACCTACTTAAATAATTATAATTATACAAAATGGTGTTCTTGCTTCGATAAAAAAAAAAAACATCTACTCGTATATCTATAAAATTCTGTTGCTGAGGACATCGTTTCGTTGAACAACCTAATCTAAAGAACAAGAAATTATTGTGTTGTATAATCGAGTAAAATTATAATATTACATCATGTTAATAGTTTCAATGTAACCCACAGTACCTGCAGCCTGCAGTCTGCAGTCTGCAGTCTGCAGTCGACTTCCCCGCCGGCGCTTACCTCTAGATAGTGTCATACATGATATATCGCACACAACTAGGTTTCTACTACGAACACTAAGGCGCAGGTACAAGTTTATTTAAAATATAGATATTTCTTCGTTAAAATCAAAAGCCAGCGTTAAGTTCCGTCCAAAGCAACAAAGTATTTAATATTTGGCGTAGAAGAGAATGATGTATATATATAGATCGTTATATTAGCGTTATTCAGCGATTGTTATTTACATAACTTACAAGCCGAAGAGACATATCGTAGTCACTAATCATTAAACTGTTTTTGTTTCTGGTCATATGAATTATATAAAAACACATAACAGTACATTGAACGCTTACGTATTTGTTACGAAATGGACTTAATCCTGCTCTAAGTCAAGCGTACAACATTATAAAAGGCCTACATAAATATACATTAAAGCTTAAGCACTCGTACTTAGCAAGTTTATCGAGTTCGCAGGTGTCTCGGCTAATGGTTACCGATACTACGGGGGTTCACCCTTTAACCTCCCTCTCCCCTCCCCTCCCCTCCTCCCCGACGACCCCCTTTCGAGGGCTGGATATACATTTTTCTATCCATCTTGTTGTTATAAACGTCCCCTACAAACAGTTTCTCTCAGCCGTTATTAGTTTATTCATATTTTTCGCAAAAAATTTGTGCTCTCATTTAATTAAGTTTTTTGAATGGAAAATTAAATTGTTTATATTGAAACAGGAAAGGGTCAAAGTGGAGTTTTTCATAAGTTTATTTTACCGACTTTATTAATAATAAATGCCCAGTTCTTACTTCATTATTCATTTAATCATGGAATTTTAAAGAAAGATTGTAGGTCCCACGCGATTGATGAGATATTTTCCTTTGTTCTACTTAATATATTTTTACCCCAATTTCTGTACTTATTAAAATCTAGCTAAGACATAGTAATTATCTTCACAATATCCTAAATAATTAAGTTTATTCAATTTCAAAAAAACAAAAATAGAAATTCAATAATTACAATACCTGGTGCAGCGGTACAGCCTCATTCTGTAAGCGTGACGGTTATGAGTTCAATTGGCACTCGCACAAATATATTATTTTTAATTTCTCGCTCTGGTAACAAGTCAATGCGCGTTTGGAGCAAAACGCCACTCTGAAAATTTAGTGGAAAGCGAGGAACGCAGTATCTTAACGGTAGGTTCTCTCTATGTCTACTCTGCTCTATGTGTTATATAGCGTGAAGCTATTAATTAACAATACTTGGCAGACAAATCCACATTATAACCTTGTATAATATAGAATAAAAATGAATTAATCTACCTGCCGCGTCCTTACTTAGCATCTCTATATCTGCAAACAGCAAAATCAATAAAGCTGCCATTCATATAAAATATATGCTAGAAAGTAAAAAGCCCTGAATGAAACGGACGAACAGCTGATCGTTGCTGAGGGCAATGCTCTACCGACCGATCTCTCGACTAGTTGCTCGACCTGTTGCCTCCTAATGCGCATGTACCATATCGAC
Source organism: Dione juno (assembly GCA_037127375.1). Taxonomy (NCBI): domain Eukaryota; kingdom Metazoa; phylum Arthropoda; class Insecta; order Lepidoptera; family Nymphalidae; genus Dione; species Dione juno. Next base: position 130,802 of record JAXRJS010000064.1, on the reverse strand, counting down.
TACCGGCGCGACCTGGTTGACCTGGAAGCAAATTTGAACTTTGTAAACTATGATATAGAGTTCATTTTCATGTAAAATCTTTTAATAGACTAATCGCTTGAACAAGTTACATTGTGTACTCTTCAAGCTAAAATAGACAGTATTACTAAGCTATTATAGGCGATAAAGGTTGAGGCAGGGCCTGTTGCCATGGTCTCAGCTCGGTAATTAACGTCTGTATTATGTGAATAAACTAGAGCTATGCATTATCCAATATGTCGCTTCGAATGAAAACCTTTTTTCCCTTTCTGATTTAATTAATTTTGCTTATACTTGTTTTAAGAAAACAAATATTATGTTTGTGACGTCACACACGACAGCGTGTGCTTTATGGGCTGTATCGTTTATGGGTGAAATTACATTGAAATGTTTTACAATCTTTTGAAATCAATATAATCCTTTTATTTGAAAGCTTATTGATATATCAGTGGATTCTTGATTAATATTATATGTAAGAAGAGACTGTAATGTATATACGAGTGTATATTCTACTACCTACCTGCTTACGAGGGGCCAAAACAAAGTGATTTATGGAATATATTAATAGGGTTAAGCAACATTAACTCCGACCAGATCCGATGGGTGTGGCTTCCTCCACCGCCGCCGCCGCCGCCGCCGCCGCCGCCGCCGCCGCCGCCGGTCTCACGTAAATGGTATTTATTAATAGAATCAAACATTAGTATTACTTTTAACATCCCGGCCTCATCGTAAAATTACTGTAGCGGAATTCAATAGATATCTATTTACAAAAAACCTGCACTAATTGCATCATCTCGATATGAGAAGAAACGGAAGCGAGGCTTAAAGAACTTTAAATTTAAATTAGATAAACTATAGATTGGTATATAATGTACATATCACATACTGTTAAGAAAAAATAACAGGTAGTGATTAGTCACTAGGTTCTCTCTATTTGATTACTCTCCAAAAACGTGGTTAAATATTATATAGTTACGCTAAACAATTTCAGATGAAAAAGATATTACGATAATTTTAAACGAAAACGTTTTAAGAATTATCTGAATAACCGTTTGACCGTGTTCCCCTAAATAAGGTCATCCCTTGTTAAAGTGAGTTGAGAAAACTATTTCAATTAAAGTTGGGCCAAAACGAGCTTTATTCAGTCTTAAAGCTCCCGCCCTAGAAATGTATGTAGAATGACGCATACGTCTGACTGACGTTTAAAATATCTTATAATAGTTATTTGTAATCCTGCTGTATATACATGTGTACAGGCACATAAGTACAAACGATTAATAATTACCTAATGGACGATATATACACAATTAATGAAGAATTCTACAAAAAATACTAACATCGTGTAGCTTTTATTGTTTAAGCAAACAAGTTGAATAAACGAGTGTTTAAAGTTATAAGTTATATTCACAATAAATTAAACAAATTCAATAATCAAATTTTATTTGTCGATTTTTTAAAAAAACTATAGATATTTTTGGCAAACATTCGGAATATATTTCATGCCGTCTTATTCGTACAGTAATATCCATTTTATGACGTATTTGACACGTACCTGTACATAAAATATGAGACGGTCTGTCGGCCGCCTGTCGGTCTGTCGGTCTGTCGGTCTGTCGGTCTGGTGGGAGTGAAGAGATAGATTAACTTAAAATGTCGACAATAACTAGTAACTATGCTAATTCAAATGTATGAAATACTTGTGCATAAATAGTACGATAGGCAACTTTCCCTTATGCAAGTGTCTTTAAACTGAGATGATTGCTTTATAGCTTGATTAATCAATACTCACGTCCTCGTAATGTATTAGCGATATTAAAACTATTCTGATACTTTTTTTAGATGCTAATTAAAAATACATTTTTAGATTGTCCCTTGAGCAAGTGGACGAGATCTGCAAAAATGAACAGACAAATGTCATATCACCTGACAGTTGGCAAGTGTTGAATCATTTTGACAGTTGACAGTTCTATCCAAATGCCAAGGTTGTAGCGAATCAAAATGGTTCTTACGTAATAGACTTTTAGGAGAAATACTATGTTATGGAAAGACACAAACAATTTTTTTTTTAATTGAATCGACTTGTATTACCTGAATCTGATTTCTAACAGAATAAATAAAGGAAATATGTGTTCTTTGTCAGATTAGAATCAAGACAAATGATTTGTTTATGATATTTTCAAAATGTGTATGTACTATGTACAGTTTTACATTTATATGATTTCATTTATTAAGACAAATTAAAAACTATTAACGCATATAATAGTACACGTTATAGCTATTGAGTGCACAAATACAATTAGCAAACGGCCATTTCAATTGTAATAGTAGGAAAATAACAGAGTGACCTCACTTCACCTCCCTGCACCTCCCTGCACCTCCCCCGCACCTCCCCGCGCCGCTCCATCATTATCTCACATAGCGTCGTATTAGCACTTAATTGTAAACCGACAGGTCTTATTGCTATAATAGTTATTACTGTCATTTGTATCACGATATGCAAATATTCCGATGTTATATATAAATCTGAACTAATCACCTTTTACACTTCACGTATATTTTATTAGTGACAGTATTATTGAAAATAAAGTGACGCTTAACTATTCGTAAACAAATATAAATTATTTATTCTGAATGCAGCAGCAGCTCAGCACTGTGTCAAGATGCTCAAAGATATTGTAAATAAATATATTTTACCAGTTCTGGTAAGCCGAGATGCGGCATTGACATCATTTACATCGACATTGTCCTCCAATCGATAGAGCTGGGAATAACAACTAAATTACTGCATACGTACCTTCACACAAAAAGCATTATAAAATGTCTATCAAGGGACTGAAGCCAACTCTGTGTCTCGATAGATAATAGAGAACAGAGTGCTCTTACACTACATTCTTCCTCCTGGACATCTAGCAAGCTTAAGAAATAACAAGAAGATTATAACTACAAGCTAGTTTCTAATTAACTTTGAAAATAAATTAATTTAATATTTTCATTCACTGTATATTACATTATTCTATTCAACTAACATATAACATCCTTTTTGACTGATATTATATATCCTAGAGGCATCATTAAACAACACTGTTTTCTGTACAAAATAATCACAATTCTAATGATAAGTTCGGGGGAGACTCCGGGGGATCCTCATGCTTTATACGTGACCTTCCTCCAGTATCTTCGACTCTGTGTTTCCGAAGGTCAACTGTGGTCTCTCCTTACCTCTCTTACCACTAACTTCTTTTTATATATGTTTATATAAAACATATTAAATATAATATGTATTTATATATTTATTACAACATTTTTGGGATAATAAGGTAAAGAAGAAATTTTATCAGTATATTATAGTATTAGTAATAATAATTAAAAGGAATTACAAAACACACACAATGCCCAATTTCACCTAAATAATATATAAGGAGAAAGCCCTTTGATGAATGGAAGCTCGGCAGCTTAACGGAGGACTTTTGTTTTCACATTAAGGTTATTAGTGAGGACGGAAATAGATATTTTGTTATAATGCGAGAACAAAAACAAAGTAATAAATATATATTATCGCTACGATAACGAGAAATAGGGGGGATAGGGGGAAGGGGACACAGTGGGGGGGAGGAGGAGGGTTGTGGTAGGTGTTGGCCACAAGACCGCAGTAAATTATGTTTAAAATTAATTTATCTATGTTTTCGCGATTGTAATTTTGTTTGGATGAATGATGATGGAGTTTTATTTGAAAAGTTTTTGTGTGTCACAAGCTAGCGCCGGTAGAGCTCTTATCAATTTTTCCAGTATCACGCTATCTTACATTTTGCAGGGAGGGCAGAAGGTTTCGAGACGATGCAAGTGGCGGAACCTAACGCTGCGTCTTACCTTCTTACCAGCGACGAAATGAAATTAACTTATTCATTCTCCTGTGTGGAAATTGAATCCAAAATCACTGCGTTTACTATTAGACGCTATGCCACTGCGCCATGATGGCATCTTTTTGTTTCTTTGATGGTACAAACTCCTTAAAGTAAATAAAATATAATATGGGCTATTAATCTCACCAATATTGGTAATATTGATGAAAAGACACTATGACATTGATTGATTTATTTATATTTAATGTAATTTTTTTGAGATTAAACAATTTTCCAATATATTTCTGTATTCAAAGATGATGTATGTAAATGATAAAATAAAGGCTTAAATCTAGGAAGCTAAAATAAACGCTGTATCATATAATAAATATGTAATTATTCGAGCTACTTGCATCCGCACGACGTGATTCTCTAAATAAACATGATCTCATTCGGATATCGATCTACACTACGTTATACTAACAGGTACTGAACTCAAACTTGGTATGGTAATTTAACTGTAATATTTTCTTATAGGGTTTTTTTTTATAAAATTCTCGTACATTCTTTTTTTTTATGAAAAAGACAAGGCAAACGAGCGTTCAGGTCACCTTGTAACACCAGAGGTATTTCAGTGACAGGTATCAGTTCGAACAGTTCCCCATATATACAGGGCTAATCGCTGCATAGGCGTGAAGTACTGTCGCGCTTTCTCGATGACAACCAGCCAAGGCCAACTCGAAATATTAAGGCCTAATGAGCTGATACTAGATGTAGCTTTAAGAGAATGGTTCTCTAAAACCTGGAGTTACGACAAATGGAGAGAGATACGAAAACTGGAGATACGCAGACTCGCGGAGACATTCCGGAGGGATACCTCGATAGAAGGCACAAGTTTTTTCAACAATCATAGAGTTTTTCCGAGAAAGACCCAGACGGCCGAAGTACACCGCGTCCACTTGCCCAATAAATGCTAAAATCTTCCGAAGAAACAGTTGAGGGGATAGCACACAATCTTTACGTACATACTTGTAATGATATTTTATATAAAAAAATATATAACACACTATAATCGCTTTCACTTATGACTTATAAGCTCGCTCTTACAATTGTGTCAGAGATTAATTTTTAAATAAAATTGCGATGCAAGCGCGAGCGCCGGTGTCGGTGCCGGTGGCCGCTAAGCTGGTGAGCACACACATTCATCTCAACGAAATTCATTAAGATTTAAACACGAAGAGAATAACACTTCTACTAAAATGTATAAACAAAATATTAATATAGCTTATGATGCTGTCATGCTTTATTATTTGTACTTAAGCTTCTAGTTTAAATAAATGATAACTTATAGAGTATATTAATCACAAATTTTATATGTTTTTAGCTCGTTGTTTCAGACAGAGAATCTAGTCTATGCATTCAACTCTCCGCTGTCTGCCCAAAGTGGAGACAACTCAAGCCCACATTAGTTATAAAATAACCTTATCAAAGCGATAGGATCGAACTCACACCATCACGCTTACAGTCTAAAGCTGTCTCTGTCACTGTCTCTGTCACTGTCACTTCACCGTCACGGGATGTCACCTTGTGTAGCTTCACTCATAATCCGGATATAAAAGAACATAGTAAACCTAGCATTAAGATTTGAAGGGAGGTTCAGGGGAGTGGTGTCGCTCTTCCTTATCAGATCATGGTAAATAAAAATCAATGACTTTTAAATAATGTCACCATCATCATCATCATCACAGCCATTGTTCCGCCCACTGCTGGACACAGGCCTCCCCCCATGATCTCCATGACTACCGATCCCGCACTACCCGCATCCAGTGGCTCCCGACGACCTTGACCGAATTGTCGAATGAGTTTGATTTATATATTTAAGATCTACACAAAATGTCAACTTTTATATTTACAAGAGACGATTTATAAATTGCAGCGTATTTATCTAGAATGAGATATTTAGAACATTTATAACAAAATGCAATTTGCAATTTTCATTTTGCACTCGGTGTCGTCGTCACAAATCACTCTTCGCTGCCTTTCCTTGACACTATGTTGGATGAAAATGTAACACTACAATTTGTTTTAGCCAAAATTAAATGTATATAGATGAAGTAAGAATATTTTATTATTATTTCCGGTACGTTCCTAAGTCATCACAAAGTGATTGTTCCAAGTTCACGCGATATCCAGCGTCTAGATGACAGAGAGAACTTAGTGTTGAAATATTCCATTCTCTATATTGTCGTCTTACAAGAGCGGAGAAATGAAAATGATTCATTCCGCTTAGGGGGATCGAACCTACCGTTGTTGCATACCGTGTCGATACACGATAGCCTAAGATATTGATCGCTATTTTTCCAGTCGGTGCCAGTCCACAATAACAGATAACTGCTAAATATTCCGAACTAAATAAAGCTTATAATTTATTTTTTTCAAAAATAAATGTTTACAATACAACCGCTATCAAAAGGTTAATTAATGCTAAGAATGCGAATTTATTAAATATTTTTGTTACTTTACTTTCCTTAATGTGAAGTACCACTTATAAAATAATGAAATATAATTAATGTGAAGTACCATTCCTTACGTTATTATAAACAAAATATTGATGATGACTTTACATTTTTATAAAGCTTCAAAATTACTTAAATAAAATACCTACTCGACACCTACCTACATATATATGTCTGGTTAAAAATCCTTGGACTACTAAAGTGCTAAAGTAAGCTTCGTCCAAAGAATGTAGAAATTTATGTATGTATGAATATATATATATATATATATATATAGTATATATATATATATATATAGTATATATATATATATATATATATATATATATATATATATATATATATATAGATATATATATATATATATATATATATACACATATTGAATGAATGTATTAAGTATGTAGTATATATATACATACATACTTACATATGTACGAATAACCAAAACAGAGATCTCGGTTTTGGCGAGTGGCCTCGACACATTATATTATTTTAGTCCAAAATGCAGATAATTGTTTAAATATAGCTGTTTATGAAACTTTGTCGCTACAATATGGGAAGACATTTATATTTATTTACAGACATTCAGAGAACAAATGTATATTATTAGTATTATTATATATATATATATTATATATATATATTATATATATATATATATATAATATATATAGATATATATATATATATATATATATATATATAATATATATAAATATATATATATATAGTATATATATATATATATATATATATATATATATTATATATATAGATATATATATATATATTCTATATATATATATATATATTATATATAGATATATTATATATATATATATATATATATATATATAATATATATATATATATATATATATATATATATAGATATATATATATATATATATATATATATATTAGATTTATTCTATCACTATACATATATCACTATATGCATCTAGAGGTCTCTATATATATAGTATAATCATATTAGACGACTAATCCGTCTTCGTTAAGGACTACCTAACACTAGAAGTTATAATTTTGAGTCTATAGTTCTGGAGACTATTGAGTTCTAGCAAACAAGTTCCTTCTCGTTTACTCCATGTAATACTGATAATATATTTTAATGCATTTAATATAAATTACCATATTCTTCCGATGCAAATTGAACATTTACACTTTATCTCGCGAGTACAAAATGTAATTAAATACACGTTATCCACGAGGTCACAGACTGACGTGAGTGTGACGTATGGGTCATACCCACTTGGGAAAAATTGTATAGAAGTTATATTTCGTTTATAGGAATTTCCATAGAGATTCCAAAACGAAGTTTTGGCTAAACATTCGTGATCCAAATAGATCCTAAAACATGTAATAACATTCTTATATTATCTTTGTACCGTTGGAGCGCTCTTACGTCAGAGCCGGCCTGAACCCGTCACCACCTGTCACCCTCGCCTCTCTTGTACCATTATAAGTAAAAGTTCCAAATGCCAACCGGGGAGTTTGGAACCCCTCGTAGTAGATTTTCATCCGGACTCGTTTCATAATGGATCCAAGGTTTTTTTCCTGAATTTCCGCTTAACGGGTGGCTCGGGCCCGGATGTGACATAGGGGCTCGAGTCTGGTTCCCGCGCCTGTCTCGGTCCCCTTCACTTTAGAGACCAAAAACCCTGACACAAGCGCAAACCCCTTCCAGGCATTCACTTTACACTTTCCCGCATTTAGTATGGTTCTCGTCAATCCAGTTTTCTATTTAAACGGGATAATCATCAGCCAGGAAGACTGGACCTGGACGTAACGTTTAAAACTAATCAAGCACTACATTAAAAAAAGTGGACTAAGAGATTGAAGCTTGTATGAACGCCTAAACCTGTAATTGGGAAGGACTTTGGTACGCCAACAAACTCCAACTTAGAAACAGAGTCGGTTGTACATGTCTATGATAATTTTGCAACATATTTTATTCAGAGGGTCCCTTTGGAAAGAGTCCCACCAGTGTACACTGATCGGGAAAGCAAAGGCCTTCGCGCAGGCTAAGAATTTTTCCACTTTGCAGAGCCCCTCCTCTTTCCCTGGGGGCGCCCCCCCATCAAACTGAGGGGCACTGCGACTGACGGGGCCGTATGACCCGATCCTGGCTAAATACCATATTGAACTCAAAGACCAACATTTCGGGGAGCAGAAACCGATAAAGCAACTCGGGAAAATCTTCATTTTAATGTGACTTCATAATTTAAACCCCTATAACTACGCAATCTGAACCCCAAAGCCCCCCGCATTTTAAATACGTAATTAAAACTGTGCCGGGCATTATGTTGGCACGTCCCATTTTATGGTTAAAAACAATTTATAACATGATCAACCATTGAAGAGCCCAATGATTTCCACGCCCTTCATTGGGGAAAATCACAGGTCCCACCGCCTTGCCCTATCTTTAAGCGTTTTTAAAAATTTCAGCATCAAGGTTAAATTGGAGGGAATAAAAATTTTCCCCTTTAAGGTTTCAGACGGAATCATACTGGTATACTGAGTATTCAGCAGCTAAGAAGTAACTTCTCACCTATCCTTCACAGAAGCAATGACTACAGAGCACTTGCTACTGGGGAATATCTGACGCAAAGAAAATTTGTGATATTTGCCCTCGCTTTATCCGAGCAAAATTTGCCGTTTGTAGATGATTCTGCCATACCACCAGTTTCAAGTTTGCTCCAATATCGAGGTATAAACCCTTTTACTTGTTGGGATTAGATAACTTATGCTGGGCACGTTTTGCTGCTATTAAATCCATTACTGTCCAGGAGAGAGCGGAACCCCCTTTTCCACCCCCCTTAAATGCAGTCTTCCTTATCAAGAATCACCTCTTTACATTGTCATTCCGACACATGTCTCCCTGTCCATAACGTCCTCCCTTAGAAACGCCAAGAACATGCTTCCGATGATTGCTGACTGAGCTCGATCCAAGCATCCTGAGCAGTTTCGGTGTTAGTTGATAAATTTGACTGTTAACCTCTGCCAGAAAATCGGTCTGCATCGGTCCATTCAGCAACCACCACTTGCTTAGACTTACGCGTCTCGGCTAATTTCTTTTGCGGGGTAAAGACATAATCCATGACAAAAAACGATGTTGGGCCGTGAGGCTTTCGCCAGGAATGACTTTACGTTTTACCTTGCCAACATGACACCGCCTGGTCAAAAGGTAAACTATTTGGGGTTTAATGGAGTCCACTCGCATACTAATAAGATGCTGCGGACTCTTTTGGAAGACCGTATTCACGATGGCCAATCAGATGCAATACAGGTTCTTAGGATTTTTCGCCCTCTTTTTGCGCGACCGTGACCAAAACCACCGTGGAACGTTCATACTATCCGCAGCCTTACCCACGTGACCGTTAAGGTCTCCCCCAACTATGATCACCTCGGTAGATGGTATGGGGAGTAGAACCTCTTCATATTGCTCCCAGAATGACTCCTTTTCGGCCCCGTTACAACCAGCCTGGGAGCGTATGCACTAAAAGTTGGCGATAGCCCCCTCAACCAGTACCTTCACCCGCATCAGGGGGTCACTGCGTCGGTCAACTTCGAGGAGACCATTCCGTAGCTCTTCAGATAAAAATACTCTAAACCCGTTTTACCGGAAGGAGACCCAGTGTATATAGCTGGTAACCCTGTCCGATGTTACGAGACTTATTGCCCTTCCAGCGCGTTTCCTGAAGGGAAAACACACTGGCCCGACGCCTCATGAGTACACTGTACAATATTATATACATATAGTGGTTGTATATCTAATAAAAAAATGGACTCTAAAAAAAAGTATTCGGGTGAGGCAAAGCAAACCGGTATTAAGTCAACGTGGACAACCACAATCTAATCATTTTAGAAATATTACTTACTATTATTTACAACGCAACGCTATAAAGTAGGAATCAAACCCAATAGCACTGCATATATTATACTATACGTATCTCGATTGCAGCAAGATACTAGTAGCGACAGGGAATTATTTAGGCGACAAAAGCTCAATGCCATTTTATTTTAATAATAACAAGTTCATCATTACAGACTTTCACCATTTAAGAAGAGTAATATGTTATATATATAGCCTTACATAATTAAAGTGGGAATGTCACATTTTCAATATCCAAACATAATTGCCAATATCGTCCCCTAATCTCGAAGGGTTTGAAAAATCTTACAGCATACAAATTCAAATATAGGGAGGCTTAAATACCCCATAAAATGTTTCCGAATTTCCAACTTCTATACTAATGCTCCGAATTTCCAACTTCTATACTAATATATTTAAATATTGTACGCCGCGTTCGGTTCCTACATTTATATATTCACGTAGCTTAACGTTGTAGCTAAAAGTATCTATGTGTTTAATTCGAATCGATGTAATATCAAGACGCGATGCGAATCTTTAAAATATTAATTGTTATGGCAGTTTAGTTAATGCTAATCCTTATATATAATAGAATATAGACTATAGTAACATGTAAAGACAAGCTGTCGCAAGCGTTAATAATAGCCGCTGGTCTGCTGGTGTGCTGGTGTGCATGGTGTCTGGCACGCGCGCTGGTGTGCTCACGGCAGACAGGCTGGCGCTGGCCACACGCCACGGGCAGTGGGTTCATGGCAACATGGTCGACATTCCCTCCCCCTCCCCTCCTCTAGCCCCCCGCCTCGCCCTTCACCTCCACACTCATCCGCCCTAGCGACTACTTTTGTGATATTTCGCTGTCAAGGCGACAGAAGTTCTCAGAATTTCTTTTGATGCCAGATGTAAAGAATTATTTTTTACGTCAACGGAAATACGTGTTTAAATAATGGCGAAGGGGTGAGACATTAGCGCGCCGTTATTGCCGCTCCGTGGCTCCGTGGTTACAGTAAATTGCGAATTAATGGCACATAATACAGCCTCGCTCCAGGATTACGTTATCTAATCTCTTCAACCTAATTAAAGGTTAGTACCTACGACCTGACTCTGGAGCGAAAGCATGAAACTAAGGTTGTAATTTGCATAATCACTGTGTTACTACACTAACGACTAAATGTTGCTTCTCATTAACACCGACGGCCCCCAAACAGTCTGTAGGACAGCAATAGTATAGCATCAGTATAGCATCAGTATAGTATCAGTATAGCATCAGTATAGCATCAGTAATATACATCGATTCGAATTAAACACATAGATACTTTTAGCTACAACGTTAAGCTACGTGAATATATAAATGTAGGAACCGAACGCGGCGTACAATATTTAAATATATTTAATTTAGACTTTAACTTGATGCAAATTCCGCCTTCGCAGTAGATTTGTGAGTAAAAATATTTAATTGGTTGCGGCGTCCGTCCGTCCGTCGAGTACCGAGTACGCGCGGCGTGCAGCTGTATAATAAGTCAACGTCTTGCCGTTATTAATCCGTAGCCACAAATCAAGTCGAAAACCGCCTATTTATATCGATGCTAACGACGTCGAAGAAGACAACAGAAACAAATGATTCCAAAAAAGCGTCCGCTGCGGCGCGGCGCGTCGTCCCGCTGTCGATACATCACACTGGGTTAAAAATCCATTTTGGACGCGAGCCCGACTCGCAAAGTCCAAATGGAATTAGTAGCACTTTAATATTTTAAGGGATTAGTTGAAATCACTTGGGAGTTACGTTTGTATGATGCAATCGATGGACGAGCGAAGTAAAACGGAGTGCCCCACACACACACACACACACACACACACACACACACACACACACACACACACACACACACACACGTGAGGTGATGTATTCAGAACGATCTCGATTAAAGACATTACCGTTTAGCGGCTCCCGTAATGTACAGCTTCGAAAACAAACTCTGAAGTAAAGATAATTATAAAGTTCAGTCCTTAATGCCTCAGATTGCGGATTGCGGATTCGAATGAAGTTTTCATCAAAACAGCTTAAGAAGATTCTTGCGTCGTATTTACTGACGAAGTCTTTTGGCACAAGTTTCTAAAGATTAAGCCGGGATTAAATTTTCATACGCGCGTCCTATTATGCAAACATTTAGCTATTCCAATTATTATAATGTAGGTAATAACCTTTTAGCTGTCCGTCGAGTCGACGGGTACGACGCGACGTAATGCTGCGACTGAGGTGCGACTGTAAACGGGACACACAATAAAATATTTTGTAGTTGGGGAGCCCTTGTTGGGGTCCTTCTGGCAGCCCTGCTATTTACGGAATACTGTGTGAAGCAGAAATAATACATTTGGAAATTACTTAATTTGATATATGATTAATGTATACAACGTATTTGTGATTCATATTTAGAGGCACTGGAATGGTTGTATCTTCGTGATGTTGCCGTCCTTCTAATTAGAAATACTCATATAACTAGAGGACATCTTTCCAGTGCAATGAGCGTCCCGTGCACGACCTCCGTGCGAGATGTCCTCTACCTCTGAACAATATTTATGTCGGTTTCATAAGAACTGCTACTAGTAATACTTACGACTGAATTACGATTAGATGATAAAAAATATTTGATGATGTCAAATATTCATATTTTTGTATAATTTCCGCCCGAATATATTTTTTATTAATCAAAACTTCGTTTTGTTGGAGAAAGACAGTTCGGCAATTTTTGGTCATTTTGGAGACATCAATCGCTGGATATATTAACACAGCGTTTTGAACGATATACGAAGGTAGGGTATGGTATATCAAATATCTTTTCCTTCATGAGTAGTATTCAATCACTTTCCTGAGTAGGAATCGAACCCACAGTCATCGCGTGCACACTGTGTGCGACACATCCCACCGGCCTCACCGCCCATGACTGAAATAGAAGTATAATTAGATTATTTTTGACAAACAATTAAAACTGACTTCAAAATTATATCAAGCTATATTGCTTTAGGATGGAAAAATGATAAACAATAAATGAAATTACTGAAACTTACATAAACACCTCTGAACTGTTTAAAATCCATATTCCATAATTCTTGGAGTCGTTTGTGTTCTTGAAGACCAAAACTGGTCTTTGGGCAAAATGTATACATCCCATAAGATGAAAATAAAATAAAGTGAAATTTAGAAAAACATCTATAATTGACCGCTAATTATACTCTAATATAAGTATATGATCCAATATAAGTACACAGTATATGAGGACACGTCGAAAGCGATTCTTCTCGTTTTGAAGCCGCAGCATCCATCAGTCAACGTCGGTGCTACATTATGTGAATCTTTTTTCACTAACTCCTGACTTTTTCCTCAACAGTCTGTTCTGTTCGTGTGACAACCGCTTATTTTGCTAATTTTATTTTTGGCTTACAATTAATTCTTGAAATAAATTTGAATGAAGATTTATCTTGTGGAAGATCACGGTATCAGGGCGGTTCCTGCTCATTTTTGGTGGTAACGTACAGTCGTCCATGTGCATGTGTATAGCATGCATTTGTTTTAAGTGTATTTGATATAAGATTTATGTATTCCAGTAAGGTAGTTAATATTTATTTATTGTTATTAATTTGTAAATTATATTCCTAAAGAAAAATTGTTTTTTTAATAGTCATATTTACTATATAATATAATGTATAACTTTCCCCTCTTAATGGAGAATTCAATACAAAAAAAATATTTCGGTTCGAACCAGTGGTACCAAAGATTAGCGCGATAATTCAAACGACCTCTCCAACTTTATAGTGTTCCATTCAAGAAATACAAGGTATACGTGAAATTAACATACTTAATTAATAAGGATAATCTACACTCTCGATCTCTGAATAATAGTTAGAAGTAAAAACAAGCTCAGGGCTGTTGATAGAGGAGCGGGTTCTATTCCCGGCCATGACTTCATCTCTAGCAGTGACGCTTCAGTAAGACTTGGCAGGGTCGTTGTTCGCATGCTTGGCTATAATTAATCTTGATGCAAATTCCTAACCTGCAATTTTGCCTTCACCTTTTCAATGAGAAAACAATGTTACAATACACGGTGCAGTTTGACGGCGCTTTGATTTATACTCGTTTTATCGGAATACAGAAGCAGTCCAGAGTCAGAAATACAAGCATTAAATATATTTTCTTCTTTGTATAACTTCCACAATTGTTACTATTTTACATTTATTATCGCCAATCATAAAAAACAAAGGCAATGCCTGCAAACGCACACTGTCTCTCCGTAATATATATTGCCCTAATATAAAGTTTCATTAATTACATACATAAATCAATAATAAGCGATCATTTACAAGAGGGAGATAACTTTGAATATATAATAGGTAATTTAAATGCAGATTTACCACAAACTCCACGTTCTAACTTGTGTAATGACGTCTAACATCTGGCGGCCATTGCAGCGGCAGGTGAGCGACTTGCTCTCAGCTATTGGAGAAGTGCCTCTTGCGTCAGCTGTCGCCGGGGAGTCTAGCTCCGGACTAGGCTAACCACGATCAGAGGAACGTGACTCCAAAATACACAAGCTAATACAAGCTCTCCTCTTTCTGCCTAAAGCTCATTTTCCACTGACCACACCTACACATGCACGCAACCTGTAAATAACGTAATGACGCGAGCAATTTGAAGATGTCACGGTAATTTAATATTTTAACATAATTCCAAGAGCTGCCCGCGTTTACAGCAATTTGTCTAAAAGCATTGTCTTCGGACAGCGACGTGACGCAAAAGATCGCGAGCCAATCCATTTGCTGGAGCGTGGACGCTGCACGCTGAACGCTGAACGCTGGTCGCACTGCCAAGACGTAAATGTATAATTAGTAATGTACTGTCCGCTTGTCATGTCGCTTTGGTTTTTCTTTAACAATTAAGAGAGTCACGTGAGCCCTTCTCATTGAAGTGAGAACCTTACGTATAATGTAACATCTAAATGTTTGAGTTATTTTCAATTTAACTTCAACATTCTGCAAGTGAAACAGCTACACTTGTAATCGGTTTTCTTAAGTTGTTAGAAAGATAAAAACCTTTATATTCAAACCCTTTCAAAGGAAGGGTTGCGAGGGTTCTTTCAACTTGAAGGGCTCGAACTTTCATTGAATAGAAGATATCAGGCGGCAATTGTAAGCGATAGTTATCCAACATTATTGCCAAGTTCCAAGCCGACTCGCAACACAAATTAACGTCGAGAACAAACTCCCTTACTTACAACTCTGTCAACTTTACGTTTTACGAAAGTCTTTAGTGACTCCATACGAATCTAGTCTTATTTATGGATGACTCAAGGTTCTAAATCCTCTATTTGTAGTTGATTGAATTCTGTAATAACATTTTTATTCCATTATATACTTTATGTCGCTTGTTTTAATGGCGATATTTCTTTATCTTGCGTATTATCGGGTACATATTTAGTCAAGTCTACTGAATAGTCCTTATCAAATGATTACTCAACAAGAATCAGACGAGTTCTGTCTGTTTGTGTATGAAGTGGTCTTGATGATAACGCGACACTGTGTGTCCGTGTCTAACGATCTTTGCTCCAATACCAGATATATACGAGCTTCATAGTTACAATGTAAAATTAAGTTTTAAAATCATTACCTATGGAAACGGCAACAACTTATTGGTAATCCACTTCTTTTTCAAAATTATGTTCTCAAAAAATGTTTTTGAACATAGTATGATATAATACTTCAGTATTATTTACTCATTTTTGAAGAGAAACTCGAATGAGCCAAGACTGCACTTCATCCAATCTAACTAAGAAAATATTTATAAACATAAAATATATTTTATTTTATATAAAAATCTACAATTATATAATATATAGGTATGTTTCAAAGTATTCATTTAAAATATAAGATACTTTTTTCTGATTCACACTTTTCCCACATAGCGCGATAGTCAAAGAAACCAGAGTGTCAGGCCACTAAGTAGTGATGGACCTCAGTAGTGAAGGTGCTTTTTGCCTCATCAGAGCGACGACTTCAAAATCATTTCAATATAATAATTCATGAGTGATGCTCAAACCTATGACCTTCGCGTTCACAGTTGGACGCGCTCATTATAGCCTATTTTTATTTTATTCATCTCATTTATTTCCAAAATCTTTAATTTGTAAATATTATAAACAAATAATAAATTTTCAGGACATTTAATCGGACGAGATGGACGAGACGGACGAGACGACGAGCTGTAAGCATATTGTGTCTTTAATATTTAGGCAACTGTCGACTAAGTCAAGAACTGGAAAAACGAAGTCAAGTAGTCGCTTTTTCTGTTGTTCATTTGATATTCTGAAATCGTAGCGAAGCCATTATGCCACAAACCACATATCAAAAACTCAAGGTATTACTAATTTCAATATATATTCTAATTATCCTTCTTTTTTGATTGACATTAAGTTACGTTTATAAATAAATACAATTTCAAAATGGAGTACAAAGTACAGATCGAGTAGAGAGAATTGTGTCCCTCTTCATATTTGGTTTTCTCGACCTTCTCTGCTACATGCGGGATATGCGTGAAGTCGCTGAGACGCAGTTATTAAGTGTTTAGTTTACGGGTAGGTTGTGGGTTTAATTCTACTATGGGGAACGGTTACTGTTAAAATATTTAAAGTTTGCCGGTGTGTGTAGACAAGCATGAGACATGGTGCATCCAGGTTATATAACGATATAGAAATATAAATAGAAATATGCAAATAAAAGTCTATAATTTCTAGTATCAGAAAGTATTCATACAACAATAGTAACATTTTTATTTAAAATTAAGGTTCCGATTTGACTTCGTCGTGGCTCGAAGACGGTACATTACTGTTCTGAGTTGGTACTTGTTCCTTGGACATGCTATTCTTCCTCATTTCTTGTAAAAGATTAATAACTCCTATTTGGAAGTCCAGAATCTCGTCATCATTAAGTTTGTTAAGATTTGGCAAGAGTCCTTTAATAAACATAACATGTGGACTCTCATCACTGACGGACTTCACAATTCGTACATGGGCATCGTTGACTTCTTCACTATTTCTTTTACCATCACTTGTTCCTTTGTCGTAAGACGCGGTCGTGGAGGTCTCTGTGTCGGTGTCGCTGTCGACATCAATCCCCTCAAAGGTGTCTTCGTCTGCTTTTCTCGTACTTCTATTAGACCTTCTACTAAAATTCTTTTCCAAAAACTTTAACTGTCTTTGGTAGATGTAGGGTTTCTTTTTACGTTCCGGGAAGGTTTTCTTCCAGGCGTCTCTGATATTTGTCCATTTTCTCATCAACATTTCAACTGTAAAGCAAAATCAGTAATTTTGTCACGGAATAAGGCGATAGTTTATAATATCAAGATCTTTACGTACATTTATTTTAATTTTTTTTATTATACATTAATTACTGGACTAATAAGAAAATATTCCGATTATACAATCAGCGTAATATAACTTTCACAGAATAATTAAAAAGAGCTTACCATATGCGTTTTGATTTTTCCACGTGAGAGTATTGAAGCTAGGGTTCATGATTTTGCTGACTTCTTTCCAAGATTCGATTCTTAGCAAATAATGTCTGTTATTGTTCATACTCTTATCCCAAATCGTGGGTCTGGCCTCTACCAGACTGATGAGCAGCAGCGGATCAATCCTCTTTCCATCCATACTGTTTTAATATTATATAAAAATAGTGTATAGTTACAAACCGTAAAGCCTGCAATATACTTACAAAACCGTAACTTTTAGTTTTTCGAGACTCTCCTACCGACCGGAGCCGTAAACGATCTGTGGGGGTGCGGTGTAGTGCGGTGCGGGGGGATAATGATTGCGCTGGATTCTATTAATTTAATACCGTTTGAAGTACTTGATACATATATGTTTAATATATTCTATATATCCTAGTTTAATGATCTCGATGAATGGTAAGTGTTTATAAACTTTCTGAGTAAAGTAATTTAATATTGTTGGAAATCAAATTCGTTTCCGGACCGCGGCCGCAACACGACCGTTGTGGACCGTGGGCGGCGGCGGACTGGAGGCGGGGCGGGGCGGGGCGGAGCGCGTCACGGCACGGACAGAGTCTAACCGTGACGACACACAGCAGATACCTGTCATAATCCAGCTATATTTTTTTTTTTAATATTGTAATTTTATATATTTTTTTCTTATCATTAAATAAAATTGGAGTGTCAGTTCTTGAAATGAAAATTTTAAATTATTAATTAATGATTACAATATGTCAAGGCTTGTTTTATTTGCTTGGCTTTAACTTGTATGTCTGTTTGTTCCGCATAGTTAACGAGTAAAATGATTACTAAGGAACTTTTATTAACTTCGACTATTTTTCGACTATATTTTGATAAATTGCAATTTATATTCAGTACATATTTAATCGAAATTTTTTTATATTATTTACTATTATTTTAAAAGACAGTAATTTTGTGTTATGCACATACTTTTATTTTTGTTCATATATATTTCTACTAGCCTTTCTACTTGTAGCTTTTGTCCTGAAGTAAAACAAACAACTAAGTTGTGTATGAAATGAACTAAGTGCTAGAATCAACTCTGACCATAACACAGATATAATTGAGGCTAACTGTCCGCGTATATTATTATTTATTTATATAAATTAAAATATTATTAATAAACTGAAGTTCCGATACAGTCATTACCAGAAGATGCTATGCTACTCTATGAGAGATGGCAATCGACATTATGACAGAAGTATAACTTCTCCCGTGCGTACATAACCAGTGTATGCCTACATACACGCACCCATTATTTATTTTATTATTTCAAACACATAAAGTATAAACAAT
The DNA here is from genome assembly GCA_037127375.1 of Dione juno. Taxonomy (NCBI): domain Eukaryota; kingdom Metazoa; phylum Arthropoda; class Insecta; order Lepidoptera; family Nymphalidae; genus Dione; species Dione juno. The sequence continues at coordinate 111,680 of JAXRJS010000064.1, read as the reverse complement.
AATTTATTAAAAAAAACATAAAGCAAATATATAAAATATGAAATAAATTATTTCTTACATTATTTGAAATATCATGATTTTTTTTATAAACAAAATATTTTTTATTTCAATTAACTTTTGATTTAGTTAATTATTAATAAAATAAAAAAAAAACTATCAAACAGAGCAATCCGATTTATAAATACAATGCAGACTATAAGTCTAGAAAGTATACTACGATATGAACAATTACTTTTGTTGTACTTTGTGGACAGCAGGTAGGTAGGTAGGATAGATCAATGTTATATATATTTTACTAGGAAATTAAACATAATTATCATACTAGTTCCCTATCTTTAAGAAAGTCCATCTTTTGAAAAACCTTAAGCCTATATTTAAATATAAGCAAGTCCCGAACGAGGCTTTAACTCATATTACATGAAAGCATAATCCCGAAATATAACAGACCAGTGAATATGTTTTATGAGAGCACTTTGCGAAGAAACAAACTATGGGTCAATAAGGAAAACGTTTGCGGCGCGGATAAAGAAGGGCTGCTACAAAACGACCCTTGGCCAGTAATCCGGGATTAGGTGGAGAGCCGCTGTTATTGCGTCAGGTGATACCTTCTAGATGCATATGTAGGATCTGATACCGTGTTCGTGTAGTCGCGGTGTAACGGGCTATCTAATAACAAGGAACTAGTGGTCCATACATACATTTTGTTCAAGATTATTAGCTATACATTAAGTTGCTCCTTCTGCTACCTTAATTTTGTGTTCTTCGATCTGGTTAAACAAAGTTTGACATTGAGTTCCGCCAGCAAACATGCGATGACTCTAAATTGGGTGGTGTGAACTGATCCCTGGAGCGTTGCCTGCCTTCCATACAAGTAGATGCATGTGGATATGTCATCGTGGCGCAATGTCTGACTGACAGTGTCTGACTGCATCCACAAAGGTTGTCAGGAGGAGGAGGTCATTCCGACTCGGGGAATCAATTGTTGTTTTCCCGTTATAGTAAGGTGCGCGGTGTAAAGTTCTGCCATTTAACATTTAGTGCTTTTTTTCATTTAACAAGCGGAAAGCAGAGTGCCTTGACACTATGTCCTCTCTGTGTCTCTGTCCTTAATGATATGTTATGGAAATGAGGAAGACCTACAAGTACTGTAACTTTAAAGCAATTTCAAAAACACTACTAAATTTACTAAGTTATTTGGTTTCCGCGATGCTTATACATATTAAATAAAACAGCTTAAACGGATTTGCAGTTGTCAGTGGTCTCGGGTAGACTCTATCTACCCGTGATCCGTTTAAACTGTTTTATTTAATTATTAATTTTTTTTTATTTCTTGAGCTAAGATTTTTTTCGCTCACATATTTTACTAATTTTGCGACGAAAATAACAAAATCCAGGAATCATATAAAATATCCCCACCTCACTACAAATAGCTCCATCATATTTTCACATGGCTTTATTACTTCAAAACAACATAAAAATAGAATATTAAAAATCTCAGCTTTATGATCCCTAAAGTCGTTTCCAATAGATGTATAATAATAAGCGTACATTTAAAAGCGTCCCAACGATGAAATATCACTCACCTTGAACTTGTAATGATTTACCGGCACACGCTCACTTGCATACCTCCCGGCACACGCTCCAAATACTTTTCTGCCGCTGGACACTTTATAATATACCACAAATATGTGTTATGCCATTTTTTATTTTGTTCTCATTGCAGGATATATAATGAGAGTAGAGGGTCGAGTCACTATGTGCTCCACATTCTGACTTGGTGACGCACACATACAGAAATATACGCACATGCACACACACATATCATATATCCTTAAATAATTAATTTTGAATTAAAAATTTATTAATGCAGTTACGTTTACTCGTATGTGATTTAATTCAAAATTTAATTATTACATATATTGATATATTAAAACCAAAAAACTAAACTCCCCGAATATGGTACTTGAAAAAAGAAATACAAAGTCTATCAATTACTGAGACTCGGTCGATTACAAATACATATAATACTCTCCCAAAAATATATATACTAAAATTACGGACATCATTTATCATTTAATGCGGGAAAGTCACAAAAAACACACCTAAGTGCTTCAGTTATTTATTTCTTCGGAAAGTAATTCTTTGATATAAAAGTATGTACGAGTACTTCCTAGTCGCGCCGCGCGTCGTCGTAAATAAATTGCCGTCAGTTTTCACGCTACATTACACGGTGGAGGCGCATCCCACGAAAAAAGAAAAACAAGCGATCTTAATAAAAAATTGCGAAAGCTCGATCAAAGCTGACGTAATGTATATTGAGTGATGCTTTAGCGAGCTTTAGCATGCAAGAAGACGTTTTCCTCATACCTACCGTTTACTCATTATTTAGATGTTTGTCACTTATGGTGGTGTGTTGGGTGGAGACACTGAACGTCGGCACGCCGGAACGTGGTGTAACCTCCATTGTCATAGAAATACATATTCACAAGATTGACGTCCGTTTAAAAAATATAATTATTATATTAGATATAATATAATATATATCTAGGGCGATAGGACTCTCTGAGATTTACAAAGATATGAAGGTATCATGCCAAGTTATCAGCGAAAATTTTTTGTAACTGCTTTTAAAGAAAAGGATTGCCAAAATCTTAGTAGTCGATAAAGCTTGAAAATAGAATAATATTAAAGATTTTCTCATTACAAATAAACTATTTGCACCATTTGCGCCACGAACAATTGTAAATCTCTTTGTCGTCTCCTGCATGCAGCATACAAGCGTAACATCTACTTCCGCTTCATTTCGGTCACATCGTTTCAGCATGCTACCGATTTTTTAAATACTGAAATATGACAAGGAAAACGTTGTATAATATTTGACAATACAGATTAAAACGTAATACGTTACAAGTGCCTAATAGATGATTTCCGAGAAACGCTAATATATTACAGTGAGAGGGAACCTGGCGGAGTGCCAGCGACCTCTTTGCTCGCTCTCTACTACCAACACGTTATTAAATCATTATCATTTCTCTTTACACATCTTTAGAAAATAGAAGGGAAGGCAGAGGGAATACTGCACTAGGAGACCACAAATTTCGGGACATTTCATATATGAAATTGAAAACAAAGCTGGAGAAATTATAGCATTATTATTATATAATTACAGCATTATATCGCGGAAATAAAAATAGTACATACATACATTAGTATATACATGTATACACGTTTACATAATAAGAAAGACAACAAATCCTCAAGCAATCGTTCCTCCCGCTATCTCAGCGTGGTGAGGAGCCTGTGGCATTCATCAGCTCATTTAGAGGACAGGCGATATATCACGGCAGGTCATTAGTTCGATCCACTGTTTGGGCAATTTAACACGATCTAACACGAGCTAACACGAGCGGATGCGAGTGATATCAAGATGTTAATCAACCAGCTTCCTTGTATCTAAATAGCTTTTGTGTTTGCATTCTTAGCACAATATTGATTAATAAAAGCTACGACAAAATATTAACTTGGATTTAATTTAGCAGGTTTTATATTTTGATATATTATTATTTTTGTTACGTAAGCTTTTTATTTTTTTTTTTTTTTATTATCCTTCATAAGGCCTGTTATGAGATCGTAAAACCGTAGTCAAGTGTCTTTATTCTAAGCATCACTTTATATTTTTAACGTAAACCTTTGTCTATTCAAATGAACTTGTCTCATTTCCATGAGAAAGCAATTAAAGGAAAATATGAAGCACATTACATTTAGAAATATAGCAGTAAATCTTTACAACATAATCACAAAATCTTCTTTTCATTTGCTTCGTAGAATAATACAAAATTTGTGAGTACGAGTTAGACTAGTCAGCGTAGACTTTCGCAGAGACAAGCTGAGGGAGACTCGTCATCAATAATTTCCTTCAGTCAAATTGACCTGCATAAGAGCTTTGTCTACTTTTCCATTCATTTTCGGAAAACGCAGGTTCAAATTTAAAAAAAAATAACAATTACTGCATCTGATTTAAACCACTTAGTATTTGGATCACATCTCTTTGAAACTTTACCGTGGCTCTTGCCATCTCGAGCTTTGTGAGCGTCGCATAAATCACTACACATTGTTTCCGGTTGGTTTTATTTCAAGACTTTATTTAATAGCATTTTTTTTCAATTCCGTTCTTTGCTTACGGCTTTTAAGCTTGTTTCTTTTTATTATGTAAATGTTTGTAACTTGTCGTTGTTTGGAACTTTTTTCGTATAATATTGTTAATGAAGGACTAACGTAGATTATCTTTAGGCTAGTGAGGATCATTAGATAGATAACAGGGTAATTCTAATCGTAGCATATAGAGCATTCTATCGAGTATTTATCTGTGACAACGTTAATGTAAAACAAATGCTTCAAAATTTTGTCACGCGAGCATTAACAAGTCCATCTAACCTGAAATGCGACAGATATGTAGATGGTATTCGGATACCGGGTTGTATTAAATAACAGGCGGGTCCATGAGCTATATGCTAAGTGTCCTTTATATATTATCACCACTAGTGAATCAATAAGATGAATATTCTTTTAGTCGTCATCGATCGCGACGAAGTGTCTGATGATAAACACGAGCGTTGTGGGTTCGTTTCCCACTGCTGTGGTATGACATCGTGCGGCGCTGACCTACGATATCCTACGCTTTCTCAATCTGGGTGGAGCGGGGAGACCAGTTTGACTCAATATTACTTTCACCTACCACCAGAATCTGTCTTAAAAAAATTTTTGATTTCACTAACTTTATGTCAGCATAATATATAGTAGCGGTATTATCTCAAACAAAATAATTTATAACAAAAATAATTTAAAAGCTCCCAATATAAACATAAACGGTACGTACAAACGCATTGAAAGCTGTTGGTACTGAAAGTATATGTAAAGATATGATATAATATAATATTACATTTAGCATCTCATTTACGATCGCTACGAAATTGAATTGGCATCGGACCAACGAGCAGCGCGGCGCGGGCACTTGTAGCGACAATTACACGTACAATATATATATGTATATATATATATATATATATATATATATATATATATATATATATATATATATATATATATATATATATATATATATATATATATATATATATATGGGTTTATGATATACATGGCATATAATATACTTTGTATATGTACGAAACATCACTCATGTTACAAAGTAAACAATAACAATCATATAATTGCTCTCCATACCTTGCTGATGTTGAGTATCGTGAACCTTTGTCCATTAGTATTCACTACAACTGGCGTCTATTCGTATAAACTACGTTATATTGTATATATATAACCAAATAATAAATGTATAATAAATGTATGTATGTATGTATAGAGTATTCCATTCCTTTCCAAAGAGTCCGGGAAGTGAGAGCAGCTGCGGCTGCCAGATACAATGTTTCAATTTTACATTGTCACTGTCTCGGTTCTATTTAGACGCCGCACTGACACTCGTGTACTCGTAAGTCTCGTGAGTGGTCTCTCTCGCGCTCGTAAATCTCGCTAATCACAATAAAACTCTAAAGACCAACAACTCGACACTCATACGTACGACAGTACATGTATCGAGTGCTGGAGGTGAAATTACTTTCTACGTAGTAGGTCCATATACATATCTCTACAGATTCACGTATACACTGTATAGGTATAGGTATAGGTACTTGTGATGTTGCGAGTTGCAAATGTTACGTCGCGTATTCGTTTTGGTATTTGAAATATTTAGTTGTAGTTTAGAAAAAAGGCGATAGAAAACTGTAATAATGAAAAGAATAAAAAAAATAAGGACGAGCCTTGTTTGTATAGTATATTCAATTTGGCGAGAAGCTTTCTATTAGAAAAAATAGCAAATCTACCTTAATTGCGGGCATTGTTCGGAGCGCAGAGTGGCGGAGTGTGGAGGTCGGGGCGGCGCAGACATTCCGTGTAACAAGCCAATTCCGCCAATCAATTCAGCATTACGACGGAACTACGAACAGGACTGCCAACCTTCAGGACGGGAATATAAGTATACGAGGTTATTAAATCTGCTGAGTAAAGTTAAATAGAAAGATCGAAAAAGATTTTAATCAAGTTACAGTTAGCTTATTAATACGCCATAATAATTATATCTACTCAGTATAGGTATTTCCACAGATTATCAAAAGTAGGCTATCGGTACTATATCATCCAAAACTGAATTCCGACTGTCGAGACAAAATTCAAATTTAGCTAAAACATGATATTTCCGGTAAAATGAGGAGTTTCCTAGTTAAATGAAATCAAGTGGTTCCCACACAATGAGTATTCTCAATTTAAGCAGATTGCAGCGAGGGAACTTTATTTACTTCCCACTTTATTGTTCTATTCTTCTATGTTATTTTATTAAAACTTGAGCTTAATGTAGCTCAGAGGCCTACGCCCTGATTGAAACACAGCTGATGAACCAGAGTTCGTATCCAACAACACATAGAAAAAAAAATGACATAGATTAAATTACTTACCTAACCCAAAATAATTGACGACGACAGAGCGCGGTTTTCTCGTGACTATATATAAGGCATAAGATGGTTGTTCATTCAAATCTAAGGATATGTTGATAGTTCATATATAACCTTCACCTGCGAGTGACATGTCTCATCACATACATACATACTAACAGACATGGCCAGGCTTTATCCACTCCGCTGTGTACTGGTTTCTGGTATGTTCCACAAAATGTGTTACAGATTCTAATGTGTAAATATTCGAAAAATAATTACTTTTATATATTCTCTAGGATTAAATAAGATATTTAAAATTTTAATGAAAAAGCATGATGTGTGAGAGGACCGTGAAGCTTAAACGGACATCGCATTTTTTACGGGTCAGAAGTTATGCTAATAGGAAAATGATCTCAAAATGACTGCACTTCCGCCTCCGCCGCGCGTGTTTTGTCAGTCTTAATTTAGCGTAACAATTTTTTGATCCTTTCCCTATCTAGTGATGTAATTGAATTTTGATTAGGGATGATAGATATGATAGGTATGTACCTGCCACACCTAACTGTAATTATCGATTGTATAATCATTGCGGTTTAAAGAGGAAGTATTCACGTCAAAAGTGACGCAATAACGTAATCTAAAATAATCCACCAAAATTAATCGAAAGCCATACGACTACTTTAATGGATCTTGGATTGGATCATTTCACGCTCCAATTTATTGCACAGTCATTACATAGTTAGGTCGTAATCGAATGTGCTCCTTGACTTGACACAATGTGTGTCGGGGATTGATTCCGCGAGGGGCGAGCGAGCCTCGAGCGCTGAGTACTGATCGACGAGCTACTAGTACCTACCTACCTACTTACCTACCTACATACCGAGGTAGGTACCAGCGCTCACGCAATTCAATTACGACGCCGATGATTAGGTTCAACTATGTGTTCCTTGACAACAGCGGCGCTATTATAAATAACTATATTGTACCAATATACACAATGTTGAATGTTATTTTTTTTTTTATTTAAGTTTATTTATTTTATTCATTTTTATTATTAACTATACTTACTTATTCTTTTAAGGAGTGGGCAGGTTTTATTTTCTATTAAATTAAAATTCATATTCATTTCATTTTAATCAACTACTTTATAGATTCAATGACCTTTTTAGAGCCACAGGCGTTGATGGCTTGATAGGTTATATCATAACGGTTGAGAATATTCCATATAATTGTTTATATTTATCAAAGAATACTATTTGTATGGTTATGCCCAGTTTTTTGGTTAAACAGATTAAATTACTTTATTTATGTTAGTAATTCACTTGAAATCATTGTGGTGAAATCAAAATGGATCTGATGCCACTTCGGTTACTGGGTAAGACTAAGCGCAGGACTCTATGAGTGCCACGACACTTCGATATATCTATCTACTCTGCTGTATAAGGAAACATGAAGTACATATGTGTTTACTATTTAAACTTCAGCTAAGTAGGTAATTCAATCAATTCTCACACGCCTACACACACGCGCACACTTGCGTACACACACACGTACATAACATTAACTAAACATATCGTTATTTAAAACAAGTTACTGTTCTCGCTAAATGTCGTTAACGGTTCTGATTGTTAATGAATCCATGAAGAATCAATTCATCATTATAAGTGTCATCATAAGTTACAAGTCATCATATAAAAGTTATAAGATAAAGTTAGATTTAAAATCGTTTACTTTTGGATTCGACTGACATACCTACATAATAAAAAAAGCTCGATTTCCGAAGCCTCTCGCGTCTCATTCAAGCGCAAACATTTTATTCCACCGTAATACCTTTTACGTTTCGTTTACAACCATTTTAAAGATGGCTCGTCAAACGAATGGCCTACAAGAATTAAGTATCCGTGATAATTGTAACGAGCTAATAAGCTTGGAATACAAAACGAAATTAGTTTTATACGACGCGCCTTTGTTCCGCCTCCCGCCGCACTCCGCCGCACTCCGCCGCACCGCGTCTACTGCTCTTACCTATTCCTCCCAGGTTTGAAATTATCTCACACAATTTTATTTGAGAGTGAACTTTCATTATGCAAAAAGCTCGCAGCAACATCGCAGCTGCAGCATGCATGATGCATGATGCAGGTAGCGGGTACCGGGTAGCAAGTAGTAAGATGTGAAACTTCTGTGTCCTCATGTTTGTTAATGATTTTGAAATGAAATTGCTTCGGAGGATATACGGAGACGGTTTAACTGACCGAATCCGCAAAGTAGAAATACACAGAATGGCAGGTACTGGCCGAGTATGTCACAGTGGGAATGAAGGAGGTGCTCAGATGGTTTGGACACTATGAGAGATTGAGTGGACAAATAACGGTAAAAATATATACGAAGCAAAAGTCGGTGGTATGTGAAACATTTGAAAGCATAATGTCAAGGAAGTTCACGCAAAAAGCATGAGGATCCCCAGAGGAACGTACGAGGACGTATATGAGGAGGTGAGTAAATCTCGACGAGGAAAAAAAAGTGTGTAGCGTTTGGCGCTCCATTCCATGCATACACGTGTATGTACATACACATATGATACCATAAAAAAGTATTTTTCTGGAAAATATATTTATCCAGCATACGGTATAGGCTATATGTATCAAAATAGCAAATTTAGTATTTACCATAATAACATAAGCGAATATGAACACATTTTAAAATAGATTATAAAGAATAAATGTAAGACAATCTCGTTGGACATATATGTACTATGTGTACACTTGACTCTCGACACTCGACACTCGCCACTGTACCCTCTAGAGTGGAAATCGACTAAATAATGTACAATAGTTAATTGTCAGCATAAACGCGTCCTGCCAATTGGGTCGCTTGTAACTGGTCCGGTCCGCTCCTAGTGAAAAAGCCTTTTAAGTACTATTAAATATCAAGGGGAAGGCGTCTATGACACTGTACATCTGTATAACGAGATATATTTCTTTAAGCGAGGAAATGAGATAAAGAAACGCTATCTTGATTCTGTTCTATTCTTTATAATAATAATGGTGTATAGAGCGTGCCTGTAGAGCACAATTCACTTCGTCAATGTCACGAGAACACACGAAGGAGGATATATATGTAGGATGTCCCCTCTACAAAGAACAAAGCGCGACTTGAGGTTTCACTTATAAGACTCAATATATTTAAAATATGCGGTAAACGGAATGTCTGCCTGTTGAGAGATCACTACTAGAAAACTTTTTTTACTTTATCTGTAGCTGGCAGTATCATTGTTTTAGTACGCTGTCTCTCCTGCTGCATGCAGGATACAGCGTGTAGCTACTATGTAAGATCTCGTCGAGTCAGTGTACACGATGTGTATTACTTGTACCGTGTTTGGCCTTCCTCGTGCACATATGTATGTACACGTATATGTAATAAATAATGTGTTAATAATGTTAAAGATTAAGTTAGTGATACTAGGATTTTGTTTAATAAGTCATTCATTAAGTAAATTCATAATATATCTTTATCAATTCAAGTCAAGTGGGCTATAAGTAGCCGACTAATGAAAATAGTACTAGTACCTACAACTGAGAGAACGCGAAAGAACAAAATAAACATAAAATATTTACACTCAATTCATTATTACAGCAACTCTAAATAAAAACTTTTGCTATTTTCAAAGAAAGAAATTTCTTTTAAGGTCCTGAAAATACCTGAAATATAAAAAGAAAACTCCGACCTAGCAATACTGAATGTGCCGGAGCTGGGTATGGGGAGGGATGAGGCTCAATGAAGGGGTGATAGGGAGAATGAGGCATGAGGAGGGAGAGGGAGAGTGGGGGGGGGGCAAGGTGACACCGGCCGACCGCTACATAGTGCTAACTGTTAACAAAGGCAACACTGTTAAATACCTTTTTATTGCTTTAGACTTTAGTTCAACAATTGCGTTACGAAGCCACTTGTTACTTGCCTTCTGTTATATTCATATTAAATATAGAAATGATATTCCCACTAAGAGCGTTAAGAGGCCGCTCCGTAGTTGTGACGTCATAGCGTCGGCTCCACTCAGGAGAGAGCAGTCAGGACGTAGCCGTGCATACAATCTGTCCCCGCTTACATTTGCTTACACTTTGTGCTTTGTACAAATGCGAGAGAAATGTTTTATGGTTCATTTCTTCAAGCAGCTTTTTAACAATGTCGTTATTTTAAGGAGCCCTTATTGGTTTTTATGTTTATGAAGTAGATCTAACCTTATGAATGGTTAGACCGTACGAGTATATACGAGTATGTACGGGTATGTCATACGGATGACACAAGCGGCTCTTATGTAGCACTTTTAGGTTTCAATTAAAAATAAAATAGCTTCACACTGTATCCGGCATATAGGAGTAGAGCTGGAGACAGACGGACCTACTGTTGAGACACTTCGGCCCGGACGGACCGTCCAACCTTTTAAACATTGCGTAATGAGTAGCGGAATTCAACGCCGCGCTTTGTCTTGTTTGTTACCAGAGCAAGGAAATCATGTAATTCGCTCCCCGGGGTTGGGAATCGGACAACTGAAGTAAGTAGTAATCGGTATATAATATACAATACAAGTACAATATTTTTGTTACTGTTTTCCCTTTAATATAAAGAATTTTATATAAAGATGACCCCGTAACGGTCGTATCACCTAAAATGATTGTTTTTAAATTATGTTCGCTTGTTCTATTTATCTCAAGAGACGTGAAGATTTGCAATAGATTCTCAATAGCATTTGCAATAGAATTGCTACATAGTTCGCACAGCACCACGCCGCGCAGGGCGGGCGGTCCGTCGGTCGGTCGGTCCGTCGGCCTTCATCCGGGCGAGTGGACCAGCCGTATTGCATGCTCGTGTTATACGATGTCCACTTAACACTGCTCACATATGCATACATTTGTGTGACATAAACTATTCATTGTTAATGAATTATATGGTTAGTATCGGGCAAGTCGCTAGGAAAGTAGAAACAGGTTATAAAGTATCCAAATAGTTTTACAGCAAAGTTCATAATATAATATAATCGACCGATCGATCTAAACATAGGATTCCAATGCCGACAGTAATAAGATAAATGGAAATAGTATGAAAATAAAACCGAATTTGCGGACGGAAACTAGTTTTTTAAAATAATTCGAAGTCCAAAGGAGTCATCTTGTGCTTTAATAGAACTTGGAATCTTCAGAGAGGCATTCATCTATCGATATTATAAATATCATAAGTAAAGAAGTAAAAAAAGATACAAAAATAGATAAGGTATTATCAAATAGTGAGTTTATACATACATAGAAGCTAATGTTTCTATGAAATTATATATTCTATTCTATTCTTCTATTCTTTATATCTTAAAAAAATAATAATCTGAAGACTTCGAAAATTCACATCAATATTAACATATTCCGATATATCTATAAATATATATCTATAAATTATTATAATTGCATACAATATCGTGCTTTAGACAGAGAGAGCGCGAGAGGGTCAAACGAAGCCTTTAAAAAGATCGAGGTGAGTGAGCGCTGACACTGAGTAGTCCCGCTTAACCAGTTATCTTACTTAACATCGATTCATCGTAAATTAACTTAAGACCAAGGACCACCCAAAGCCCTCCACCCTCAGCCCTCCGCCCTCCGCCGCGAGCATTCATTCTACGATCCATTAGTTGCTCCCGAATTATAATTTCGCCGAAACATTTCTGTAAAATATTTCGACGAGAACATCAACTTGAATCCGATGTAAATTGTCGATCGAGAAAATCAGATTGTCAGCAGATTCCGGCGCGTAATGAAATATAAATAACATCGCGGCGACGGGACGACTACGGGACGATGGGACGGCGACGACGGGACGGCGACGACGCGGCCGAGCCGAGAAGTAGCTACTAGGTGTAGGTACCTATTGAAATGTTCGCCAATGTCTAATGCCTTTAGCTTGGAAAATATTACGTGTGATTGAACCTCAACACGATAACTATTTATATGCAAGTAAATATATGACTTTTAGCTAGGTTAACTTAGCCATATCGTAGTCTTACAACAAATATGACCTATCTCCTTTATAAGGACTTACCATCTGTCACTTTCATTTTGTCAACAATAAATTATATTAAAATGGCGGCGATAGAACTCTCGATACGACCTGCTTATAATTATAATTTATTATTAGGGCCTGTCCTTATTATTTATTTAACTGACAAATAGCGTCCTGCCACCGAAATTTCGTTAAAACGCATTTTATTTAGTATTTGAAGTTCCTAGCGGCAGCCACCTAGACTCTCTGAGAGCACAGCGCAGTAAATCACAAGCGGCGGCGGGGGCGACGACGGTGACGTAACACGTGATTTACGCCGACACGTCGACCACTCCGCATATAAATTGCTCGCTATTTGGAGTGAAAGTAACACGCTGTACGACGCGACGTGACACCGGCTTGGAGAGGAATATCTATTGGTCCTCGTTTACTCAGTCCAGTTATTCGTACCAGCGTAGCCTTTAATCGTAGTCTTTATAGTCCAGGCTACAGTTCAGATTTGTGTGCAAGGAGTATGTGACTCGTAGAAGACGATGTAGTATATTTATAATAAATGGTATTAATATGAAGTATACAAGTGGGACAGTAGATAGTCTGCGTCTGCAAATATTTGTTGATTATTAGGTGGAAACTAATTATTGATCGTTAAGTACTCTATAGCTAGCTAGAACAATAAGATATATATTGACAATACTATACAATAATATTATAATTTACTTATTAAAGTGTACAGTGTAATGTTTAAGGCGGCTTACCATCTTCCTCCTGCCTCCACTGAGTGCGCGGTGCGTTGACTCTAGATCACAATATTATGTTAAGTAATTAAAGCAAGTCCTCAGTCCTAAACAAACTAACAATCGATTAAACTATTTCGTAATTGTAAGTGTTCCTTGTTTGCTGAGCCGTGAAACTTTATGTTACGCGGGGGTGGCGGGCAGTAGCGGGTACAGAGGGGGTACAGTAGCGGGTACAGTGAGGGGTACAGTGAAGAGCAAGCGGGATCCAAATATCTAACTAATCTAGCTGTGATATTAATGGATGCAAATTTAATAACTCTCACATCTGACTAATGCTGTTGTGGAAATATGAGGCCGGGAGCTTTCACGACGCGAGCGAGCGACGCTGCTTGTTGACTGCCTGGTTGATTGAGTTAGTTGTAGTTAGCTTGTACGTGGGGAGAGATGTTGTTAAAGTATAATTAAAATTGAACTTAACTTGAATTAGTAATAACATTATTTAAAAAATAATTTTATAACTTCCAAGGTTTAATGAACAGTTACTGTAACGGCCGCCTGTCACACCGTCCTAGATGGCAGACTTTTTTCTACATAACAAAACTAACGCTATTAAGACATGTTACAAACTTTGTTCATATCTAATTTCTTCACAATCCATCAAGCAACTAGAACTTGAAAATTCAGATTCTCCAGCCTTAACGCGTAAGACGCACTTCACTAAGAGCCAAATATCGACTTTACTCTCCTTCTACTACTACTCCGACATGTCTACTACGTCTCCAGCTCGGTTTACATTACGTTTGTAAACTGTGCCCATAATATTGTTAAACACATTTAAATCAGTCGAATGTTTTGAGGACGGTACCTCCATTAAAGCGCTCTTAAGTAGTTTGTAAATTTAATTTTGCATTAACTAACTTTTAACTAAATATATGAAACGTAGCGCGTAGGAGTTATGTTCATTCGATGATATATATTTGTACGAGTAGATGTGCTTGCGTAAGCTTATTTTAATAAGGCACATTTTGTATGTATTGCGATTAAATTGTTTTTAAGCTAGATTGCTAGTAAAAAGTAAAATATCTAAAGTTACAAAGATCTTAACTTCATCCACCATAGAAGAGGAACTACGTCTTGTACTTTCCGCCTAACTTCATGATATTCAGGTCACTTTGTAATTACACGGTACTTACAAGTGGGTACCGGCCCCGCCATACGCTTTATCGTCAGGTACTGGCTCACGATAGTATAAATATGCCGTATTTATATAAATAGCTTTATGAAAAACCAAATAAAACGAAACAACTAGGTATTCGTATCACTGGGGGGTAGTACTAGGTAAATCTTATATAGTGAGTGGGAGGTGAGGGGGGAGGGTACAGAGAGTGTAGTTATTGCCTGTAACTGGATGAGGCACTTCGCGTAGTTGTGAAGTTACGCCTAACTGAGTTACGATAGAGTCGGCGGGACGGACGGAGAGACAGCTGCGACTAGCTCTTTGTATGGAAGTTCGCTGGTAGCTTTTATGCTTAAATGTTTTATACAAGCGTTCGATGGAGTTGGAAAATATCTATATTAGTTAAATGTAGACACGTATGTTCTTATAAAGGTATTGTTCATATTTACCACGAATTTTATAAATGAGGGCTTTAGTGACTTATTTAATTACATACTTATATACATTGCTATGAAAAAATAACTCATCTAACTTACAATAGACTTTATTTATTTACTTCTGTTTAAAATATTTTTTCAGCAAAGTTAGGCACGCTAATGATAGAAAATCTTTTAAAACCTAAATTGGGCTAAAAACTATCAAAGAAGGCGCCGTGGCGTCGAGCGCTCGCGGCGTGCCGAGTGGGCTTGATATGCATTTTCTTTTAAACGATATTTGAATTTTTTTTAAAACTTGTAACAGCTCAAAGAGACCGAGAAATGATAAAAACGAGCATTCTTCTCTACGAATAACACATTTAAAGCTACTAAAATCAATACAATAAGAACAATATGATAAATATTATAAAATCCTAGTGTTTGAGGTACTGTATTTACCTCACATGTCATTTTCATAGACACCTTTTATATGCCTACAAGTCATTATTAGTCAGATTTAGTTATGGTATATAATAAATTCGTCCTACACAGAGCCAGTACTTATGCGTATGGTGTATAGTAAAAATTGAATTTGTTTCATCTCAAATTACAACTTTACTAGTTTTTACCTGTGGGTTCGCCCCGACGTCGAATAGAAAGTGCTTAAGTAAAAGTGTTGCTGGTAACTGGTACTGAGTGATCAAGTACAGTTATACAGAAATGATGGGCACAGTCTACAGTCTCAGTCTAGTATACTACCCTGCCTATCATATGGAGCACAAACGTGGAGTCTTCAATAACAAAAACATGTCAAAATTCGTCCGTGCCGTCGTACAAAATAGCAACAAGATAATACAAACATTAGATGCACTGCACACAAGTTCTGAAGAACAGATGGGCTGTAGACATGGGCCCGCTACTCTGGAGACAGATGACCTGGCGTCAATAGGCAGACCAAGAGCTTGTTGGCACAAAGAAATAATGAAATTAGCAGGAAAGGACTGGATGGATATCGCGAACGATACGAAACCCTAAACCCTAAACTTTATGTTTCAATTATTATAATTGATAATTAATAAGTATATATAAATTTATATAGTTAGTGTCATAGAAAAATTAAAGCTAATAATAATAATAACCTTTCTCACAAATGACTATCCTACAAGGAAAATATTTTTTCTAGATTAACTACATCTTATTAATAATTTCTACCTCATATGACAACGTACTAGAGCACGTATTCATTATTAATAATATGAAACGCTTAAAGTTAATACTAACGAGAGTTTATAAGCGCAGTTTTTACCTAAATACGTATAAAATGTCATCACTAATCGCCGCTTAGAGGCTTGTCTGCAGGAATCCCTCAACAAGGTATAATTCGCCTAACGATGTCTGAATAAAGTCGTCTAATCAGCACTCTCGCGGCCTGTCGTCTGATGAGAACAAGCTTGCCGCGAGAGTGTCGCCCGACATCGCCAGCGCGCTCCGAATAGCTAAACGAATAACTTAACGAGTGACGAGCGACGACTATACACATGACATGACACGATGTCAGACAAGCGTCATTGGTCAAGTAGGTATAGAGTTTTTTTAATATAAATATGGTGACAAAGGATTTCACTAATGTTATAATTATAAAATATAATGTACAGTTAGACTTAGGGCGCGTGGTAATGTAAATTTCAGTTACATTTTTTTATGTAAGTTATTTTTTTTCAGCTAATAAGAAAAAGTCATTGTATGAGATAACTCAAAGTCACGTTATATCTTATTAGGAGAAAGAAATTCTTTACTACGAGTACCTACCTATGGATCGAACCCATCGCATCAACAGGTTTCCAACTGCGCCACGACAGCCTCTGCGCTAGTGGTATCTATCTACCTAGTACCTATATATATAACTTATATAGGCATCCTCGATTTAATAAAGCAACGTCCGGCGTTGACTTCCATTACTTAACCTAAGTCTTTCTAATCCAAACGGCCTATAATTATATTTAAGACATATCTAAGCCTCATTAAGAATTACTTAAATATAACAAACAAATCCTCGCTTCTGATCTAGTTAAGAAACAGTCGGTTCGATATCCATTATCAATTGGGGCGCGATAAAGAGATTGTAATCGAGAGTTCTGTACTCTGTGCTCTGTGCTATGTGGCTCAACGCGGGCTCTCGACTCTCAACTACTCGGCGTGGCAGTTTGGACAGTGACGAGGGTCATAGAGTCGGGGCCAGGAGAGTCGCGGGCGGCTGGGGTGAGGAGCGCCTTCTTTGGAGGATATACCTATGGATAAAACTATATTGAATATTTTTTACTAAACACATATTTACAAGATTCTCATATCATTCTTATTAAAGTGATTTTTTTTCATATTATGTTTTTAAGTGTTCATATTAATTTCTTTAGTCTCGTCGTTGGGATGCGTATTTTGTTTGTATATATGTACCTATAGTTAATTTATCTTCTGTTGCGGTCTCGCGCTCTACATCCCAAACTCCCTTACCTGCGATCAACACTATGTATGTTCTCATTAAAACATCAATGTAAATGTAAATACTGTTTAAGTTCGTGTATGTAAGTGTTGTTACTTGTAATATAGCATAATTGTGTTAAAATAATATGAATATAGCTACGAGTAGATAGAGACAGAGAATCACATATCTAGAGACATCTTACAATTAGTTCTAAGTCGTAGTTAGATTAAGTAGCAGACGGAAAGTAAATAAATGTATGCGATGTAATCTAGAAAAAAAGTTGACAAGACAAAGCGCGGCGTTGAGTTTCGCCACCCAACACGCATGTCAGGGCCCCTCCGTCTCTCCTGCCGTATGCGGAATAAAATAGGAATTTAATTATTTATTTATTTAACCTCCTTCAAATTTTAAAAATCTTTAAGTACAATTTGTCGATGTCGAGTGCCAGAGGGCCAACAGTCCCTTATCCCCACCACACGCCACCTCACCCCCACCTCACCCACTAGCACCACCGCTGCGTATTGAAACTTCATTAGCAGACACTTTACATCGCGGGACGAGTGTGTTTGTATTGAGCATTGAATATTGAGATATGTGTAACCTGATACGACAGTGAGGTGAGTCTTGTGTTTGGAAGGCCGTACAGAAGTAGTGTCTGAACACTCTCTCTCTCCCTCTGTATCGCTAGAATTAGAGATGTGGGGTATTTAATGCCTGAAACCAACTTGCTGGAGCGGGAAAATGAGAATTATTTTTATGTAATCATTTTCTCGAATCAATTTTCTCGAATCAAACGAAAAATATAAATATTTAAATATTTTGAAATTATATAAATATTGAAATATTTATATAAAAATTAAAAACTAATTGACTACAATAAGGGATTCCTGCTAATATACACATATGTTTCTGGACAACCAGATGTATAACAGATATACAATATGTATATAGATCTAACCAAACAGTAATACACAAATAAGAGAACAATGTACTCGCACACTGAGTCACGCTACATCTGCATCTGCTCACATTCGTCTACTGTAGCAGAACAACGAAGTAATACTGTTAAATTAATCAATTTTAATTATAACACCGAGGACCGTCGTGGCGCAGAAACACAGTGTCTTTCTGTATCGCGAGGGTTTGTGGGTTCGAAGAAGAATGAAAAATTTTAATTTTCTTCGCTCTGGCAACAAGGCAATGCCTCGAATGGCGGAAAGTGGGGATCGGAGTGTCTTAAAGATAGGTTCCTTCAACCTACGGTTCCCTCTGCCTACCCTGCTATGTGCGGTATATAGCGTGAAGCTTAATAAAAATAAAAAAAATATTTATAACATTTAACATTTGTATAAATTACAGTGGATACAGCTATATAAATTCAGTCAATTCTAATTAAGAGGCACCCGTCTACTTTAGTCACGTCACTCAAGCGACATGATGGATGCGACGCGATATTGGAGCTCAGAGTCGGGGTGCATCATTCATCTCTCCTCCAGCTTCACCACTTCTTTACGATATCAAATTTATTAGGCTTTACTTCACTTTGGATAGAAGCCTACTAAAGTTATGTTGTGCTTTTTAAGGAACATTCAAATATAATTACATAATAAGTTTTTAATGAATTTCTTATATATGTTTAATTTTAATCGTTTATGTTAACACTTACTTAGTACCCGCTTATGATTACTCTACTTTAGTCTCCACTCTCCACAGAAACGCGATCAAATATTCCGGTTAAAGGTTATTCCGACATTGTAAGATTTCTCTTACATTAGCTGGCAGCAGCAAAATTTAACGATGACGTAAAAGAGAATTATTCTGAAATAATATTTGCATTTTAAAGTATATTTATCCGGCCGTCGTAACAATGGAGGGCGTTGTCAACGATATTCAAATAGCTCTAAGCGAAAAATAAAAATATAAATTGCGGAAGGCGACATTACGACGACATTACGCGTAATTGTCCCGTAAGCGACTCGGAGCTCATTGTATACAGATAACATTTTATTCGCGGATTAGCTCTTAGCAGCCTCGACGACGCTTAAGGTGGACTTTAGAGCTTAGCAGAAGCCTTTACTCGGACGTGACTGTTTTTGTTAACGGGAAAGTAGTATTGAAAGTAATAAGCGATTTCGAGCGAAGTACTAATGCGCCAACGATCGACACGCTCGGTGTTCGAGCTTCTTTTCCATATTCTTTTTGAAAAGATTTATATTTATAAATATATATTAAACTGGAAATTATAACAAAAGAACTGAAAGTTAGCAAATGATGTGATCAAATTACCTGTTCCATACAAAGTAAACAAAAGTATGGAACAGAAAATTTGCATAAGAAAATGAGTTACCAAAGTCCTGATCAAATATATCAGAATAGCAAATACAGGAATTCTTCAATCTCATAACAAGCTCTAATGAAGTCACGGACTTAAAGGGCGAGGGCGGGAGGACGAGAGGACGAGAAGATAAGAGGATGCGAGGACGAGAGGACAGCAGACCTAAACCAACAGGGAAACATAAATATGTGCACTTTCATAAGAGTTTCCTTTTAATTTGTTTCACATCGAGTTCGCGCCGTCGCAACCGTCTCGTATTAAAGGAAGTGACAATGATAGATTTCTTAGTCATTATTTTTTTCTTCAGATATTTAATTTCATATGAAAGTCGTACCTATTGAGCTTCCCGCATAAGACAAGTCTTACGAAATATGGAATCAAAGGTTATCGATTTAGTTCCCGTTATAATGATACTTGACAGTCACCGAGGTGCGCTGTGCCTGTGTCAGCCAGCTCGGGCGCGCTATTGTCGACGGACGCTCTACATTAATTCCGTCAGCTTTCTTTCTGTTTTATTTTACTCCAATTCTCATTTACTTCCCTACATTTACTTTAAATTTGTGTTAGATTCTTCCTAACGCGTGTCACGGGAGCCGAGCTCCAGTGAAGTTGTATTTATATAGTTAATTAAAAGAAAATTTCCATGCACTTCATGTGTTGATGAAGTAAGATAAAATACTAATCTTGATTCACGTTATATGTACATCCTAACTTTAATTAAAGGCGGGGAGACCTACTGATAAGTTATTTATTCTCGACCTCTATTTAGTAGATTGTTGTGTCGATGGCATCCTATCAATGCATGGTCCCATCATACTGAAAAAGCGAGAATGCCAGATATCGAACCCACGACCATCGTCTTCATCACGTTGCATAACAGTGATTAGTATCAAAATTTTTAACATTGTAAGTTTTAGATGATTCAGGAAGTATCCTACGGAATACTTAAGGAATAATATTCAAGTATAGAGTACTATCTTCACTCACGAAGCCTTTGCGAGAGCAGTATTCAAACAGCAAAGTTATAAATGTGAATACTTTATAGTATACAGTAAAGGCACATTAATTTGTCCAAATTATTAATTACTTCTAACAAGTCTCTACATGTTGGGGCAAGGACTTTAATTTACGTAATATCATATATATTATATATCAAATCTTTATACGAAAGGCTAGTAAAATTATATGAGTACTGAAAAAAATTTGAAATTATTTGAAACTTGTTCACATTGTCACTTGACTGAGAAATTTTGACAGCTGTAGCGTTTCTGTATGATGATGTATACTAAGCTATATTCATCGTTAAACATGTTTAAAATAACAAAAGTAAGATTAATAACATCCTCCATAAGGGAGCCGGCACCAGCGGAAGGCAATAAGTGCGCAGCAACGCGGAAGGAGCCAGGCTACGTTAATACGTGCGTGAAATCATGTAATTTGCTACATCCAAGTTTAGCCTTGTTTAGATGAAGGGAGGCTTAGACGATAGACGATAGAGTACAGAAGAGGGGGTTGGATGTGGGGGGAAGGTTGAGGAGAGGTTGTATCCATCAAATTAGTGAGCAAATCATTCGGACCGAGTTCTAGGCCGAAACTGCCTAATATTATAGACAGGATCGCACTTACCTCATGAAAATATCAAGTGAGAACATTTTTACGCTTGTAACGTATGTATGTCGGGGCTTGTCCGGGCTTGCCAAGGCTTGCTTACATTATTGATTATGCATTACATTACATTATTGTATCTGTAAACATGTAAACATGAATTTATTGGAATATATGTATATTTATACGAATAAATGAATATGTATGTAGGGATATAACCTAGCTTTAGGGAGCGTGGAAGGAGTACGTATGCCGAACTGTGATATTAAATCTATAATTTATTACATTTTGTGAAGAGAATACTTCATTCTATTCATTTTTCACAATTATTTTATAGAAAATAATTTATAAATTACTGGTTGTCTATAAATGTAACCATATGGTTACACTTTTAAAAAGAATACGCCTTCAAACGTAACATTTGACAATCAAATCAACGGAAGCAACGCAAACAAACCAACACTTAGAGCCACAGCGAGTTGTATTGTAATCATAATGCTACAAAATCGTATAATAAATTTACTGAGCATATTTTAATAGCAAATTTATATATATATATATATATATATATATATATATATATATATATATATATATATATATCTATATATATATATATATATATATATATATATATATATATATATATATATATATATATATATATATATATATATATATATATATATATATATATATATATATATATATATTATATATATATATAATATATATATATATATATATATATATATATATATATATATATATATATATATCTTCATCCACTTTGCATTATCCCGGCCTATTGCCAGGGTCTGTTTTCCTACTTAGTCTACTCCACTTTGCACGGTCTTGAGCATCCTCAGTGGTTAGTCCATTGGCTCTCATGTCGTGCGTCACGACGTCCAGCCATCGCTTCCTTGGGCGTCCGGGGGGTCTCACTCCAGGGACAGACATATCAAGGCATTTTCTTCCGATGTAGTTCTTAGGCCGGCGCAAAACGTGGCCATACCATCTCAGACGACGCTCTTGGAGCTTATCCGCTACGTCACGGACCCCAAGACTACCTCGAATGAATGTGTTGCGTATGCAGTCAGCCCGAGTAACGCCACACATCCACCTCAGCATCTTCATCTCCGTTACGTGAAGCTCCTGAGTGTGCCGAGATAATGCTGGCCAACATTCGCTGCCGTATAGAAGAACTGGTCGGATCATGCTCTTGTATATCAGCCCCTTGAGTTTGGGCGGTATTCTGCGATCGCAGACCACACCAGTGACCTCCCGCCATTTGGCCCAAGCAGCGCTAACCCGGGCGTGGACATCGTAGTCGATGCCTCCGGACTCGTGCATAATGGATCCAAGGTACCTGAACTTCTCCGACTTAACGGCTGGCTCAGGCCCGATGTGGATGGTGCTCGAGTCTGGGTTCCCGCAAGCCATGTACTCGGTCTTTGACACATTCAGTTTAAGACCACCGTTCTCAAGCGCACCCTTCCAGGCATTCACTTTACGCTCCAGCATCAGTCGGTTCTCGTCAATGAGTACTATGTCATCGGCATACATCATCAGCCATGGAGGCTGGTCCTGGATGTGAGCCGTGACAGTATCTAGCACTACATTAAACAAAAGTGGACTAAGAGCTGAGCCTTGGTGAACCCCTACTGTAATTGGGAAGGGTTTGGTATCGCCAACAGCGGTCCTAACTGTAGAAACAGAGTCGTTGTACATGTCTCTGATAATAGCAACATAGGATTCAGGGATCCCTTTGGATCGCAGTGCCCTCCAGATACATTGACGTGGCACACAGTCAAAGGCCTTCTGCAGGTCTAAGAATGCCACATGCAGAGCTCTCCTCTTTTCCCTGTGTGCCTCCATCAAAATTCTGAGGGCAAAAATGGCGTCCGTAGTGCCTGATCCTGGCTGAAATCCATATCGACACTCAGAAACAGTACACTCTCGGCGGAGCCTGAGGGCAATCACGCGCTCGAAGAGCTTCATGGTGTGACTCATAATCTTAATGCCCCTATAACTACCGCAATCTTGAACACTGCCCCTTCCTTTGTAAATAGGGGTAATAAAACTGTGCCGCCATTGATGTGGCATCGTCCCAGTGTTCAAAATGCGGTTAAAAAGATCAGTAAGCATGAGCACACCACGAGAGCCTAACGATTTCCACGCTTCGATCGGAATATCGTCAGGTCCCACCGCCTTGCCGTTCTTCATGCGTCGAAGACAATTCCGAGTTTCATCTAGGGTTATTGGAGCAATAAGTCCCAGGTTAGGAGGTGGTTCAGACGGAATACTACCCGGGTGCTGAGTATTCAGCAGCTCCAAGAAGTAACTTCTCCACCTCTCCTTCACAGAAGCATGACTACAAAGCAGCTTGCCCTGGGAATCTCTGACGCAAAGACATTTTGTGATATCTTGCGTCGCTTTATCCCGAGCACGTGCCAATTTGTAGATGAGCTTCTGCCCCTCCACAGTTTCAAGTTTATCATATAGAGGTAATAAACTTTCACTGCGGGCTCTGGCTACAGCTCTTTTGCTGGCACGTTTCGCTGCTATGTACTCCAGTCTGTCTTCAGGAGAGTTGGAACGCTGCCACTCCTTAAATGCAGTCTTCTTATCATGAATCACCTCCTGTACCTTGTCATTCCACCACCATGTCTCCCTGTCCATAATACGTCCTCCCTTAGAAACGCCAAGAACATGTTTACCAGCCGTAATAATTGCTGACTGAGCTCGATCCCAAGCATCCTGAGCAGTTTCGGTGTTAGTTGTTAAATTTTGACTGTTAACCTCTGCCAGAAAGTCGGTCTGCATCGGTCCATTCAGCAACCACCACTTGATCTTAGACTTACACGTCTCGGCTAATTTCTTTATCGGGGTAACGACATAATCCATGACAAGAAGACGATGTTGGGCCGTGAGGCTTTCACCAGGAATGACTTTACAGTTAGTTACCTTGCCAACATGACACCGCCTGGTCAATAGGTAATCTATTTGGGTTGAATGGAGTCCACTCGCATACGTAATAAGGTGCTGCGGACTCTTTTGGAAGAACGTATTCACGATGGCCAGATCAGATGCAATAGAGGTTCTTAGGATATTTTCGCCCTCTATATTGCGGCGACCGTGACCAAAACCACCGTGGACACGTTCATACGTATCCGCAGCCTTACCCACGTGACCGTTAAGGTCTCCCCCAACTATGATCACCTCGGTAGATGGTGTAGCGAGTAGAACGTCTTCATATTGCTCCCAGAATGACTCCTTTTCGGCCCCGCTACAACCAGCCTGGGGAGCGTAAGCACTGATTAAGTTGGCGATAGCCCCCTCAACCAGTACCTTCACCCGCATCAGGCGGTCGCTGCGTCGGTCAACTTCGAGGAGACCATTCCGTAGCTCTTCAGATAAAACTACTGCTACACCAGTTTTACCGGAAGGAGACCCAGTGTATATGAGCTGGTAACCCTGCCCGATGATACGGGACTTATATATATATATATATATATATATATATATATATATATATATATATATATATATATATATATATATATATATATATATATATATATATATATATATATATATATATATATATCTCAGAGGGTGTCTAGGCCAATTATCTGTCCGATATTTGGTTTTCGGCATACGGGTACGCGACCCCGGGGCCTCGAGCCACCACTTTCATAACCCTATCCAATCCATGTAAGTGGTGTCCCTCTCCTATACTCCAAGTCTTTCTGCCTCTTATTCCCTTTCCTTTCTTGGTTTCTCCCAGTAATGGGTTTGGAGGTCAGATGGCAATCGCTCCACTAAAAACCACTTCGCCACTAGTATGGATCGATTCAGAAAAAAAGCTGGGTATGGCTAGGGCGTCGCCGTTAAACGACGCGCAGGCACATCGCCCTACACCTGCGATAAGTGGGCAAGGGCTACCGTGTCAAGTACGGGCACGGCTAACGACGTCAGTACCCAGACGGAAACTCCGCTTTGCAACATGGAATATTGGCTCTCTAACCGGACGATGCAGAGAACTCGCAGATGTACTCATGAGACGTCGGGTCCAGTGTGCTTTCCTTCAGGAAACTCGCTGGAAGGGCAATAAGTCTCGTAACATCGGGCAGGGTTACCGCCTTATATACACTGGGTCACCTACAGGCAAAAACGGTGTAGCGGTAGCGCTTTCTGAAGAGCTTCAGAATGGGCTTCTTGAAGTTGACCGTCGCTGCGACCGCTTGATGCGGATAAAGGTACTGAACGAGGGCGTTATCACAAACTTAATCAGTGCTTATACTCCCCAGGCAGGTTGTAGCGCTCCCAGAAGGTCTCCTTTTCAGCCGAAAAGGAGACCTTCTGGGAGCAGTATGAAGAGGTACTACTCGCTATACCGTCTACCGAATCAGTCTTAGTTGGGGGGACTTGAACGGCTACGTGGGTAGGGTCGCTGAGGTGTATGAACGTGTTCACGGGGGTTTTGGATATGGTCTTCGCAATGCAGAGGGAGAAAATATTCTAAGAACCTGCATTGCATCTGATCTGGCTATCGTGAACACTTTCTTCCAGAAGAAACCTCAGCACCTTATAACGTATAAGAACGGGTCCCACTTAACTCAAATTGATTATTTGCTGACTAGACGGTGTCATATAGGCAGGGTGACCAACTGTAAGGTCATTCCCGGCGAAAGCCTGACGGCCCAACATCATCTCCTTGTCATGGACTATAATGTTACTCCGAAAAAGAAAGTAGCCGAGAAACGCAAGCCTAGAATTAAGTGGTGGTTGTTGAATGGGCCGATGCAGACCGACTTCTTGGCGGAGGTGGAGAGTCAAAATCTACTGACTAACACCGAGACCGCTCAGACTGCATGGGATCGAGCTCATTCAGCAATCATTGCGGCGGGCAAGCGAGTTCTTGGTGTTACTAAGGGTGGGCGTGTCATCGACAGGGAGACATGGTGATGGAATGACCAGGTGCAGGGGGTGATTCAGGAAAAGAAGGCTGCGTTTAAAGAGTGGCAGCATTCCAACTCTCCTGAAGACAGACTGGAGTACATAGCAGCGAAACGGGCCAGCAAAAGAGCTGTAGCCAGAGCCCGCAGAGAAAGTTTGACGCCATTGTACGATAAACTTGAAACTGTGGAGGGGCAGAAGCTCATATACAAACTGGCTCGTGCTCGAGATTAAGCGACGCAGGATATTACAAAATGTCTTTGCGTCAGAGATTCTCGGGGCACGTTGCTTTGTAGTCATGCCTCTGTGAAGGAGAGATGGAGAAGCTACTTTAAGGAGCTGCTGAACACTCAGCAGTCTTGTAGTCTTCCTCCTGAATTATCTCCTAACCTCGGACTTGTTGCTCCAATAACCCGTGACGAAACTCGTAATTGGTTAAAACTCGAATGTTGGCCAACATTATCTCGGCACACTCAGGAGCTTCACGTCACGGAGATGAAGATGCTGAGATGGATGTGTGGCGTGACGCGGTCCGACCGCATACGCAACACATTCATTCACCAAGAGCGTCGCCTGAGATGGTATGGCCATGTTATGCGCCAATCTGAGAACTATGTCGGAAGGAAGTGCCTTGACATGTCTGTCCCTGGAGTTAGACCACCAGGACGCCCAAGGAAGCGATGGCTGGATGTCGTGACACAAGACATGAGAGCCAATAAATTATCCACTGAGGATGTTAAAGACCGTGCAAAGTGGAGTAGGCTCAGTCGGAAGGCAGACCCTGGCAAAAACCGGGACTAATGCCAAGAAGAAGAAGAAGAGGAAAATATGAATATATATATATATATATATATATATATATATATATATATATATATATATATATATATATATATATATATATATATATATATATATATATATATATATATATACTAACGACCCGCTCAGACGTAACATTTACGTTTAAAGGAACTACGACTTTATAGAACTGATATAACGCTTTTAGTATTAAAGAAATTTTCATTTCTTTTTTAAAAAATGTATTCATTTGATACCACCTTCTGAATTAAATTCAGCTTGATCACTGCCACCAGGACCTGATACATATACATACTATGTAAGTCATCACATCAAGGTTCTTCTGCCGGCAGAGATCGTACTAAAGGAAAAATTGCGAGGTCAGACCGGCGGCGGCGGCGGTGAAGTTAATTTCTGAGAAACACGTAGCACCGGATGGAGTTACTGGAAGAGATCGGGATTGTAGAGGGAAGGGAGGAAGCGCCGAAGGAAGAGGGAAGGGGAGGGGAACGTAATCCACCTCGAAGAAGGATCAATTGCTGCTAACTGCACTTTGAAAATGAATTGATCTCCAAGAGAACAAATCTCCTGAAGTGCGTGCTTAAGCGAAGGAGAGAAATATATTCTATCCTTCCAATCTGATATATGTATGATATATGTATATATATATATATATATATATATATATATATATATATATATATATATATATATATATATATATATATATATATATATATATATATATATACATATATATATATATATATATATATATATATATATATATATATATATATATATATATATATATATATATATATATATATATATATATATATATATATATATATATATATATAAACATATATATAAATTTACGTTCAGATTAAATTTAATATACGATAAGGCTACGACTACTCGCTATGGCTGACTGCATGCGATTGTTGTCACATTAATTGTCAGATAAATGTTAATGCTTCCTTCATCTAAGAACACAAAATGCCTCATTGATTTTTGTCATTTTAAAGTTTACTAAAGCAATGTGTGACTGTTCTATACATTGCTATCACATCCAGCATCATATAAATATACTTTTGTGTCATCATGTTTTCTTTGTTTCTCTTTTCAGTACAACAATATTAAAGTACATTACAATATTGCCCATCTGATGCCAAAAGCCGGCGATGGCTATGTTCCGAGTACAAGTTGCACACACACGTCACATACGACTACGCAAATAGTAGCAGCTATGCACGATGCAGATAGCACGAGCTCGAGCTCGAGCGACTCGAGCGCCCCGAGCTCGTCCTAACTGCCACTCACAGCCTCGATCTGCATGCACTTCGCACTTACACTTCACTAAACACGCTCAGATTTTTGTAAAATTTTAAGGGAATAGTGCCAATTCTTATCTGCATATCTCTCAAAAGCTTTTTTTCTTAAATTTCAGTTTATTGTCGTTTCGCGAATCATATTTGCAAGTTAGCTTGTTTTATTTTAAACGTTTATTTGGTTTTTGAACCAAATTTACAATTGTGTTCTTTTTTATTCAATACATAACACAGGTATGCAACAGGATAAAATATGGTTGGATGTTATAGAAAGTGCGAAAGCCATAGAACACAACTGGCAAGGAGTGGCGGCGACTGCGAGGCGACTGACCTTTAATCTAACGCACTGTTTGCGGACAGTTGTGTAGTGTAGTGTAGTGTAGTGTAGTGTAGTGTAGAGTAGTGAAGTGCAGGAACACGTGTACCTACTGACTACTGTACACCCTTGTAGAGGCGAGCTGTCGGAAGCGAACATTACGCCTTGATGATAGATGGCACTCCCGCGACTGCGTTGTTTGGAAGCTTTTACTTACATGTTACCTAAATGTACCTTAGCTTTATACACATTTGTAGAAACAAATATAAAGTGATGGCAACTTTAACAAACATTTGCTATTGTAACCTGCGCTTAAACTTCGGTATTCTCCATCGAGTAATGCTGCTCCGACAATATTGCTGGAATGTTCTCCAATCCATGTTTTATTTATTTATGCATTGGGTAAATTTCTGATAATTTTCAAAATAAAGAACAGTAATATCTATTAAATGATCCGCTCAGTGACAGGCGACAACGTCAATTTCGCATCATTACACTGTGTGTAATGAACCCGCTCCCTGCGCGTCTGCGCGTCTGTGCCTCGACGCGCTTATCGCGTATAGCTCTGTACATAATAATTTGTTAATGGTTTCCTGTCAATGCGGCAATTTATTTAATATCTTCATTTCCCATAACCATAACCGGAATCGTAACCATTAAATTGTGTAAACACGAACACGACGCGAAGCCCGAAATAGCTCTATTTCCAATTTGAGTAAACTGCCGCTAAATATACCGTATAGAGACGGTAGAGCCGGAAGAGCCGGGCCAGCCCCGCCGTGCACGTCAGCCGCTCTCTCTGTGCTCCTGTCATATTGTTGACTTTTAAATATTTATTCAAATGCTTTGATATACAATCTTTGTACTCATTCTGAATATTTTTTAAATATTAAATGTTTTAAAAATAATAATATAATAATAATAATAAAAAATAACTTTATTTCTCCACATAATGCAAGCATAACAAGAAAAGTTTAAACTAGGATAGATAGGTATTATTTACAGTTATGTGAGACTGACACTTGTACTAAGCTCTAAGGTTGTGTCTAGAACTAGTCGCCAGGCTCTCACTCACGAAATTGATTAAAATATAAGTAATAATAGTAATTTATTGCGAGTAAAATTTTACATAGTATCATTAAGATACTTATATTATATGTAGATATATCTTGCTAAAATGGTTATTATGACTTAACACAAGTGATTCCTTACATGCCTGTACCATAAAAATTGGTACAGACTATTATTATTCTTTTTCTAACATTTATAAGAACGAAAATGGCAACAGTACTCTCGCAGGTCGTAAAATTTGATGCGATTCGGCTTCGACCGGTGAGCGGCGAGCGGCGAGCGGCGGGCAGCGAGCTGGGCCATCGAGCTGAATCGATACAGCAGCTGCTTCAGCGCAGCGCTTCCGGGAATTACTAGAACAGCTATATGTGTATTGAACATTTGAACATTTATATATATATATATATAAAATATATTTTTATATGATTGCTATATCTGAAAATTTGTTGTATATATATTTCAGGAAGTTTTAATTTTTCTTGTCTCCTTGGATACAGCGTACTAGACAATTACATTTCTACACTATTTATTAAAATCTGTGGCTACCGAAAGATAAAAGAAAATGTATACCTGATCTACGGAAGTTCACATATTTGTGTAATAATTCGTTTAAAAAACCGGTAATATACAGATCGTTTTACCTTTTAGTTTAAAATAACTACACCCGTTATAATGTGGCAGGCTAGTTTTGTTTTTGCGGGGTCAAGTCAAGGAAGCGACGGCTCCGTGTACGGGAGCTGGATGAGCATTGAGCACCCTCCATCCTGCTGTCGCTGTCGACTCGCAAGTACGTCGTTAAAAGTAATCACCGCCATATATGATATGAACACTAGACAGTTTACTACAACTATCTGCCCGCTCGTTCCGTTGCTCCGTCGCTCTGTCGCCCCTTGTCGTGACACTGTGACACTCAGGTGTTCCTGACTCTACCCACGATTTTATTCTTATAGCTTCTTCCGCCGGAAATTACGACTAAGGCTATTATTTTCCCTCGATATAGAGTCAATGGGTTGATAAATGATTTTATCGATGGTAACGATCGATTTATATCGCATAATAGTATATAATATATATTAGATTGAGGGAAAAAAACCATTATTTTTGCGTGAAATTTAAGACTTTATCTTATTAACATGTTTGGGATTGTCAGATTTACAACTGTACTGCCGTCGACCATCAGCTCCAGAGCGATGCTAACTAAACTACTAACATGTCGGTCAACTTCAATCATTTCCGTGGTTTTATCGACATAAGCGACGATGGGCCTGCTTGTGCTTCACAAGATCATTTCACTGTCTTTAACAAGCAAACACATACTTACATACATACATACATACATATGTACATAAATGATGTTGACAAAATGGAAGCCTTTTCTGTGCAGTCTAAGCAAAGGATAAATGTAAGAACAGGTATTGTGAATGTCTGACATAGCAGTAATTTGCATGGGCGGTGTAGACTCGTAGCAGCTATACACATAGCTATACAGCTATATAGTATAATATAGTATAGTATAGTACAGTACTAGGTGCCGCGTAGAGATGTAGCCGGCCAATTTGAATATAACAATGCGACGCTACAGACTGCGCGGCGCCATCTTGCTTACAGAGTGCTTGTGTGCATTTTAATATTCTACCTAGGGATTATTTGTACGTGTGCTGCTAAGCTGAGGTACTAATCTGAGATTTCCACTTTACGTGTTTAGATCTAAATAAATAATATTGTTCATAAACAAATACATTTAAACACAAAATCGTCAAAAAAAGGTATGTGGCTATCACAAGCATGATAGTGTATGTGATAGTGAGATGCATTTTTCTGTGATAGAGTTATCATAACACATATTTTATCATAGAATTTAAATTCAAGTATAAATAGTGTAGTTATGTAATTTAAATTACAATATTGGTGTACAGACAGACGGACCAGCAGGTGAAACTTAAACAAATATAACATAAAACATTTTAACACAATATTAAAAAATATTTCTACGTATAAAAGCCAAATGTGAGTTCTATAACCGTTGACAGTTCTCTTTGTTCCACACTTACTTAGCCTAGCTGTGTATGTAATTATTATAGATATATATCATCGTAACAATGGAACAGAAAGTGCTAAGAGTGGAGTTCCTCAGGGAGCATGCCTTGTATGTCCCGAGAGCCATAATGCGCCATATTTAGAGGCGATAGCATTAGCATACGTTAGCTTTCACCAGAAACTTAACACGATTGTAAGTAAATTATGACTCTCGGTTGGCTTTACCGTGCACTTTTGAATTTGCACTTTTCTGTAAAGCAAGAATATTACAATGCAAGAATATTACATTGACATATGAATGTAGTTATTATATTTAGTATTTTAAGTAAGAAAAAAATATATACATATTATAATTATACCCATACCTTCAAAATTGGCTCATTCTGGAAGTGAACCCAGAAATAAAATATTTAGCGTTATAGTCCAATAAATAATGCAAAAATAGAGGCTTCCTAAGAGCCTGTTCCTGAGAGGACAGGGCGCGTGGTGATAACGAGCGAGCTTTAAACACCACATTGGTTGCAAATATCTGCTTTTGATGGGATAAGCCCTCGACCTCGACATTAGCGTCTAACTAGGCTCTCTGAGTGCTAATGAGGCCTTTGTATTGACGCGAACATGAGTATAGCTTTAGTATATATTGAAAATCTCCATATAAGCTTTTATTGCAGAGTCGTTGAGGGCGACAGGAAAAAAATGGATTCCTTTTGTTTGAGAGTAATATAGAGAGGTCTCTAGTAAATACTCTGTTATCTATCTACATGTCGTCGTTTTGTATTGATACTTTGACGTTCAGCGAGAGAACTTGTTTTATTTATTTATTTGAACTAGCGGTGATATTACATAAGTGTATAGTAGATCGATAGGAAAAATTTAATTAAATAAATAATATATATATATATATATATATATATATATATATATATATATATATATATATATATATATATATATATATATATATATATATATATATATATATATATATATATATATGTTTTAGGTATAACTCTATTATTCTACGAATGCGATATGCGGTCCGTTTGTGCATCATTCATTTAGTAGACTTGATCAGTTGTTAGTCTTCCACAGAATCGGTTCCAGATATAGGTAGAAATACTACAAATATGAAAGCAAGAAAGTAGCATAGGATCTAGTGACCGTTGACGTCTTTGCAACAGTCTAGTGCGTACAATAGAATGTCTTGAAACATTGTGGAGCGACTAGCGACTAGCGATTAGCGACTACCACAATAGCACGTTTATAGACAACTGAAGTATTATACAATGTAGCAATATGTCCATGTCCGGTTGTAACATACGAGCATTGCCCGTATTTATATATATATATATATATATATATATATATATATATATATATATATATATATATATATATATATATATATATATATATATATATATATATATAAATAATACATAACGCATGTCACGAAGCCACTTGCGCATTATGAGTTCACTGACTTCGCTTAATCTGCTCTTCGTGCGTTTAAAATAAACTTTTCTATACTATTTTGAACTCTATGCCTTATATAATAGAACCTTAGGCTTTTCACCACATGTACATAATAAAGGCTCTATTGTATGCAAATATACGCTTTGTGTGTAGACATTTAGAGGTGTATTTTGCATGGCGTTGACCGTCACCGGTCGCGGATACATTACCGGTGATCAGTTAGTGTCATGCGGTTTATGCAATATGAAACGTTTATCGTTCGCGTTCGTTTTCATTTTAATATTAATATATGCGAGTGTAATTAATTTAAGAGTTGACAAATTAATGTTATTTAACTGAGTGCTTACACTCACACTCACACTCACACTCGCACAGGTACGTGTATACGTGGACGTATATATCGTGCACGGCTTTAATTTTTTTGTTTGATGTTATGTATACATAATAATTACCAGGCAGAAAGGACCTTGTGTAAAGACATCTTGTTCTCCGAGTTCCACCCAATTTGATGAGATGATGTTAAATCCCAGAACACTGTGTTTCGTCATATCAAGAAATAAATAAATATAAAAATCATTATAAAAGCCCCCGAGCAGAGATCGAACCTAAAACCAATTAAAACCAAACTAACGCATCTTTAGGCGGACGTCTTTAGGGCGGCAGACAGCCTGCCAGCCCACGGCTCTGCACGGTAATTACCATAATTATTCTAAATACGACAGTACCTACTACCCACTGCGATGTGGACGATGTGGTTTTTACAAGTACGAGTACTAAGTACGAGTACATCTCGTATCTCGTTAGCAACAGCTGGCTCTCTTCTATTTGAGTGTTTCAAGGAACCCCCTTCATCCCGTACCGCGTTCCCGGTACAATTCCAGGAATACCTAATTACTTTAACTTACTTTGCCTCTCGAATAAGAGGCTAATTCCAACAACTCTACTCTTACAACTTCTCAGAAACATCGCGTCGTCTCTAACGAACTCCTTTGAGTAAATATCATAATTACAAGCAAATGGAGCTATTTATATATATTAGTTTTACATTTAGAATATTAATACTTGTTATATTAATATTATTTGGCTTTAAAAATAAAAATTGTAAATTATTTGTTGAAACGATTATTGAAGGTATTATATCTCTACTTTGAAGCTTATACATTATATACCTATTGCTTAGGTTTCAAGCCAACTGATATTACGGATCATTTTATTTTATCTATTATTTAGACTTGGAGATGATTTTATATGCCCATATGCACATATGTCATCGCAGAGCAGTGTATCGACTACTGACCGTCAGGGCGCGTGCTCGCGATATTCGTGGGTTCGATTATCGATATATGTACAGCAAGAGATTATTTTAAAACTAATTTCTTTACTATGTTTTACAAAACGAGTTAAAATTGTGAAAAATAAAGAAAGGAGTTTCTGATACGTTATTTTTTTTACTTATTTTAGTGAGTCTCAATAGTATACTTTACAATTACATATAATTTAAATAGATAGAGTAAGTAGCAGCGAGACTAGAGCCTCGAGGCGGCAGGCAAGAGGCAAGAGGCAAGAGGCAAGAGGCAAGGAGCGACGAGAAATTGAAGTGTGATTGCTGATGAATTATTATCGCTGCCGTTTAACGCCGCGACGACGGTACCTCCTATATTGCCTCCATTTATTCATACAAGCCCGAATGACAAATATATTAGACATCTGTCTACATAGATATATTAGGTAGTCGCTAATTTTTATGTACTTTAGCTGATCTATTGTATTTCTACATCAGGTGTTCCGGATCCTTGCTTTTTATATGTCGATGGAAAGTGCTTCACATGTTCGATCAATTTTGTTATGGTAGCATTTCATCATTTCTGATAATTCAGCTGGACTACTTTGCTACTGCATCAGGTCTTCAAAATATATTATAGCTTAGATTTTTTTTAGACCTGATAGGTAAAGAATAAAAAAAACAATGTAATTTGAAATTTACTACAAATTTAGTGTAGCATAGAGTCGTTAAGTCTCCCCGAGGTTATCTCTGACAACCCGTATGCTAAGCGTGCAATAGATATGTGACAACAACGCAGACTGACAATAATAAATTTATTAAGCAATTACAGTCTAAGGCGGCAATTGTACATCTCCGCGAGGCAATTAGATGCACTTGCTTAGTGCGTGGGTAATTAGGGTTCCATGCGCGTTCGTGAGATGGCCCGTTACGTAAGCGATGGTACTATATGAGAAAGTCACTTTATGTTATATACATATACCTACACTGATGATTAAATCTCTTAAAATGTTTGTTTGTTTGTGAATAGTCACAATAATAGTGTTGCGCATAAACTCATATACACGTAACAGAGTACACAGGCAGGCACTCCTGTTTAGTCACTGCGTCCTCCATTGACTGCCGAGGATCGCCAGACCATTCGAGTTAAGTTGCAGAGTTGAACCCCGAACTTTGCTTTGCCACCTGGAGTAGACCGTCGAAGTGTCAACCATGTAGGTACTTATATCTAATATCTGAAAATTAAGTGGAAATTGAAAAAGGAGTGTCCTATCACCATATTCTCCACACTTATATCAGGGGCTATATGTGTGAGTATATAAGAGCTATGCTATTGATTCGTGTAGGCTTATGTAAGTAATACCATGGTCCATGTCACGCGAGCGGTGAGACCCGGCCGAGTGTGGTCGTAGATTCGCATCTTTCATAATAAATTCTCAGCTTCAGTCTCAATTTTCTTTATTATATAATTTTCGTTACAAGTACAAATGGGTAGAATTGGAAATCATTGAAGCTCAATTTGGTTGCTTCGCAAAATATGTGTACGTGAAAAATTATTGATACGTACGCTGGGTAACACAGGTAATGAAGGTACAAGGTGTAATTAGTGAAGCCAGTACACTTCATTCTGCTGCGGCAGAACTAATCAGAAGTTGATGGGTGTACAGGAAATAGCAGAAAATAACACAGAAAATTGTATACATGAGAAGGAACCAAATCGGCTACACACTAGAGTCGCAATGTGTTTACAATGTGTATGTGTGACTCTCTATATGTCTCTCTCTATTGTAACTCAATACAACAATAAATGAAGTCATCAGTGTGTTTGTCTCGCTCGCTGTAATAAAGTCATTACTATCTCGATCGCAATCACGGCCGCATATTGGAATCGAATCGAAAAAACTTATCATATCTTCCAATATACGGTTTTCCGTCGCTATTAAAAATCGTTGGAACGATACACTTCGTCATAACGGCGCTACTCGTGGCCGGCGGCCTCTACTCCTGTACTCGCGAAAATGAATCTTATCATATTATATTTTGGCGCTAAAATTGAAAGATTTATACACATACGAGTATATATCATTTATTTTAGCGTTTTATGCGAAGCTTAGAGGGTTGCGTAATGCGTTATGTGCGGTATGGAAGTGACGTCATGCGCGCAATTGATATGTTGTTTAATAGGATATTTGAGTGCTTGGCTCCTCTGCGTTGATACGCTCTTAGGGAATCGAATGTGCCGCCATCAATCTGCGGATGATTATAGAAATACTGTTATCAAGTTCGTATTGAAATGTAGTCACCAAGATCAATTCTCTCTCGACTTACCTATAGATATAGAAATATTAAAAGGGTATCGTGTCCCAGTGGGACACTGGCTGTCTGTGAGACGGGCGTAAGATGGTTGCGGGTTCAATAACCACTCCGGTAAATACTCTTGTCATATAAAATAGTCTATTTTCATGTAAATATATTTTTTTATAAATCTATAAGTTGCCTGCTTGCTATAGCACGTTATACTAAAATTCCAAAATTTTAAATATATATAATATTTATACTGTATAACTCCGCACATACTTTACATAGATAATACGAAAAAAATATGTAATACTACTACACTTTAAAAGCCCTCTTCTCTATTTTTTCTATCAATCGCGTGTGTCGTAACGTAGTGAGCATGCGCCATTATAAATACATACACGTGTAAACACGTCGGAACCAACAAGCCAGTTGTCAAATTTTCCAAGCCAAAAGCTTCAAAAGCAAAGAATTAGCATAGAAAGCTATCAGTGCGGACGAGTGGTCCCACGCGGCCTAGGCGCAGCGGGACCTGAGTGCCCTAAGTGCCCTTTGTATGAATATAACACGACGCCGCCGCGCGGCAAATATCGCGGCCCTCTCATTAGCATCTAGCACCAACTGTCCTCTAGATATCGGCTCCATTTTAATTGAATGATATCGAATTTTACCTGTGAATGGTACTTTGTCGTTTAAGATATGTACAATAAAACCGAAAGCTTATAAAAATACACAATTAAAAGGTCCACTTATTATTTAACCATTTATTATTTTATGAATAGTGTATGGCGTACCTACTACTACTACTATGTAGGTATACTCGTATACTTACCGTATATACCCTTTTAGGAACATACAAAATAATAATTATTACAATTTTTGTGGTTTTTCAAACGCATCTTTTGATTCTGCTATGAGATTTTTTTAATAAGGTCATGTTAACATTTCTGTTTAAAGCTACACTGCCCTGTAGGCGACATACACATCAGTCATTACCGATCAGGAGACTCTGACTACGATTACCAAATCATAGTTTAGACTTAGCCTATTTGTTTCAAATATTTAGTTTCGATTATTTATGAATGTAACCATTTTTTCGTTTATTGTAAATCATAAAATACAAAGTTGTGTATTCCTTTCGACGCGGGGTAGTGAGGAGAGGGGGGCATAGCAACAAGGCAGTGCATTGTGCGGGAACAAAGAGCCGCTTCTACCGCCCTCAGCCGCCCTCTGCCGCCCTCGGTCGTCCTCAGCCGCCTTGCGCCATAGGCCGCGATCGTCTACTCGTCTACAATCACACTGATTGTTACTCTAATAATCCTTATTCAACTTTTATATAGCGTATAATTTATATGTACGTGTAGTTGAAGAATGTTTTATTGTAAAGGAAGGGATTTCAAGGCCACTCAAACAAGTGTTTCCCTTTTCCTATATAAAATTTTCTATGAAAGTTCCAAATTGTGGATTAATATTCTTATTCCTAGCCATTTATGGATTTTTGAACTACACGACTATTTATTTAATAACTTTCGTTCGTTCATTCCTTAGTTCGTTGCGTTCAGTTTGGATTATTTGGCGTTCAATGTTCTCGAATATAACATTAATAAAACTATAAAAAATATCTATCAAATACACTAAATATCAAAATATCTATCTAACATTAATAAAACAATTTATAATTTTTATATGTATATCAGAGTCGGAATAACTTTCAGACACTTTCCCACTTTAATTTTTGGTAAATGGATATAATGTAAATGTATGAGAATCGATTTAGTTAGACACTGCATCACTGCATCACTGCATCACTGCATCACTGCATCACTGCATCTCTGCTAGATCGGATGAACAATAATATATTTGAGATTGGTGTCTAACAGTGTTGTTCAGAGTGAGCAAAATATTCTAACACACTTCTTATATGTATATACTTGTCACTAGTAACAGTACGACTGTATGGGAGTGTCTGTATGCGGCAAAGGCGGATGTGTGGCAAATCTGGGCGTTAGGAACAGCAGCCAGTGACTTGTTAGGACACTCATCAATTCGTGCACTAAATATTAAGATAGCATAAAGTATAAGTTTTAGTTCCAAAAGCAGTGTCGTCAGTTAAATTTGGTATGTGGTAAAATTATTTGTTATCAGCTCATACATGCTTGTGACGTCATCGCCTTATCGCACAGTCATTAGAACAATTCGCATCTATTGGTTCATTTGAACACTCCATTTCGCCCGATATCGATACATCGCGTTCACACGAGTCCGAGTCCGAGTCCGAGTCCGAGTCCGAGTACGAGTACGAGTACGAGTCCGAGTACGAGTCCGAGTACGAGTCCGAGTACGAGTCCGAATCCGAGTCCGAGTACGAGTACGAGTCCGAGTCCGAGTACGAGTACGAGTCCGAGTACGAGTCCGAGTACGAGTCCGAGTACGAGTCCGAGTACGAGTCCGAATCCGAGTCCGAGTACGAGTACGAGTCCGAGTCCGAGTACGAGTACGAGTACGAGTCCGAGTACGAGTACGAGTCCGAGTCCGAGTACGAGTACGAGTACGAGTCCGAGTACGAGTACGAGTCCGAGTCCGAGTACGAGTACGAGTCCGAGTACGAGTACGAGTCCGAGTCCGAGTACGAGTACGAGTACGAGTACGAGTACGAGTCCGAGTACGAGTACGAGTCCGAGTCCGAGTACGAGTCCGAGTCCGAGTCCGAGTACGAGTAGCAAGTGAGCAAAGACTTACAAAGACTAAGAAAGAAGCACGCTTGGTGTAGTTTAAGAGTAAGAGCTGTTTTAATATCATTATATTTAATTACTTAATGTTGTATGAATGATATTTTAAGTATTTTGGAAATAAGTATTGCCAATTATTTACTTTAGTTAGTGAATATTACAGATCTTTACTTTAAAATAATCGAAAATGCTTATTGTTGAGGTGTCAAATTGTGTATAAATATTGGCACTCGCGCATGGAGGGTTCCGTACCGTTCC
The DNA here is from genome assembly GCA_037127375.1 of Dione juno. Lineage (NCBI taxonomy): Eukaryota > Metazoa > Arthropoda > Insecta > Lepidoptera > Nymphalidae > Dione > Dione juno. The sequence goes on along the minus strand of JAXRJS010000064.1, from coordinate 71,828 downwards.
AATTTATAATAAATTTGTTTGTACTATAAGTTCTAAGTTACCGCCAAATTTCATAACTAGGTCAACAAAATGCATATCTTTTGATTGCGTTTATTTAAAAGTTTGATTTTTTCTGTGCTTCAAGAAGTCATTGACTTGGATATTTTTGATATTAATTTCAGCTTAATTCCTCTACGTGTTTTTGAGAAATTGGTCTTCACGGATGGACAGACAGTCGGACAACAAAGTGATCCTATGAGGGTTCCGTTTTTTTTCCTTTTTGGGTATCGAACCTTAAAAGTACCTAATTACAAAATATGGAAGGAATGTGCATATTTAAAAACATAAAGTCAATCTGGTTTAAACGAAATTCCTTAATAGGACAAGCTTATCGAAGTCGATAGTCTCTGACAACTGAATGAGTGCAGTGAACATATAAAACTGCAGTTTACAGCGAAACGACAACCTTGTGGTCGGAGCGTTTGACCCGCAACTAGGGCGAGGTCCCGATACACCACCGCCTCTTCCCCCTCCCACCTCCCCGATACACGATACACGATATACATATGTATATATGCATATATACATATTTGATATCATATGGGTTTTCAATTTTAAATTCATATATAGATATAACATTATGTAAATATAATCCTCACCACGGACCCAATGCCCGCTGCATTGGGTGCCCGCAGTCGGTACTCGCACATTGAGGTCGACGACACGCTGTCTCCACTAACTGCAACAAACCCTGTTGACATTCATAGTACGAGACTTAGTAATACCTTATTCCACTCGCGTGCCATCAACCATGGGGACATACATAATTGAAACCCCATCACTAAGGAGCTGCTCAAATTATCAGCGATATAAATCTGACATTGACAGTTTGGTAAAAATTATTAACATCGAATTATATAATTTTATGTATATAAAAACTAAAATGTATGTTTTTGTATAGATTAGAATCTGTTATTTTTAACACGAGCGCTACGTTAATATTAACACGAGCGCTACAAACTATGGACCTACTTGTTTTGTTTGTATTTTTGTGTTCGCTCTTGTTATTTTGTCCAAATTTATTTCTCTATTAACTATTTAGACGATCATTATAGACCAAAATGATTCAGTCCGTCCGTCAGTGACAAGTGTCACAAATATTCACGTATGCAAGTACTCTTGGTATCTCTCTCTGTCTCTCTCACACACTCACTCACACTCTATATTCTATCACAATATGACATTTCACTTAAATCGTCGCGAGCTGCATATAAATGAAAACTACAAAAAGCGTATCAAGCGATATGATCTTCGCAAATTCTAAAACAATTGATGACCGCAACAAACGTGGGTCGCTGTGTACGAGACACTTGACAAAGGAGTACTTGTTAATTTATCGATCCTATTGCTATATCATTATTCACGATACTACATTTAAACATTATAATCTGTAAAGTGACCCCGCGACTACCTGCTTACGTGTGCTGCCCGCCTACCACAGAAGCGGCGCACGGCGTGGCTGGCGGAGTGGCGGGCGCGTCTCCGCGACCTCAACTACGAGATATGATCTCTAACATGTAAGGAATTAAGATAGGGAATCTGTTTTGTGTAACGTGGACTCGTGTGCTCGTGTATGTGTTATGCTTACAAAAAGGATATAAAATACATTTTCCGCGTACCTTAGACAGGCACAGTGAAAGTCAGTTGAGCATACATAACTCGACCGCGCTCTATGCCTTACTGATACTGGTAAGTAAAAAAATTGTCCCCCGGCTATGGATCCAATCTAAAACCGTACGCTTATAGTCGACGCTGTCCAGGTCCACTGCGCCACTGCGCCACTGCGCCACTGGCCTCCAAACAGCTAAGACACGTCGGACGTCGGACCGTGTGTCGTTTTGTATTTATTGTTTTATTAATATGAAGACACGACTATGACTTAGATCGCACGTTTTTTTTTAACATTATCCTTAACATATTTAGTTTATGCTTACATCTTATTCATAAGTTGTATAAAGTAGGTCAAGTACGGATACGAACAATGTAATATTTACGTCTACCGTATTTACATAAAATTCATTATTTTGGCATTCCCGTATAAAACGAAATTGTTTCACGTTCAAACGCAATCACGTTATCTTGGGAATATTAGGCTACTGCAATTAGCTCGAGGTAATCAGTAGTACTCCAGCGCTACCCTCCGTCACCCCCTCCCCCCCCCCACTTCCATCTGCGCTCCTCAGACCTCCCTTCCTGACACCCCCGCGTAGTAATTAAACCGGGATTGTATCACTGAAACCATTTAAATTAAAGTAATTTCCAAGCCATCATCAAGCTGTACGTTTCTGCCGATAATGTGCAATACTTACTTAAATGTATACCAATTCTTAGCTTACAGCCGCTCCAGTCGCAACGCAATATCGTCATAAAGATTTTTTTGTTAAAATATTTTCTAGCCGTAACAAAGTCAGTAGGTGCGTAGATATATACGAGTATTTGGCGAATATCTTTTGTACGAGTACCTGTGTATGAGTGAGTATGTGCTGGTGTACTGTGTACATGTATGCATGTGTGTATATATGTACATACGGGTGTCGCAGCGGGAACACCTTAAACACATTCGTCATGTAAAATAGCCTGTCGTCCCATTCAGAGATGCTATTGAGAGAGGCTTCTTCTTGATTTATCGGCCGACCTGCGCGCGACCTTCGACTATTATTATCCTTTACAGCTCTGCTAACGTAAAACTAGCCCTGTGTCACCGTCTTACAGTGCACAGTCAGCTAAGATTAAAATAAAACGCGAAGCAAGTTATGTTTTGCCTGGATAAGTGACTCCGGTGCCCCTGGGGGCCTAGGGACGGAGTTCCTGACAATGGCTCTAAGAAGGTCGGATGACGTCACATTCTGATTTAAATTTTATACTGTATTCTACTTCACGTCAAACATATGTGTATATATATATGTACATATTTCATATCAGGTTAGAAATTCTTTTCGTTAACAAAGCAAAACGATTTTATAATGAACTTGATATTAAAATGAAATGGTTATGTTATATAAATTTACAATATCCTAATTATTATAAATTGTATACTGACGCAGTCTATTGATAAAGATGATGTTGGAATTGCTTGTTATGATCCACAACTAGAATTTTAACATGAAATTTAAAAATAGTTACAAATTTCCATAATGTACGCTGAATTGATTGCGCTGGCTGAGGTATTGTCGTATATTGAGGCAGTTAATTTTGATAAATTTATTGTTCTTACTGACTCAAAAAGTGCATTACAACATTTGGCTCGATGTATCTCGGCTTTTCGAGGAACACCGATAGCCAACTCCATGATTGAAATTATCTTAAAATTAAAATCTTTGAACAAGCATGTTGCACTGCAATGGATTCCTTCTCATATTGGTATCACTGGTAATGAGAAGGTTGATACATATGCCAAAGAAGCCTGTACAGATGGAAAAGTAGTTAATGTATTGCCTTTCTATACGGACTGTATTTATTATATTGAAGAAAAATGTAAAAAATCTTGGCGAGAATACTTTAACAAAAGATCCAAGGAAAAAGGTATCTGGTATAAGACAATTCAACCTCAACCGTGTTATCATTCTTGGATAGATGTATGTAAATTAGACCGGGATAATATTGTGACAGCATTTAGACTTCGTTCCGGACACATCCCATTAAATAAATTTGGTTTCTTAATGAAGAAAACTGTCTCGCCTAATTGTTCGGATTGTGGAATTGTAGAGGATGTTTATCATATTTTAATGGAATGTACCCGTAGTGAACCTTTGATTTCGCAAATTGCAGACAACTCGAAATCTAATATGGCCAAGTTCTTATATAGTATAGTTAAGCTTAATATAAGTAAGCGTAAATAGTATGCAAGTGTATAACTAATATATTTTTAAGTTTATTTGTAACTACTAACCAGAGCAACATAGTTACCCAGTGACTCAACTCTTAAAATGAGAATAAAAAAAATATATATATATATTGACATATTTCGTATACGTTATAATAGGTACTTAGATTCTATTATTTTGTATATATATTTACTCTCCCTTGTATCTTCCTATTTACTTTACAGATTTTATATAACTTCATAAAAGAGATCACTTCACACTTAAAATCACAATGTTGCAATAAACGTGCATTCAAGTCATTTGCTACTGACAACGACATCTATTGTATACACTGAGTACTAACACCTAGCTAACTTCTAAATTGTACAAAATATTTAATTTAGTCACTTCACAAGCATTGGCTCAAACTCAGTTGAACAGCATAGTTATATATCTAATAATTAATAATTCTTTGGTAATAATAATGAATCCTTAATATTAGATATACTATTTGTGTAATCAATTAGTGGCCGTAAAAAAAATTAAGCAAAGTTCTCAGCGTGTTCTCCCTAACCGAAGAGTATGCAGATGAGTGTGTTCGCGGGTTCAAATCTACGTTCAACTTGAATATTTTTCTAATGGTATTTTTATTTCCTTATTGTATAGTAACGCTTCAAAAGTAATCAGAATATTTGAGCATAATTACTTTAATTATTAAAAAAGCTTTAGATTACTTAAGTACCAATAGTGAAGTCGTCAACTTTAATGAATAACCTAAAGGATAGAAACTATCTATATCTCTAATCTATATCTCTATATATAGTCATGTTAGCCTAGCTGTGGGTAAATAATATCTAAAGCGACTTAAATTAATTAAATTAATTAATTAATTTAAAAAATCAAGCTGCGCAGTGTGCTGCTGCGCAGTGTGCTGCTGCTGAGCCTCGACGGTCTCTTTATAATGTACACATAGTGTATATGTAGACTTTAATAACTTGATAGTATGTTTCGATAATAGTAAAATGTCAAGTACACAAGTACCCGTACATACATTACAGCGCTAGTAATACCCTATTCATTGTTTATAGCAAGGACAGTGCATGCGCGTGTACACACTATAGAGTACACACAATAGTCCTGTCTGCAGTAGTTCCGGGTTTGCGCCATAAATCCCGTGACGGACGACTTCCGGTCCCGGCGCATTAGTGCCACCGAATATTAAAAACATAAATTTCATATCTATAAAGTTTTTTATATTATTTAAGGTAGACATCATTTACATATTTTGTATAACAAACATTCTAATATATTATTATTTATAATGGTAAGTTCGTGCATGCCTCCTCGAAGTTGCAATTCGATCAAGCGCTTTATTCAATTAAGCCTTGTAAATATACAGCGCTATGTATTTTTAATTCGTCCAAAATAGACGCTTGAAGGCGCGACGGAGGCGGAGGCGGGATCTTCTTATATTATGATTAATATTGTACGTCAACATCTGAAGGCTTCCTGAATGTGATCTTAAAGTAGAGTCACTTATGTTCAGGTAACGTCGAATAATTTTCATTATTACAATTTTTGTAAAAATTCAATTACAAATTGGTCTTTCTGATCTCATCTGTCTGTACGTCGTCATCACTTCACTTCACATAAAATGAAGACGGCAAGGCAACTTGGAAGACAACTTTCTGTTTCTTTCTCTATCAGTAAGTAAGCTAACTCTGTGCCTAATTTTTAGAAGTTTAACTCTAGAAGAACTACTGCAGGAGGGTAATGATGATTCTCCTGGAATTTATCAAAGCTGCAACTGCAGGTGCTCTACGGGGGACCTGTATATATCCTTTAACATCACGCTGTCTCTTGCATATAGCAGGAATGACACCAGTGCGACACCAGCGCGATTTACGATTCAAAGACGCTCAGAGACGATTTAACGAAATGTACAGCCATTCCGTAAATATTAATATATTTTGTTATTCAAAAAGTTACTGACCTCGTTAGAGACTGACTTTCTGACTGAGTCTGACTATAAATAATCATTTCGGATTAGTAGAAGTACGCAAAGTGGCGTGACTTAAGTAGTAGAGTTATTCCTTTGTGAACGAGAGATGCGTTGTAAATGTTTAATTGGTCCGATCCAGACCCACTAGAGCAGACAGCTCAGAGATTGTAGAAGTTGTTAATATAATAGTATCTAATAATACAGAATGGCGTCCTGTGCAGACTGTGTTTCGCACTTTCTAGATTGAAATACTAACTTTAAGTTGGTATTATTTTCATAAATAAAAAAAAGCAAATCGCTTAATTTTGTTGAACGAGTTGATTTATGAAAGTGGCCCCTTTGTTACTTCATAATAAGAGTTGCACGTCGGGACATGACGAGATAATAAAAGATTTGAGTGACATTTTATATAAAAAAGTGAAGCGGCGAGTCTCGCTCTCGCCGCATACATGTGCGAGCACTCGAGTACGCGTGAGCTGAAAAAAGGGGTCGTTAGTTAATTTCAACGTCGACAAGTTATACAAAAAGCTCACCCTCCTTTAGAACAATAAGGTGACGTCACATTTGTATTTTTATTTATATTTTTTTTGAAAACCAATTTATTGATGTCGTATAAACAAACTATCCCTTGAGAGTTGTGACAGTGACAAGAGACTGTGGCGAGGATTTTATATAGAGTTAAGGTTAGAGAATAGCGATATACGTATATTTATTTTGTGTAATTTTTTTATTATTTTATAACAATTATTTATATATTAACATAATTAATTATTCGTAAATATTATCTCTTTGTTATAAACCTTCTGTATCATACTTTCCAAGGAAGATTGTCATGAAGAGCTGCCTACAGAGTATATTAGTAAAGTAATTAACATACGAGTGCACTGTTGTGTTACGATGTACGTAACAACTGTCTGTATTCTAACCATTTGGAGTTATAGTTTATTAAAACATTTTATTATCTGTTATACTGTTTTATGATAATATTAATTTATCGTTGGTACTTAGTACTTACACTAACTGCGGTAGCTTTTAGTAACGAGTAACGAGTAAGAGTAGTCCTGTTCGGAAGTCTCTCGTCCACTTCTCACATACGTGTACATGTATTCGACAAAAGAAACGTTTAATATATTTCTAAGCGTGCTAAGCGTACAACCTACACGCAGGTTCGTACACAAGTTGACACTTTACTTGTCATCATAATATTGTTACCAAATACAATATCAAAAAATGTTTACGTAAATACATATATTTGACGGATGAATCTCTTCCCTCGCAGTAAATAGACGTTGTTTTCTCCTCAGGATATAATGTCCTGCGCAAATAGTGTGTAGTGTATACCGACAACCACCCCTACACCCATAGGTACACCCTGACAGGGCAAACACGTCAGCTACACACGGCACGGCTCTTACCGACTCTCTGCGGCACACTCTTGTGGCACCAGCGGCTATACGGTGATCAGACAAAATCACACTTAAATCCTTGGCCATAGAGGTGAAATTAGCGTAAAGGGGCAAAGATCAAACAGGAAGCTCTAAGGGTGTGTTTTGAATAACGCTAATAGTTTGCATAGCACTACGCTTTCTTAGAGTACGCGATGTTAGACGCGAGCTCACTATGGAGTATGGACATACACTAACTGCACATGTGACCAGCGCCGGGTAGTCAGCCGGTAGTACTTGTTTGTGAGTGGTCGTCAGCTCTTCAATTATAGCGGCTTCACACTGAATTGTGAGCGCTACACGTTATAAGATTGTGGGTAGATAGTAGGTACGTACTCTATATTGAGGTTCTTAAAATAACAAATACTAAATGTTTTGAATTCATTTTCACTAACAGACTAACAAAAAGAAACAATACTTACCTTGTATTCTGTCGTTTGTTGTTGTATACCAATTGAGTACAGATAAAGAATAATAAATGTATAAGGGTATGTCTTCCTTAAATCGTATATTCTAAAGTGTATATGGAGACAAGGACCTCGCCGTGTGTCATGACGCCGCGGCAGCTTATGCAAGTATATTAGTATCTCGCAGGATTATCACTCTATGTGGTGGGTTAGGTTGTAAATACAAATGTAATTTTTTCGAAACTTTTTATATTAGATACAATTTATAGATTTCGGTATAAAGTAACCTTATCTCTTATCTGCTACTCAATAGAACGCTTGCTTCACTCAGTCCCAGTAGTAGTGAGATGTCACATTACCGATATTAAATTAGCTGCTCAGGTTAGCTTTCTAATAGGGCGTTGGATTTGTTATAAATATATTTTTATTAGTTGTGGGTTCTATTTCCACTCTGGGAGAATAAGTTCCGCCACTAATAACGCAGTGTCTACATATCTATACTATAGTAAAACAATAAAAAAATGGTTGTTTGTACATTGAATATTTTTACAAAAAAAGGGTTTACAGAGTGCGAAAATGGTTCTTTAGAAAAGTTCCATTAAAATGTCAAAATCCAAGAAGCACCAGTATGTTCAGTTAATATACAAGAAATACGGAAATGGCGCCTTATCTAAAGTCATTTAAGGTGATGGCTATTTTGATATGAGTATAGTATCAAGGATCTAGAACACCTGATGTAGACACAAAATAGATAAGCTAAAGTATAGAAAAAGTCTCCTTTGTAATAATAATTGAGCGTAATGAGCAGTTTTCGCTGAAAATCTCAATGAAAATGCATATATCCACGCCAAAGAAGTTGTGAGCGTCCACTAATATGTAAATAAATTTCTATAACCCATGCACCACAGTGTCAATTGTCAACACGCCACTTTCACTGTGCTTCCTACTGGCTGACTGACTGACTATTGCACGTTCCGGTACACCATAACTACTTTTTATGGAAACTGCACGCTGCATACTGCACACTGCACACTGCACACTGCATACTGCATACTGCATACTGCACACTGCACACTGCACACTGCATACTGCATACTGCACACTGCACACTGCATACTGCACACTGCACGCTGCATACCTACTGTATAGTGGAAGAAATAGAAATATTCTCGTCTAATCAGTGTCATGGATAGAAAACTGCAGTGAGTCAATTAGATTAGATATTTTTAAGAATTTTAAAGTGTTAATCCACACTAAGGATTAAAAAAAAATTACTTCAAAAATATGCGTTCAAATTTTTGTATATTTTCTTTAAGCATTGGTTTAACTAGACTTGGTTATTGCACAAATAATATTAAAAAAATATTAAAATAAAATTATTTACATAATATTATAACTTTACATTTGAAACATCCATTTTTATTACATTTTCACATGATTACTGTCCATCGCATCCATAGATTGTCAGTCTATTATTTGTCAGTCACGTCAGTATAGTGTTGTTCCCAAAGCACTATCTAAAAGATCTGTAATTACGTTATAGATAACGTACTGAATGAGGTGCCTCAGTGTCCTTGTTAGTGTAAGTAAAGAAAGAGATAAGCCACATATAGAAAAAATAACTTTAATACATTTTATAATTAATTCTATTTGTTCTTAACTATTTACATCAATGAGAATATGGTATAATAAAATTATTTTAGGAACTCGGAACGCAGTATGCTTGACCTCCTCCACCCGCAGAGCCTGAGGTCATTATATCTCATTAAATAAACAATATCATCGGTACTGTCAGGTGTTGGGCAGAATGTAGGAGTCGTCAGCATGCGGCTTAATGTCTCGGTCGTCGTCGCTCATGTGACCCGAATTAGACAAATTTAAAACACTGTCCTGTTCATTATACTCTGATTTAACGTAGTTGCCCTCTTCCTCGTCGAGCAGTTCATGAAGTAAGTTTAGGCACTTTCTCTTAAAAAGTCGTTGCTTTTTAGGCGGTAGTTCTTGAAAATCATTGTGTATTCCGCGAAAGAATTGGAAGTACGAGGAGTTTTCATCTGGTGTGAAGGCAGTGGAACTAGAGCTGTCCTCGTTATATAGAGACGCAGGTCTAGGCTCTATACTCGGAGACTTGGGAGTAGGGTTCAGAGAGAACCACGGATTGTGAATAAACGGCTTTACGTCTACTGACTCCATGCTGGTGGAATCTGTCACGCTGTCCATGTCTATCATTGTTGGAGCGTATGATGAATGCGGAGATGGTCTCCTGAAAAGGGATTTTGTATTAATTTTTTACATCTGGCTTAGATTTGGCCCTATATAAAAATACAATGATGGCAACGTTTATGCAATCTCCAAGTGGAATGTAAAGTGTAAATAAAAACAAATTATTTATGTAATTTTCCTCGGCGGAGGAGCGGCAGTTTACTTACATGTCGGTGGCCATGTGGTCACGCAGGAAGTCGAGCTCGTCGGCGAGGTACCAGCGCGACACCATGCGACCCTTGCTCGTGCACGCGCCGTGCATCTCGTTGCGGAGGTGGCGCGAGTACGAGTTGCGGATGTGTGACCACTTGCGGCGCACGTCAGCCACTGTACACATATTCATATATATATATATATATATATATATATATATATATATATATATATATATATATATATATATATATATATATATATATATATATATATATATATATATATATATATATATATATATATATATATATATATATATATATATATATATATATATATATCGTAATTGTCTTCGACGCATGAAGAACGGAAAAGCGGTAGGACCTGACGACATCCCAATCGAGGCGTGGAAATCGTTGGGCTCTGTTGGTGTGCTTATACTTACTGACCTGTTTAACCGTATCTTGAATACTGGAAAGATGCCACATCAGTGGCGGCAGAGCTTTATTTACAAAGGAAGGGGCAGTGTTCAAGATTGCGGTAGTTATAGGGGCATTAAGATTATGAGCCACACCATGAAGCTCTTCGAGCGCATGATCGGCCTCAGGCTCCGCCAAGAATGTACTGTCTCTGAGTCTCAGTATGGGTTTCAACCAGGATCAGGCACTATGGACGCCATTTTTGCCCTCAGAATTTTGATGGAGGCTTACAGGGAAAAAAGGAGAGCTCTGCATGTGCCCTTTTTGGACTTGCAGAAGGCCTTTGACTGTGTGCCACGTCAGTGTATCTGGTGGGCATTGCGATCCAAGGGATCCCTGAAGCCTATATTGAGGTTATCAGAGATATGTACAACGACTCCGCTTCAGTGGTTAGGACCGCTGTTGGCGACACCAAGCCCTTCCCGATTACTGTAGGGGTTCACCAGGGCTCAGCTCTTAGTCCGTTCTTATTCAATGTAGTGCTGGATACTGTCTCGGCTCACATCCAATGCCAGCCCCCGTGGCTGATGATGTATGCCGATGACATAGTACTCATCGACGAGAACCGACTGATGCTGGAGCGTAAAGTGAACGCCTGAAAGGGTGCGCTTGAGAACGGTGGTCTCAAACTGAATGTGTCGAAGACCGAGTACATGGCTTGCGGGAACCCGGACTCGAGCACCATCCATATCGGGCCTGAGCCAGCCGTTAAGTCGGAGAAGTTCAGGTACCTTGGAGCCGTTATGCATGAGTCTGGAGGCATCGACCACGACATCCATGCCCGTATAAACGCTGCCTGGGCCAAATGGCGGGAGGTCACTGGTGTAGTCTGTGATAGCAGAATACCGCCCAAGCTCAAGGGACTGATATACAAGAGCATTATCCGACCGGTTCTTTTATACGGCAGCGAATGTTGGCCAACATTATCTCGGCACACTCAGGAGCTTCACGTCACGGAGATGAAGATGCTGAGATGGATGTGTGGCGTTACGCGGTCCGACCGCATACGCAACATATTCATTCGAGGTAGTCTTGGGGTCCGTGACGTAGCGGATAAGCTCCAAGAGCGTCGCCTGAGATGGTATGGCCATGTTATGCGCCGATCTGAGAACTATGTCGGAAGGAAGTGCCTTGACATGTCTGTCCCTGGAGTTAGACCACCCGGACGCCCAAGGAAGCGATGGCTGGATGTCGTGACACAAGACATGAGAGCCAATAGATTGTCCACTGAGGATGTTAAAGACCATGCAAAGTGGAGTAGGCTTAGTCGGAAGGCAGACCCTGGCAAAAGCCGGGACTAATGCCAGGAAGAAGAAGAAGATAATAAGAAGAAGATAATATATATATATATATATATATATATATATATATATATATATATATATATATATATATATATATATATATATATATATATATATATATATATATATATATATATATATATATATACATAATGTCAATACTGCACATTAAAGATTTAAAAATAAAGTATTCATTGTGTCAATAAGAGAAGTTTTATCTGTCTGTATGTCTAACTGTACTGTGTACTTACTGTGTACGTAGCTATTGGACAGAAGGTAATGAATTCTGGTATATCAATAGCAGGCTATTGCCCGACCTGCATAAAACGGTTTTACCCTGGCATTACATGCAGTTTAGTACAGATAATTTCATTCCAATCTCACTTAGTGACATCGGCAAATGGTAAAACTTTATTTATAGAAATATTGTAAAACTAATATTTACAAAGTTCATTCTCACAGTCTAGATGATCTAAATGTCACTATAATAATTAGAAACCGTTTGATTTATAATTACAATAGTAACATCTAGAGTAATTAGATAATTGAGTTTTTTTTGATAGAATGCCATCTATTGGTAGTAAGCTTAAAAGTGTTTAAAAATCTGTAGACATATATTTAACATGTTATGTAATTATTATTAAAACTAACTAAACTAAGAAATTAAAGAGACGCAGCAGTTACAGGCAACTGAAAAAGAATTATAGACCAATAAAGTCGAATTACTTAGATTACTAATATATATTAAATACAATAAGTACAAGAAAAAATCCAAATAATGGTTTTGTAGTGTTCAAGTAATATAAATATTATTTTAAGCTTTGGCGATTTTAGGAATAGAAAGTAGAGTGTTTATTTATTCAGTGTCAGGACCACAGGCCAAAGAATGGCGCTATATATAATAGATTTTGGAATGAATTGGATTATTAGTTTCAATGGATGTGGATACTGTATTTTTTTACTTATATGAAAATATAAAATTATCGTTTAATATGTATGTATGTATGTATGTACATATATTTTTCATGCAATAATTATATACATTCTGTATACGATTTCGAATAATAAGCAGAGTGATTCGAAACGTTATTAACCCTAAAAATCAAAGAATTACATGTGATGTTGTAGGTAGAACATTTCAAAACGAACGTGATTCAGTTTGCTTTAGCGGCCGAAACTGCCAGCGAGGCGCTTGTATAAATATACGCACACAGTATATACTAAGGGGATGTCTATACGCTTTTTCAGGTATGAGTATTTAGTGACGTATCCTCGTCCGCCTCCCGACAACGACGACAAAAAGAAGGAGGGTGGATCCTGCGATCCCTCTGTCTTCAGTGTAGGAGTGCTATAATCGTTACCCCGAGTAGGAATGGAAGCCGCGACAACCGCTTATACAATCGCAATACGTGCATAATTCATGCATAAACAATAATTTGAACAAAATAACTAACTTCAAAATAAATTATTCCATACTTAAACCTGCAAATTGTACGTGCATTAAGTTGTAGAACAATATGCAATATGTTTTATTTTTTAGTGCATATTTTTGTGAATTTGGAGGGTACTAAGTAATTTGTCTGAATAAGTGCTGATCATATGAGACAGCACTATTTACATGAATCAAACTAAGTTAAGGAAGAACGCCTATCTCAATAGCCCGGATAGCCTAAAAGATTCAGCCGAATATCTTCATTAGCTCCTAAGAATTGAAGAGTCCCGTTACTTTGTCATGGATGGATCATTATTTCCAATAAAAGAAGAATCATCGTAATTGGTCAGCGTGAGATTGGGCTATGGGTCCACTCTCCGAACACATGTTTTATGCAAATTTCAGACTTATGTGATTGTCTCATCGTTGATCATATGGGGTACATGTACAACAGGGTCTATGAGATGGGATTCCCATGGGACAGGAAGCACTACCTTTCAACTAAAAAATCATTGAAATCGATCGAATAAACTCAGTCAAAAGCTCAAAAGAAAGGGAACAAACATTAAAAAAATTCAGTCGCATTGGGAACCTGCTCCTTTTTTCAAGTCGGTTAAAAATAATAATCATATAGTAAAAAATAGGTAATATATGAAATTTGTATTAATTACTTACATACATACATACATCTCCATTTAAATCATTTATGGTGTGGTACATTATTATAATCGCACAAATATTTTTTATGTCTAACATATGTTTGACAACGTAGCGCAACACTCACTAAATTACTTGAAGTTTAAATATATTTATAGCTAGCGTATATTGCAAGCTATACTTAGAGTATACTCAATAATAATAAAGTCCACGGACTGTAAACAGACAGTTTATTAGAGATAACATTTTTATTGCGAGACGGTTCTCGCATTCGTGAGTTAGATTGTATTTAAAAATGACTTGCTGTATAATAAGTTAATATGGTATTTTTTTTTACATATTTATGACTTCAAGCTTCTCGAGTTTTAATAAAAATATATAAAAAGTTGATTTAAATAATTTAATTATTTTTGTATAATAATATAATGTAAAACACATTTTTTTATGATCCAAAACGTATATTTCATATGCAAGTGTGTCGAGCCGTGACAGACACGTGTATGGTGCAGTGTACAGACACTACAGAGACTACAGGCACAGAGTACCGAGTACAGAGTACAGAGGCCGCGCGCCTCCACCTAAGATAACGCGAGTAAACAGCTTTGACGGTACTCGGCCGGTGAGGCTAGTCGAGTAGTCGAGTAGTCGCCTGTCGCACTGCCTGCCGGCGGGACGCGGACTAGCAGACAATCATTACATAATACGCCTTAATCAGTTGTAATAAAACCTATAATAGAAGAGCGTTAGGTTGGGTCTCGGTAATCTCAACCCGTTGTGCGTTACATCCCCTATATAACACTACTAGCCCAATAATGTAGTATATCTGAAGGTCACAACGTGGCTCAGAGTGACAGTGTGCTGTGTGTCCGGTACATGTCGCACCGGACACACAGACTCGCAACAAAACAATATTGTATATACAAGTTTAAGATCTCGATGCACATACCGCTCCATCCCATGGCGGTGGCGACGTCCTGCCACAGGCGCTTAACCTGCGTGTAGTACCGGGCCACGGGCATGTAGTTGCGCGCGTACAGCAGGCGCCGCTCCCGCACCAGCCGGATGAGGCGGCGGTCGTCGGCCTGACTGCAGTCCACCATGCGGCCTACGGCCCCAGAGCCCTCATCGGCCTTGACATCCAGGCCCCCCGTACTCTTGGACATCACGTGGCAGCAGTGGGCAGCGGGCAGCACGTCAGCGCGCGGCGACGGACAGACGCGCACGGCGGCAGACACACGCGCGCAGCGGGAAGCAAGCGCGCACACACGCGCCGTCTCGCTCGCACGCACGCGCGCCGTGCGCCGTCTCACTCGCACACGCCGCTATCGATCGTGTCCGACGCGGTCTTGCGAGCTTGTTTTTTCCCGAGTTTTATTTCCAATAGTTCTATAAGCAGAAGCGGACCCCCCGCGCCCCCTGCACCCCCCGCACACCCCGTGCCCCCTCCCCGAGCTCGGACTTCACGCATACTTGTGCTTGCTTGTGTGCTTATATGTCTGTATGACTACAAACACTTTTAATTGATACTTAAGTATATCTGTATATAAATTTTTTTTTGGAATATATACGAAATGAGACACATCCAAAACATAAAATAAAATCATAATAAGTAATATTATGGCAAGCTTATATTTGTATAATGTTTTTGACAACATTACACGTACATAGGTACTCACTCACACATACGTGCACAACAAGTATCAAATAATATAGTGTTCATAATTTCACAGTAATATATAACCTTAAAGTATAACACTATAAACATTTCACTCTGGAATACACACACCCATTCACTTAAATAAATAACTTAGTAAATATAAGAAAAATAAATAACAATAAAAATTATAAGTGAATGTTTACGTAGTGAGCTTTTAACTACACATGTGATAGTGAAATAAACAAAGTTTCAGAACTTCCGCTTTGGTCATATGCTTGTGTAACTACCATGCGCCGTGCGGAGACCGGAGGCCAGAGACCGGAGGCCGGAGACCGGAGACCGGAGACCGGAGACCGGAGACCGGAGATAAAGCTACTTACGAAGGAGAGGTATTACTCCGGGGCCTCGGCCCGTAACGGCCCCTATAGTTGCCCAATAGTTGTTACTTGTTGACCTCCTCAGAGAATATGCTTTTAAGTGTTTAGTTACAAAGCGGTTTTGTTTAAAAAAATCATTAATTCCAAATGGCAAAGCTTATAACTATTTAATTAATACCGCCGCTTTACGACGACTTGCGAGCCGCTTCATGGTCGCAAGGTCCCGTTTATGTTATTATTGAGCGGAAGCAAAACCTAGGATTCAGATTAATATACTTTTTAGCGCAATAAAACACATTAAATACGCCCAACACACCGCGCCCCACAGTCCCCCAGCCCCACAGCCCCGCAACCCCACAGCCCCGCTGCAGACAAGCTATGATTATTTTATTGACACTACCACTCAGAAATGGCTATATAAAAATATTACAACGAGCATATAAGCTCCTTGAAGTTTCTCTAGAAATATGTTATTGCTATTTATTTATCTAAATATTAATAATATAATATGTAAGTAATTTGTTTTTGTATGCAACTGCGAGCAAAACTAATTCGATGTTAAAACGTGACGAGTGCAGCTCCCGCCAACGCACTCAGTACTTGTACCTCAGCAGCAGGTACTCACGGGGCCAGCCGGGGGGACGAGACCTCGCAGATTAATTGAATAGATAGATAGGTTGATAGACCTGTCGTGCGGCGTCATTTTAATAATATTCGCACCAAGCTATCCGTTACGGCCTTATTATGGCACTTTTTAAAAAGCTCTTAACTTTACAACATTTCAGAAACTTAGACAATAAATTTGCACTTCTGTAAAAGGATCTAAGTAAAGTTATCTCAAAGTTGAGAACGGCAGTGTACGATTTGAGACGACAGAGGGCGGGGGCAGAGGCGGGGAGGAGGGAGGGCGGCGGCGGATAGTAAAACTGGCATGATGCGATCTTGCAGATTTCAGCTTGAATGCAGGAATCAGCTTTTTATCGTAAATTGGCATCATTTATACGAGGGCCGCGCTCGTGCTCGGGATTGGGAAATTTGAATTTGGACTATAGCTTCAGAGCTTCCGGCGATTACAGGCAAGTACAGGCGTCCAATTGAGGCCAGTACTGGCCCGGCGCGACATACCTGCTAATAGCCTTTCTCATAATTGCCCCCTCAAAATGAGAGTGCGAGCGATCACGTCACACACGTCGGTATCCGCTGCCAGCTGTCTTCCTGGCTGATCAGATTTACCTTTGAGTCTTAAAATAAAAAAAATGCCTAATAATTGCAACAAAACATCTAATTACTGTAAAATTAGCATATAAAATGACATGAACCTTTCGGTGAAATGCACACAAAAATTACAGTGAGATGACAATTAATTCGCATCTGCACCGCGTGCGCTGGTACTATTTGAATGCGACATTGTAGGGCAAGCCTCCCCTTCGACGTACAGTGGCATGCGCCCAGCGCCCTGTACTGTTCACCCGCCACTAGTTGCGGACCCCATCGATGCACACTCTCAAAGCAAAGGGTACGTACGAGGTGTATCAGCAAAACGGCAGCAGATGTGACTCTAAGTGTGTCAGACATGACTCTCCAATAATAGCGTTCCACTAACAAGCTACAATAATTCAGTAACAGACGTAAAATAGTTTTATTACGTGCATATTGACAGAGCGCGGTCCTTCCCGTATTGAACAGCTGCTCGTAATTATGAAATAAAAAATTATACTGATGTCACACTAACACTACTGGCTGGCTGTTAGATATGGCTCTATCAGGTGTTATAAGAAAAAAAAGGTGAAAACGTTTATAGCAAAGAGTTGTTAGACTGTCGGCAGTCGGCAGTCGACGGTCGACGGTCGACGGCCGGCAGACAAACGATGAGCCTAAGCGCCAACTCATTCGTAAAACAATTCTACGGCCGACCGCGATGTCGGCCGTGGAATGTAATGTTAAATAACATGTACCAGCCGCAAGAGGCGGCAAGGCCTGAGCTAGGCAAGCGATGATTCTATAGTAGCTGAGAAAACCTTGTACTAACGGGGCGTATCAGTGTTCTGCTTTTTATGTTCTACTTAAATGTAAATAATTATATGGATTCGTAAAAACATAGTTCTTTTGAAATCATGAAAAGACACTTTAATTTTGTTTATAGATATATATACATATAGAGATGTACCTATAACTTATTTTTAAGAACTAAAGACTAATCAGGTATTATTATATTCAAATCGTTATATAGTTTTAATTTGACAACGACGGTTCTAACAGCAACGACCGATCTTTACGCAAAAAGGTTTCAGTTTAATATTAAATGTATGTATCATATTAATTTATTATATATATAGAGTATATTAATATGAATAAATTCATCCAGTATGGTGTATAAATATAAAGACGCGGCAACCAAACAAGGAGACGTCATCGATTCATTTAAAGTGAACATTTTTATTACCTCATGTAGCTTATGTCGGAACGAGTCGCTTGTAAATTAAAACAGCTTTCTATGTAAAGTACGGTAATAAATTGTTGATATTTTTTTGTTTTTACAAAACCCTTATACGTTGTAACTTAAGATCTCCTAAAATAGTAAAGCTGCGTCGTACCGTCGTACCGTCGTACCGTCCTGGTGTCGCGGCGCGGTCGGGCGCGGTGTGTGACTCTATCTTGATTTATGAAGCAATTAATGCACTCGCACCCAATTTTTACTCGTCTGGAGTCATCGTATGGATGTGGCAGCGGATGACAAGACTACAGAGACATGACTTTTGTACATAGAAGTAAGAACAACGGTAACATCTGCAGTCACACGCTGTACACTGTACACTGTACACTGTACACTGTACACTTACACTGCACACACTCTACAGAGTGTACTATACTAGCTAGACACCTACTGGGTGTTTCTCGGTGATCTCTCGAGTGTAACATTTGAGTATACTCGTAGTGATTTGAAAATATTGATAACTCCTATGACAATAGACACTTATTCTCTAAGTCCGCGGCGACTTATGCGACGTAGTCACCGCTCATTATTAATGATTCTTATTATAATACTCGTACATTTTACGTCTTAACACATATTTAAACTACTCTTTCCTTGTGTTTTCTATATATGGCAAGTAGTTACAGCGTTTATATACAAACACGTGTAGTATTTTTAAACAAAAACTAGTACATTTCTTCTGTAACCAGAAACATTTCAACCGTCACGGCACATCTGATCTGCAATTTTTTTCGACCACCAAAAAAAGGCAGGAAACTAATAAGTGTGTAGCTGTGTCTGTGTGTGGTGTGTGCTTTGTACCTATGGGCGGCTTCATTACGCACACCTACAAAGCGAACATATGTTTCCTTTGACAGAAAACAGCTGTTTAGAATTCCGAGAACTTTTAACGGTTAGGATCAGCTGATCGTAACGCATGACGCTTTACGAGCGCGTGACGTAAACAGGATGTCGGCGACTCGACTCTCTCACCCCGAGTAGTGAGTACCTCTACGGTCTACGGTCTACCTGCTGTATGTGCCACACGCCCGCCGCCCGCCGCCCGCCGCCCGCACCCGCCCGGCCGGCGACCGACGACAGGCGACGCGACGGGAATATTGTTACCATTATATTTACTTATTTATCAACCGTTCCTTCTTTAAAATGCACTTTACAAATTGCCTTTGATTACAATAGTACCATAAGTATTTGCAACCTGGCGCTTTTTGAATTATAAAATTCTGTTTAGGGTTCCGTACCTCAATAGAAAAAAAAGGATTGACGTGGAGGAATCGAGCTCAAATTAATATCAAATATCCAAGTCGAAAGCCTTTTAAAACACAGAGAAATCTACTTGTAATTTCTAGATCAATACAGTCAGAAGATATGAGCGTACATGCTTTTTTCTTTTTGCATTTTGTATGAAAATCGCCGCTTAATTAAATTACAACCCTGTTTGTGACTTCCCGTTATGACCTAAAAGTATGATATTTGGCAACTTATAGTGCAAGCAAAGAAAAAATTCCGAAATTTGAAAATTTATAGATATATTCCTAAAAGAATTCGTACAAACTTATATTGTAATCAATTTCTTATCAAATTTTACGAGAAGTGAGAACTTACACTATATATATAAAGGGAAAAATCTCAAAAGTGATAGTTTATAATTACAAATATATATTTGTAGTTAATTTCATGGGAAGTTCAAAATGAGTGGATATGGATTTTATAAAAGGTACGAAACTCTCGGTGTTCGCGTGCTCTCGATATTTTTTAATTTTACGTCAGTAAGTACCTTAAGCACATTCAGTAAAAGTGAACTTAATTCCAGTGCACGTGTATAAGTGCACCTTTTATTAAATATATTCGCTTAAAATATTTTCTTGCAGCCAGGAGTATTACGTTGGTTGCTAACGAATAATGAAGTAGAGTCAATGTTTAAGACAGTATCTACATTCACCTGATCATATCCCCGTTCCCGTCTGTTCCCGTCCTATTTTGTTCACATACAAAGTAATGTGACGTTGGTAAAGTCTACTTACTACGAGTACATCCACTGATGGGATTACTAATTATGAGTATTTCAAACTCCGTTCTTACTTATTACTGCTGACTGACCTTCATCGCTATCTACTTCGTATTACGACAGCGAAGATAATTGCGCACTGACACCGGACACGCCTAAACACCATAGAATGAAGAGTGAAAACAAACCATAAAATGAGATACATCGAAGTGGATAGATTGATGTGCCATGCCATGCCAGCATGCTCTCCTCATGTTAGTGGAGCAACACCAGCACTATCGAGACACTCACACGTCACACGTCACTCGACACTTTATAGTTTATATTACCTACTTTTATATTTTTATTATTACTGCGTTTATATTTTTATTTCCTTGTTTTTAGTATATTATTTTATGTTATTATTAAAATTTTATAACATTATTACAATATTATAGGAAGCGGTGTAGTTCATGATTGTGTACTGTGTAGTGTGCAGAGACTAGAGAGAGGAGGGGAGGGACACGGGGAGGGAGACGGGGAGGGAGTATTATATCTAGTCGACGATGAATAAATGAAGAACTAAAATATTTGTGTGATTATTTATTACAGGAGATCTATATCGTGATTGTAAAAAAATAAAAATGACATATTTCGAATTGGGTCAAAAACTTTACCTAACATTAAATAGTCAGGAAACTATACAATTCAAGGTTAGCAAAATATATTTCACAAGTGGGCACTCAGTGTGACGTCACGCCCGGGTGCGATCCCCGGGAGAGGCCGCCCCTGAGAGCCGCCACCCCTTGATGTCTTACGTGCAACAAATACTCTATATATAAAATAGTTTTGGCTTGTAACTTCAGTCACGAATCACCATCGGCTCGCGTCACGCTCGATGGCGCCATTATATCTCACAAAACAAAACTCGTCAACCCCAGTGACTTTGGACGTTTTTTTTAAGCGTATACTATACGACGTGGTCACTAGACGATTACATCCTACGTCTGTCTACATTTACACACGCGCCTCTATGTACATTGTACAAGTCCTTAACTGTCTATACAATACTGCTTACTGGTAAAATGGAACACAAGTGTCTGCCGCACTCGCGACTCGACTTCGACACACTCACACATCTTTATTGTCGTCCAACAACGATTAGGAGAGCCATCCATCAGATATCCTACACCGTGCTGGCCCTGCAGAGGCACCGACAAGTCACGCGTGTTACTTATTGAATCTATATAGGATATGCTCCAAAGGCGGCGAAGTGCGCGTAGCTGGCGTAGTAGCGGCGGAGCGCGGCGGCGTCTCAGGAGGGCTTCCGGTCGTCCTCTTCAGCGTCGGCGGCGTCGCCAGCCTCGCTGCTGGAGGAGGAGCAGGCGCCGCGCGCCCACAGGCTGGCGTAGCTTTGCTGTTCTGCCACTAGCGCCTCCTCAGCTTCTATAACGGCGCTAAACAGCGTTTTCTTGATTTTGATTTGCGTGGGATAAGGGAACCGTTTGGTAGATTGACACATGCTATTAAAAAAGATGTCGAGCGGATCTGGCGCGGCGGGCGGTGCGGCCTCCCGGCGGCTCCGCTTGGCAGGGCCCTGGGCGCGGCACAGGAAGTCCAGCTTGCGGTCGATCAGCGCAAGCTGGTCGGTAGCAGCACTCTTGCGGCGCGGCGAGGATGGGACCTCCGAGTCGGAATCTTCAGAGGAACGAGTGTCGCCGTTGGGCGCTGCGGCGAGTGCAGCATCGGGCGGTGGCACGTAAGATGGGGAAGACGCGGGCTTCTTGCGGACACTCATATGCGGCTGCAGGAACTGCATCAATCCCATGTACTTCCAGGGATAGCTTTTCTTGGCGGGGTTGCCCGGGTCCTTGGCCAGCATCTCGCTCTGCCGCTTCAGGGCATCACGGTAGCTGTCGCGCAACTTCTTCCATTTCAATTTCACTTCTTTTACTGAAAACATAAGTTTAATTTATACCTTCTCACGTCACACAGACGTGAAGCCCTTTAAAACGGCATATATATGGAAAATACAATAGTGTAATGTTTAAGTCTTTAAATATAGAAAATCGTAAATATCTACACATTATTGGAGATATAAAATAGTTTTATAAAACGAATATTGTTTAATCTCAACATTTCATCACCCTTATTAGTGTCTATACACTCGTACAGTCTATACAGTCCTTTGAAACGCCACCCCTCGGTGTAGTCCCTGCCCTTGATCATGACTTTAAAATATGTGTATGTGTGTGTGTGTATATAGCGCACGTGAAGTAGCGAGTGCTAGACGTCAGGTGATGTGGCGTCACATATTAGCGGTTGCTTCTTATTTAATACTTCGGTACATTACTATAGTATAAAGTAATTCTGGACAGAACTTGTCATTTGAATGAGAATTTATGAAATAGAATGTAATATTGCAATATATGTATAACTTGTAAATAAAAGATTAGAAACTAATTAACGCGAAGATAAAACAAGTGTGTGCGAGCGTGTTCTGTACACATGGAACATCGTACATCACCGTCTCCGTCTTGAACTAAAATAAATTAATTATATTGCATTTGCGGTTCACGTCGATGTTGTCTAAGCGATGTGCCACCGCCACAACGAAACCGTGCCCGTCGCGTAACCCGCCACGCCACGTGCCGCGCCGCGCCGCGACGTGCCGCACCGCGCCCCATGGGCTGGAGCGCGGGGTGCGGGGCGCGGGGCGCGGGGCGGAGTGAGGCGGCGCGGAGCGAGGCGAGGCGCGCGGGGAGGGCGCGCCGGAGTGACGACTCACCTGAGGCCAGGCCGGTCTCCTTCATGACCTCGGCCCAGGCCGCGTCCTTCAGCTCCTGGTCGCGGTACTCGATGGCGGTGGTTTTCCACAGGCACACGTACTTGCGCACCGTCTCTATGAAGTGCTCCATCTCCATGTCTACGGCGTGCGGCGTGCGACGTACAGCGCGGGCTCCGGGCGCGGACTGAGCGGTGCCGCTGGGCCGGAGCGGGCGCGGCCGCCGCGCCGGCCCCCCGCGGCCCGCCGCCGCACGCCGCCAGCACGCCGCCGCGCCTCACGCGTGACGCGACCCGAGCCGACGCTACTCGTATCGATCATGGAATAATTATACAAAACAAAAACACTCGAATATAATGTTTAAAATACATTTATGATTAAAGATCTTGTACTTATGTAAGTATTCTAAAACTTTCTTTAAGAATCTATTATTACAATATTTTATTTCAATTGAATATTGAAATGAAATTTTGTAATATTTTTTTATTAGAAACTCGTAAAACTGCTCGAGTGCGTTTAGTTAGAAAATAGTTAAGCCTCGAACACTAGCCAATAGGTATATATACCTATAGATATATACATACGAACGTACAGTATGTTCTATATACTATCTTTGTATATACATTCACAACGTACTATGTATCTACCAAAACTATGAATAACTACCACAAAATATTTTTACTCTAAATTTGATTGTAGGGGAAGAGTGAGTATATGAGGTATACGAGTAGGTATACTGTGTGAGATCGATCCTAGCTCGTACAAATATAATTATTTATTAGACTACATTTACAAAATATATATTCTCACTTCATTGGACCGGGCCAATACGTCGGAGCTGCCTACCGTACTGTGCTACATACTCGTATGTGTGAGGTACGTCAGGATAAAAAGTTCTAAAAAAAATGGCGGCGAACACGACAAAATTGTAAGCAAATACGTATGACTTCGCGTACAAGCATGCCTGTGAGTAACTGGAGGAGTGAAAAATTTCAAATAGAGATTCGAAGCTCTTCCTGAGGAAGTTTCATTTCCGGCACCGCACCGCCGCCCGCGCCCGCCCTGAGCCGCGCCGCCCGCCCTACGTCGTTTTACCGCATTCTATACCAGTTGATATTTTTCATATTTTTCCAAATAATGTTATACAAAACGCACAAAATATTAAAGAGGGTACTCCTGGTTAACAGGTAAATATAATATACGAGTACAAGCTATCTACACTCCTTTAGCTTGAACTATAACAATCCTGTTTTCATTGTAATATATAATAAAATTTAATTAATATTTAATAAAACCAAAAATGTTGCTTACTTCCGAATAAAGGTTTTAATAAATAAAAGCCCATTCACTGCTTGTGTTCATTGGTGTTTAGTATGAGAGCGGCTTTCCGTGCTCGCAACACTTTTCTTTGTCAGCGACGGAACTTCGATAATAAAAGTTTATGGATACTTTGAAATTTTTATATTTTCTCTTTTTTCATTAAATGAGGCCTGAAGATATCCTCCCCGCTCTTTGGTGTTGTTTTAGATGTCGTATTGTATTCATTCCGACATAGAAGCTAAGCGAACCATGTACCAAGTTAAAGAAATGTAATACCGTTACATACTTGTACTTACAAGTTCATTCACATTGTACTATCTTATATTCACTAATATTATTTATTAGATTCTCGTAAAAACACACCATCTTATAATCGCCACCGTCATATTGTCAAAAGCATTAATATAACTCGACAAGTCGACACACTACGTGTTTACGAGAAGATGCCGACTCCCCGTCACGTCAACACGAGCACGAGCCGTCCCGTAACACGTAACGTGCCGAGGTTAATTTAAATTAAATGAAGTTATTTCACTGCTGTAAAGTAAAACGACCATATTAATTAAGTATTTTTTATAACAAAACAAAAACTAACTTCAAAACTGTAACCGTAGCTAACCTTTACATTATACATATGCAAGCTCAAACAGAACTAAAGAGTAGAAAAAACAAAAAAAAATATATAATACTAATTTGATTATTTACTACCACACTGCCACGTTAGTCGACACGTTAAGGAAATCATCTCTGTCGCTCTGTCCTGTCACTGTCCTGTCACTGTCCTGTCACTGTCCTGTCACTGTCCTGTCACTGTCCTGTCACTGTCCTGTCACTGTCCTGTCACTGTCCTGTCACTGTCCTGTCACTGTCCTGTCACTGTCCTGTCACTGTCCTGTCACTGTCCTGTCACTGTCCTGTCGCTGTCCTGTCGCTGTCCTGTCGCTGTCCTGTCGCTGTCCTGTCACTGTCCTGTCACTGTCCTGTCACTGTCCTGTCACTGTCCTGTATACTAAATAAATACTGCACAAACTACCACCACATACTGCGCCTTCATAAAATAAAGAGCAATATTAATTACCGTAAATATAAATTTTGTCTTTCAAAAAATGTCAAACCAATTGACATAAAATTTATGTATCGCCATCTTTGAGCCATGAATTTCAAAATCCTTACGAGACTATGTTTGTTGAGTAGCGAAACTCAACACTGCGTTTTTGCCTAGAGCGAAGAAAATTAAAATATTTCATTCTCTCCGAGTAGGAATCGAACCCTTAAACCGTTACGTTTACAGAGGTAGAGGCTATGCTACTCCACCACGATGGTCCTCCACACCACACCACAAGAATCTTTAAATTGTTAAATAATCTTTAAAATGAAATTTGCGAAATGGCAGCAAAATACATAATATTTAGTAATAGAAATCACGCAATAGGATAAGAATTGTGAAGCAAATTCTTGGATTATATAAAAGCACAAAATGCATCAGTTTCGGTTTCATAATAAATTACAGTCGGCTTAGATTTTACTTATATAACTTAATAAATAAATATTTTGTATTATTATTTCAAATTAATCTTTTTATTCAGAAATAGCGTGGCGCGGCGCCTCCATATGTAAGTCCGGCCCTACTCACATATATTGCATCTGGTTGCTCTCATGTTGCTAACTATGAGTATTTGCGTGGACACAATCACGTAGTCGAAATAATTCACCAGCAACTTGCTCAGGCCATATCGGCCTACCTACCAAACACTACTTGGTACTAGAAGTATACACACAATACCGTGAATGTACTCTCACTACTTTTTCTACTAGGATCGATCTCTTATTACTGATAGGTATATTATTGATACTGGTATATATTTGCCAACAGACCCGATGTAGTGTTAGTAGAGCGAGTGTCTCACCCACATATATAAATACTTGACAAAATAAATGTCTTTCGTGTGGTGTTCCCAGGAGAACGCTTCCGTTCACTTTTTTTGGTCCCGGAGCTCATGGCTCGCAAAAAGAGACGCTGGCCGGCCGTCACCTCCGGCGCACCCGCCTCCGCCGCCTCCGCCGCACGTGCGGGTGAGACCTCTCAATGTATGCAGTTCTCATCGCTATTGAGTTGCACTCAACGATAGTTTTGTATAATACTAATAACGCAGTGTCAAAAGCACGCCCCTAACAGTCTATTTTGATTATAAACATTAAAATAATGTGCTGTAAGTGTGACACATTGTAAGTCGTGTAAATGTAATGTTGAAGAACACTTATTGTTGCTACATTATGGACTTTAGGAATAAACGCATATACATTTGTATAATCTATAAATCTATCTCCTATTTAAGTAAGTAACGTTATTTGTCATGACTTTAATATCCAGTGCCGTAATGTTAAAAATAGATTTGCTTTGAATTCAGTCAAATATTAAAATATGAGCGCATATCCAATCAGGTACTAACGACTAGCTAGTATTATACTGCTGTCTGTTACTCATTATTTAAGTGCTTGCATATATACTTCTCTCATGTCCTGTCATAGAATTAACTATGAAATAGCTACTGTCAAGAATCATTTATACAAATATATTGTCTCTAAAGATGTTGTTACAGAATACAATGGTCCCATAGTATCGTCGAGTTCATAGTATTTGCGTCTCAATAGAATCAGAACTAGTATATGGCATTAAGCATTGATTTCCTAGGTACTATTAAACGTTTCTTTAGAACATTACACATCATGAATACTTATAAATTATACAATACTTAATACTAGAAAACTAAACCAGAGGTGTGTGTGTGTGTGTGTGTGTGTGTGTGTGTGTAAATAATTACATTTATCGTATTAGCGCATGAATCAATATAACATTTAATTATCTTCGAGTGCAAACATTCAACACAAGCGGAGGGTGTCGACTGTCGACTCTCGAATGAGGCCGGGCGTGGCTATTTAATTAGAGGTACGCTTATCAGGGTTAGATTACGCTTATGAGGAACGCGACAGAGGAACTAATGTTTGCCGGAACGTATTGAGCGATTACCTGGCTTACTACTGGTATGCCATGATGGTGCGTCATTTGTATGTAAAATAAATGAACCAGTTAAAATAAACATTATTTTAATTTATTAAACTCTGCATTGCTATTATATGTACAGCTCTCGCCATATTAACGCACATCATCTCCCACTGACAGGCACATCAGGCAAATACTGAGCACAAGTATCGCTTCTAAGTAATAACATTACAGGTACATATTATATTATAAAAGGCAAGTAACTGATATTAATTTTCGTAAAAACTTGAGTACTCAAAACACTTTTTAATACAATATATACCCCAAAATGAAATGGCTTTAGATGAGAGCCTAAATGAAATGAATGCATTTTCTGTCTTTTAGAGCACCAGTGCGGGGGGGGGGGGGGGGGGGGGGGGGGGGGGGTGTTGAAGTGCGGCGTCAAAAATTATACTTTTGAATACATATTCATAAGCTATGCAACTTCCAGCCGCCTGAGTGTACCACGGAGCCCGCCACCCCGTGCTCATCCACCCTCGCACGCCCGCCCGCCCTCAGCCGCCGCCTAGCAACAGTCAAAATCAGCTGAGCTGTGCGCAGCCACTGTCACCCGCGCCCTCGTACCCATATTGCCTCATCGGTAGCGTTGTCCTGTTCTAACTCTCTGCGGCGTGTAGTGCCGTCCCTCTCATGCCTATCCGCGCGGTCACGCCTTTCGCTTTCTTTGATACGAAAAGCTCTGGAAGTGCACCTCAAATACAGTTTCCACTTGATCAGATCCTGTCGGATTCTGTCCAAGATAGATGTGTAAGCAAATATGAAATATATATTTGCGAGTAATATCGTAATTCGCGATGTACACAAAGCAAGCCGGCCGCCGGCGCGCTCAGCTGTTGCTGATCGATGACCCGCCCCCCTCGCTCCTCACTCCCTCGGGCCCCCCGTGCCCCCCGTCGTCGCCCGCTGCATTGCCACAGCTACGTCCACAGTTACTGTACACTGTGTAGGTGTGTGTGAGGCGCTATTAATGCTGAGCGTTAACCGGCAGCGACAACGTTCCTTTGTCCGTGCTGTTGCTAGGCTCCCCTTCCTTACTCCTAACGATGCAATATTCCCCCCCCCCCCCTCATCACACACACTCTTCTGTATGCACTTCTCGCCCTTGACACCGGTGCACCGGATAAAAGGGGTGAGCTTTTCCGCATACATCAAAGCTCATGGCTATAACCCATTGTGTTCTATACATACTGTACTGAGTTGCGTGTACTCAAATGTTCCCCACACGACACGACACAGATAATTAGCCTTACCTGGGAAATAAAACATAAGCGGACTTAATAGTGTACAAATATGCTTTGTTTACATGTTTACAAGGGAATACTCAGCGTTTCGTGCCGAGAAAACAATCACACTGTTGGTTAAATAGTAAATACTGGCTACAAACGAAGATAGAAGTGTCTCGACACTCACTTCCTGTGCTCCCAGCGCGGCCGTCACTAACAGGTAACAAGGCGTTACATGCATTGTTAGATAACTAGGAATTAACTCAAAATAACGAGTGATAGTGTAAAATGTATACAAAATATTCTATACATTTTTTTCATATTAATAGTCTGTCCCTTAGATAAATTTGTGTTAGCCCAAGTATTAAAAGATTTTATTTAAATGTATATGTACTAACTGTGAGACCAACTTACATTATTCAAACATCTACAAAGCAATTTCAACAAATACTAATTCTGCTATAACATTACTGGCAGGCGTTACGTCGCTACATGTAATTGTCATTTGCTGCATTTGTCAGTGACAGGTAATATACAAGAATGTACCTGTTAATGTTACTTTAGCTCTAATAACAGATACTTTCTGTCTACTTTACTATGCGCTAACAATTTGATAATCATTTCTATTTTAAATTTTTTATTCAGATTCATAATATTTTTTTACAAGCACATTTGAATCGTCGCATGACAATGTCTGATGTCGTCACCACCGTATACCGGACACGAGGTCGGAAATCAGTTCTGCTGAGAAGAAGAGCAAGAAAGTTACAAAAAACCAATATGACATTGTGTAATAAGGAAGGAAGGTTGGTATTGGAAAGTGACTGTACGAATGCCTTCTTGTTTTAAAATATCTTGCAGAGAATTTTGAACTCTAAGATTATAATTTTTAAATTTAATTCTTAAAAATGATTTTAATACAAATATATATAAATTTTTAAAAGCTGCTAATGATAAAATATGAAAGTATGCTCAGTAGTGATACGATATAGTCGTAATGTCCCCAACAAGGTGAGGATCAGGATCTTCGGAGGAAAATCTTATCAGAAAGCAATCAATCAGGCGGGGCGCGCGCGCACTGCGAGCCGTATTGTGTGTTACCTGTAGTATGTATACTTATTATAAGTAGCTAATTTACTATATAGAATAGGTGCGACAGTAGCGCTGCACCGTACCGCAACCCGTGTCTGTTGACTGCTAAGATTAAATTACTTTCTTCAAAGGTTGCAATAAACTGTTTCTATCTGTCTATCTATCTATCTAATTCTCTCTTACGGGATATTCTATGTATAGTATACAGAAAATGTCCAGCCGTTTGTAAACACCTTCACAATACATACAGTAAAATCTGGTCAAGAAAGCAAATAACAATTTTTGTCCTAATTTCCAAAAAGGACCAGGTAAAAAATCCTATGGATATTAGACCGATTACTTTTACTAACACTTTATCTAACATATTATTCGATACTTCAAAGGAAAATGAACCATTTTATGATTAGCCATAGGTATTTCGGGCCGAAATACCAGAAGGGTTATTAATTGGAATTTTTGGATGCCTGGAGCACAATAATTTATTAATCGAAAGCTTAAAAGACGCCAGAACGTGTGAGAGGCAAATTACGGTTTGTTGGCAAATTACGTTTGGATCAATACAACAAGATATTAAAGAATATTGTACTGATCTAAACGCGATGTTCGCTTAAAAATGGTATAAAAAAAATCGTGGCAACATCAAAATTCACTATAACCCAAAAGACCGCCATTCAAAACGCTTAAGCTATAATGTAGGTATTTTTCAGTATTGTTGATTATCCGCCATAATGTTTAATATCGTTATTAATATTCTCACAGATAAACTAATTAGTCACGAGAAAA
The DNA here is from genome assembly GCA_037127375.1 of Dione juno. Taxonomy (NCBI): domain Eukaryota; kingdom Metazoa; phylum Arthropoda; class Insecta; order Lepidoptera; family Nymphalidae; genus Dione; species Dione juno. The sequence continues at coordinate 41,066 of JAXRJS010000064.1, read as the reverse complement.
AATAGGGATATCGTTTTAAGTTCAATAATAAACACACGGAATCCATCCTAGCATTTGTGAGTGATTTCTCGATACTGACTCGGAACCCAAAGCAATGTTACCTGCTATTAAATTAAATATAGGAGTTTTGTACGTGGACGAAAGTGATGAGGACAAAAGCAAGCCGCCGCCTCTGTTGGCGATCCATCCGGGACTTAGAGTTGGCGGTAAAAGCGTTGCTATGATTTCCGAAGCGACACCTTTAAATTTCCTCGGTAAGAAAATAGATTATATATAGTAATGTAAGAAATGCTTGAATTTACGATAATCTATTTATCTAAGAAAGATACATATTCTGAGAAAAATGTGATTTTGTTACATCACTCATAAAAGACAAGACGAACCGCAAGACGAGAATGATAAGAATAAGGTGCACGCATTGCACAGTGCACGTTTACTCAGCGATACTAAACGAGTGGCTAGCTACTAGCTATACGAGGATTCTGTATTCCTGTAGCTTTAAAATGATACACTCTAATTAACGACTGATCTTCAGTACTGTTCAAATACATCTGTAAGGAGACACTAGGAACAGCTAAACATATGCGCAACAATGCAAACACACACACACACACCACAAACACACACACACACACAATCACACACACACACATACATACAAATAATCATACTCTTTTTGCCCATTTCTTTCATAATTAAATTAAATTGAATTAAGTTAGGTTAGATATAAGATATGTATTGTGTAGATATTTATTTCCACAAATGTATGAAGTTTTATGGAAGAGCGGGGCCTCCTGACACAAGTACTAGTGCTATACTAGTAACTTACTGGGTTGGTCTCATTACTTCGCAGTTCGCATGTTAAAGAAAATGTTGATACTGAAATAATTTTTTTTTTTTTTAAATTTAATATGCTGTTGCATATATATATATATATATATATATATATATATATATATATATATATATATATATTATATATATATATATATATATATATATATATATATATATATATATTTTTTTTTTTCTCCAGTAATGGGTTTTATATATATATATATATATATATATATATATATATATATTATATATATTATATATACAAATACTTTTTTGTAGCTTCAAGTTTTATTCTGTATATAGCAGGATAGGTGGAGTGAAAACTAACTAGAATAAATATTTACATATTTTAAAAATATAGTAGCTAAAACAATAGAAATCACGCTGGCGCCACACTAGCAAGTGGAAGGACTTTAAAAACAGCGCACTTAACTATACTAAAGCCTAACTATACAAAAGCAATCTGCTTCTTTGTTACTACCACGTAAATATTTAACATTTTAAATAATGCATATTTTATAATTACACGAGCATAAGTCACGAAAATTATTTAATTTTACTACTCACTTCACTTTGTTTACAACTGCTTTGTTCATATCATTTTAATATGCTACACTAGCGACAATAACTTGCTGATTACAGGTGGACACTGTTTCAAGTTTCAACTTATCCTCTTTACGAGCTCGGAGCTGGTACTCTTTAGGTCTACAAGGATACCAACAGATGGCATTAGTATTAGATAGTTAATACCGTAGATAATACTTTAGAAAAACACTTAAAATGTTAAATTATAGTAAGTAATATTTTTTTAAATTTTAATTTTAATAAATATTCATGTTAGACTGACAAACTAGACTGAATAATTTACGGATCTAACATTATAACAAAATTTTCAAAATTCTTTATACTGTGGCGTTCCGATGATGTTATTATTGATATAAAAGAAGTGTACTGTCAACAGTCAATGTGAAAACGTCAAATTTGAAGTCCTATTTGTTTTTACTTTTCTGAATGTATCTTGTGGATGTAGATAACGATTTTGTACTGAAATACTTACTAATATACATAGGAAAATGAAAAAGTGTTTAATATGATTTTATTTAGCTGTGAGTAATTTTAAAAATATATGTTCGTTATATTGTGCCAGTGGAGGGCAGGGCAGTGAACGGCGAATGATTTGATAGTTGAAGAGGAGATGGAGCCAAATAATGCGGATTCAGACCAAGATCGCGGACAGTAAGTTGTTGTTGTCAATATTGACACTCTTATTTTTACTAAATTTAAATTAATATAAATCAAAGTATGCGATCGAACTATCCATGACACACCTGCAATTATTGATTGTTCTGCTTTGTAAGTAAACAAGATAACTTGTGGCTCCAACTGATTTATTGTGTAATAGTTTGCCCAATATGATTGATTTTTTTTATCAAACTGAGTCCCTAATATTGTTGGCCAACTGGAAACATCTAGATAACAAATAAATGATATTAATGATATTAATGTAATTGTCATTATTCTGTTATGGGCATTCTATGCCCTGTTTTAAAATAATTGATTTATATATCAAAAGTGGAATGTGTGGAAAAGTGGAATTTATATCTAATAACTAATAATTAGCTTTTTAAAAAGTTCAATTATAAAGTTATTTATATGTTAAAATACCTTATAAAGTTTATTTGTGTACACAATATGAAATAAAAGAAATGAGGTAAGATTTATAATTGGTATATAACAATAATAATTATGATTTTAATATTTTCTTTGATCCTCTGAATACATTTAAGAAATCTTTAACATTTAAACTAGCTGGTAAGCTGGTATTGCATTTTAGTTTTATTTTAAATTGATTATTTTATTATATCCAAAAAAAAAAAAAGAAAGAAAAGTATATATATATATATATGCGCAGTGTTGCTTATAATTAGAACATCTTATAATATATATTTGCTATTTTCTTGTTGATGTATTTAACGGAACAATATTTAATGTCCTGTTAGTGATGATAGTCCTGATAATATGCTTTACATATCAATATTGAGTGTTTATGATTAATGTATGTTTCAGAGTTGGAGTGGAACACAGTGCTGCCGAAGGAGATGGTGACAGAGCGAGGTACAGGTATGGTTCCAACATCAACTGATCACTTATTACTTAAGAAGAATAGTTATAAACACTACAAGATTGAAAGACTTGGTAGTTGATACACCAAATTTCTTCCAAATTGGATCTACTATATAAGATAACAATATCATAATGATGATTTGTTAAAAAAAACCAGTATCTTTTTAATTTGAACTTTTTAAAATTTTATTTGGTCATTTTTGAAGCACTTTTGACTAATTAATTAATTTAAAATGCTAGTACTGCCTGTACTGTAATAGATATAACTATAGTAAATGAAAATATTTCTAAAGGTCCATCTTCTAAAGGTCTTTGTCTCCTCTATACACCCAGCAAGCCCACTATAGCCAATAGATGAGGCATCGTTTTTCATCTATCTATTTCTGATACACAGCATATTACATTAAAAGAATTGTCGAAAGATAATTCATTTGAACTTCTGATTCTTCAATTTAGCATAAAAATTCTTTGACTTTTAGTCAAAGAATTTAAAACTTTGAAAACTAAATGAGTTTTCGTGTGTTCCATATTAAATAACTATATAGTAGTTGTATATAGTTTTTAATTATTTTAAAAATAAAATGGTATACAATATAATGTTTATTTATAAGTAATAATAGTAATAATATTTATGTATATCAACCAACTACTAATAATAAAGATACAATCTATTAAGCTATTGTAACACTAACTAATTGTAGGTTGCTGGTGTCTGTGACAAGTTCGATACGCATGTTACAGGTCACCAGGTCTCCACCTCAGTAGCAAATAATGTAAACAAGGCTTTTGAACACAAAATCACAACAATAAAATCACTTCACTTTAGTTTTGTTTGCATTTAATGTAAGCAAATATCTACATAACCAGCATCTGACATCATTAAAGCCACTTTGAGCCAAAACATCAGCCCAAGAGCCAGTAGAGAATAGAAGAACTGTGTCGTCTGCATAATGTATACTCATAATTGTACCTTTTGGAAGATTTAAATAACATAAATCATTTATATAAATTAAAAATAGAACTGGACCAAGGATACTTCTTCGTGGAACTCCATATTCAATGGATAGTTCGGAACTAGTTACAGAATTTTGACTTGTTGTGTTCGGTCCGTGAGGTAGCTTTTAAATAGATTTAAATTCTATTGGTGAAGTAATCTAAAAATAAATTAATCCACTAAAATACGGATGTTATAAAAGGTGATATGCTTAATATACTATAAGTAAAGTATTCTTATCTAAATTAAATATTAAAGTATTTAGACCGTTTATAAAGAATGAAATTAAATCAATTATTCCAACGGATACGATAAGACTTAGGTACAGCGGTCTTTTTCTTTCAAACCTTCGTGTTCTGTAGAATAACTTATAATTATATGTACCTAATATGTAAATTATAAAACCCTATTGATATATAATAAACTATCCTTATACTTAAGTCAATTATGTACGTGAAAAAGAAAATTACTTCAAATATACGCAAGAAAAGCTAAATTACTAACAAATTTTAATGAAAATTATAGATTTTGTAGTAATAATCACTTATCTTTTTGTTTAATTTGACCATTTATTAAAATAACGAAAAGGCACTACCGTCTTTTAGCCAGTGCATATATCCAAGCTTAGTATTTGCTGGTTTTCTGCCCAGTCTAATGTTGACATTACAGGGAGCTGGCTTATGGGTCTATTGAAGGATCCAATATGTGAATATTGGAAGGTTTCCCAGATTTCTTACCCTCTTATTATCAAATTCGAGTAGATCCTAGTATCGAGTTGAATAAAATCGTCATAAAAGTTATGCCTTCTCTGGGTAGTTAAATGGTTGCTTAAATACCAAGTGGTCTGATTTTTGACGATGTTCTTCCCTGCGGCTGTCAGTGACAATGACCGCTGTTGATCAGTCATTAGGATTTCATCAATTTCATCATCTGTGTCTCGATGTCTTCTTCCGTTTTAAGCCGTATTGATAGGCTGGTGTTTATATCGATATCGTATTATACAAAGCATCCTGCGATTCCTTCCATGGAGAAACCGCTGGATGGTGATGTGGTGTGGTGCTAAGAGGTGCTATTTAGACACAGTCCATCTCAGTGTAAAGCTCCGACATTTCCTTAAAAGTTGATATACTTATACATGTACTCTGTGCGCTGCTTTGTTATGAAAAAATACAATAAACTTGATTTCAAGTCATTTATATTTGGTAACAAATTACATAATTTAGGATGATAAGGTCAGTATTGAAGTGAAATGAGACTGCCCCTATAAGCTAACTGGAGCAGGCCTCTACAGTGGAACGTCGTGTTACAGCAGCATGATGGTGCGGTGCGCGTCGCAGTCGTCGCTGGACGAGTCCTCGCAGCGGCGCGAGTCCGCCGAGAGCGGCGCCGGCCCGCACCACGCCGCGCAGCTGCTGGACGCGCTCTCGCGGCTGCGGCGCGACGACGTGCTGTGCGACGTGCGGCTGCGGGCGGGCGGCGCGGGCGGCGCGGACGCGGACAGCGCGCCCGGCGTGAGCGCGCACCGCGCCGTGCTGGCCGCCTGCTCGCCGTACTTCCGCGCCATGTTCACGCAGTTCGACGAGCGCACGCAGCCCACCGTCACCATACAGGCGCGTCATATCACTTGTTTGTTTTAAATCTATATTTTATTGCCCAAAAGACCGCGTCTGCCGGACCTTCGTTATTTTATAAAACTTGAAAGTTTCTCTGCGTATGTTCCCAGCGCAGGGACGTACGATTAGAATTCAGAATATGAAATATGGATAGTGGTAAGTTGGAGACTTTGACATACAACAACTAAGGTGTATAAAATAAGTACCTTAAATTAGCCAACATATAAAAGTCTATTACTAGACACTTAGTACATACTGCAAGACATCCTTAAACCAAAATTTAAAATCATATAATGAAAGCTGAATTTTATATACGTTATAAATATATAGTAAAATGTTACCTCAGTTGCTAGACAGTTTTGATATTTTGTGCGTCATGCCTATTGCCTTATATCTATCGTACATACATAAAAATATATATATATATATATATATATATATATATATATATATATATATATATATATATATATATATATATATATATATATATATATATATATATATATATGTATATATATATATATATATATATATATATATATATATATATATATATATATATATATATATATATTCAGAGGGTGTCTAGCCAATTATCTGTCCGATATTTGGTTTCCGGCATACGGGTACGCGACCCCGGGACCTCGAGCCACCACTTTCATAACCCGATCCAATCCATGTAAGTGGTGTCCCTCCCCTATATTCCAAGTCTTTCTGCCTCTTATTCCCTTTCCTTTGGTATGATTTGGAAAAATGCTGGGTATGGCTAGGGCTTCGCCGCTAAACGACGCGCAGGCACATCGCCCTACACCTGCGATAAGTGGGCAAGGGCTACCGTGTCAAGTACGGGCACGGCTAACGACGTCAGTACCCAGACGGAAACTCCGCTTTGCAACATGGAATATTGGCTCTCTAACCGGACGATGTAGAGAACTCGCTCGAGAGACTCATGAGACGTCGGGTCCAGTGTGCTTTCTTTCAGGAAACTCGCTGGAAGGGCAATAAATCTCGTAATATCGGGCAGGGTTACCGCATTATATACACTGGGTCACCTACAAGCAAAAACGGTGTAGCGGTAGCGCTTTCTGAAGAGCTTCAGAATGGGCTTCTTAAAGTTGACCGTCGCTGCGACCGCTTGATGCGGATAAAGGTACTGATCGAGGGTATTATCACAAACTTAATCAGTGCTTCTGCTCCCCAGGCGGGTTGTAGCGTGGCTGAAATGGAGACTTTCTGGGAGCAGTATGAAGAGATCCTACTCGCTATATCGTCTACCGAAGCAATCTTAGTTGGGGGGGACTTGAACGGTCACGTGGGTAGGGTCGCTGAGGTGTATGAACGTGTTCACGGGGGTTTTGGATATGGTCTTCGCAATGCAGAGGGAGAAAATATTCTAAGAACCTGCATTGCGTCTGATCTGGCCATCGTGAACACTTTCTTCCAGAAGAAACCTCAGCACCTTATAACGTATAAGAACGGGTCCCACTCAACTCAAATTGATTATTTGCTAACTAGACGGTGTCATATAGGCAGGGTGACCAACTGTAAGGTTATTCCCGGCGAAAGCCGACGGCCCAACATCGCCTCCTTGTCATGGACTATAATGTTACCCCGAAAAAGAAAGTAGCCGAGAAACGCAAGCCTAGGATTAAGTGGTGGTTGTTGAATGGGCCGATGCAGACCGACTTCTTGGCGGAGGTGGAGAGTCAAAATCTACTGACTAACACCGAGACCGCTCAGACTGCATGGGACCGAGTTCATTCAGCAATCATTGCAGCGGGCAAGCGAGTTCTTGGTGTTACTAAGGGTGGGCGTATCATCGACAGGGAGACATGGTGGTGGAATGACCAGGTGCAGGGGGTGATTCAGGAAAAGAAGGCTGCGTTTAAAGAGTGGCAGCATTCCAACTCTCCTGAAGACAGACTGGAGTACATAGCAGCGAAACGGGCCAGCAAAAGAGCTGTAGCCAAAGCCCGCAGAGAAAGTTTATCGCCATTGTACGATAAACTTGATACTGTGGAGGGTGCACAACACTCTCTTGGTGTGCTTACACTTACTGACCTGTTTAACCGTATCTTGAATACTGGAAAGATGCCACATCACAACAGCTTTATTATCCCTATTTAAAAAAGGAAGGGGCAGTGTTCAAGATTGCGGTAGTTATAGGGGCATTAAGATTATGAGCCACACTATGAAGCTCTTCGAGCGCATGATCGGCCTCAGGCTCCGCCAAGAATGTACTGTCTCTGAGTCTCAGTATGGGTTTCAACCAGGATCAGGCACTATGGACGCCATTTTTGCCCTCATAACTTTGATGGAGGCTTACAGGGAAAAAAGGAGAGCTCTGCATGTGGCCTTTTTGGACCTGCAGAAGGCCTTTGACTGTGTGCCACGTCAGTGTATCTGGTGGGCATTGCGATCCAAGGGGATCCCTGAAGCCTATATTGAGGTTATCAGAGATATGTACAACGACTCCGCTTCAATGGTCAGGACCGCTGTTGGCGACACCAAGCCCTTCCCGATTACAGTAGGGGTTCACCAGGGCTCAGCTCTTAGTCCGTTCTTATTCAATGTAGTGCTGGATACTGTCTCGGCTCACATCCAATGCCAGCCTGAGAGCCAATAGATTGTCCACTAAGGATGTTAAAGACCGTGCAAAGTGGAGTAGGCTTAGTCGGAAGGCAGACCCTGGTAAAAGCCGGGACTAATGCCAAGAAGAAGAAGAAGATATATATATATATATATATATATATATATATATATATATATATATATATATATATATATATATATATATATATATATTATATATATATATATATATATATATATATATATATATATATATATATATATATATATATATATATTATACTTGTATTTTAAACATCTTAGTTAGCTGTTAATTATTTACAGTTAATTTGGCTGTTACAAAATTTTAGTCTCTGTAGTTACTTGTGTTGGGTATATGCGTTGACAAAATTTCAAGTTTTATAAAATAACAATAATCCTACCGCGACCTAATATGACTGCCGCGGGATCTCGGTGCCGTCGGTAAAGTGAGGGGCGTCCCTTTCTAACGTTCACGATGGTGGTATCAGGACGTGGAGCCGCAAGCCCTGGAGGCCATCATAGAGTACGTGTACAGCCCCGACTCGCTGACCATCTCCGAGGACAACGTGCAGAGCCTGCTGTCGGCGGCCTCGCTGCTGCAGGTGCTGGGCGTGCGGGCGCGGTGCTGCGCCTTCCTGGCCGCCGCGCTGTCGCCCGACAACGCGCTCGGCATCCGCGCCTTCGCCGACCTGCACGCCTGCGCCGACCTCGCCGACTGCGCCGAGCGCTTCGTGGAGCGCCACTTCGCGGAGGTGCTCGACACCGAGGAGTTCCTGGCGCTGCAGGCGTCCGCGCTCGCCGCGCTGCTGGCCAGCGACCGCATCACCGTGCCCGACGAGGAGGCCGTGCTGGACGCCGTGGTGCGCTGGATGCGCCACGAGCCCGAGGCGCGCCGCCCGCAACTGGGCGCGCTGCTGGAGCACGTGCGCCTGCCGCTGCTGGCGCAGGACGCGCTGGTGGCGCGCGCCGCGCAGGAGCCGCTGGCCAGCGCCGAGCTGCGCGTCAAGGACCTGCTCATCGAGGCGCTGTCCTTCCACCTGCTGCGGCCGGAGCGCCGCGCCGCCGCCGCCGCCGCCTGCGCGCGCGCGCGCCCCCGCCAGCCGCCGCGCTCGCCGCGCGCGCTGCTCGTGGTGGGCGGGCAGGCGCCCAAGGCCGTGCGCGACGTGGAGGCCTTCCACATGGACAGCGGGCGCTGGAGGCCCGCCGCCGCGCTGCCGACGCGCCGCTGCCGCGCCGGCCTGGCCGCGGTGGGCGCGCGCCTCTACGCCGTGGGCGGCTTCAACGGCACATTGCGCGTGCGCAGTGTGGACGTGTACGACGTTGCCACGGACTCGTGGACGCCGGGCCCGCCGCTCTGCGCGCGTCGCTCCACGCTGGGAGTGGCCGTGGTGGGCAACGTCATCTACGCCGTGGGCGGCTTCGACGGCGCCACGGGGCTGAGCACCGCGGAGGCGCTCGACGTGCGCGAGGGTGTGTGGCGTCCCATCGCTGCCATGAGCACGCGGCGCTCCAGCGTGGGCGTGGCGGTGCTGGACGGGCGCCTGTACGCCGTGGGCGGCTACGACGGCGCCTCGCGCCAGTGCCTGCACTCGGTGGAGCGCTACGACCCCGGCGCGGACGCGTGGGAGCCGGCGGCGGACATGGCGGCGCGGCGGTCGGGCGCCGGCGTGGGCGTGGCGGGCGGCGCGCTGTACGCCGTGGGCGGCCACGACGGGCCCGCCGTGCGCCGCTCCGTGGAGCGCTACCGGCCCGCCGAGGGCTGGGCGCCGGCTCCGCCCATGGCGCACGCGCGCCGCAACGCCGGCGTGGCGGCGCATCACGGCAAGCTGTACGTGGTGGGCGGCGACGATGGTGCCGCCAACCTGGCCACCGTGGAGGTGTTCGACCCCGCCACGGAGCAGTGGTCGGTGCTGGGCGCCGCCATGTCGCTAGGGCGCTCGTACGCCGGCGTGGCGGTGGTGGAGCGCGCCTGACGAGCGGCCCCCGCGCCCCCCGCGCCGCCCACCCCCTCCGCCTCCTACGTCAACGTGCGCGTGTACGCGGGCACGGAGTCGCGCTGGCGGCCCCGCGCTTACCCGGTGAGTACAACTAACTCTGCCCCCTCCCCCTCCCCTTCGCACTCTACCTCCGCTCTCTGACTGTTCCTTTGTGACGAATGCAGGTGGAGGAAAACGTCTACGAGAGTCTGAACGCGGCGGGCGCGGCAGGACTGGGCGGTCTAGGCGGCCTGGGACCGCTGGGCGTGGGGCGCGGCAGTGCGTACTGGTGGTGGCGCATGGCGCCGCCCTGCCGCCGCCACCGCCGCGCCTCGCAGACGCTGGAGTTCAACTCGCGGCTACTGCCGCCGGGCGCGGGCGGAGGGGCGGGCGCGGCGGGCGCGGGCGGCGCGGCGCCGGCCGGCTGTGCCGGGGCGGCGTGCTGCGCGGGCGCGGTCGGGGGCGCGGGGGCGGGGGTGGGGGCGGGCGGCACGGTGCCGCGGCGCGTGTGCGGCGTGCGCGTGGAGGTGTCGCGCGCGCGGCTGTCGGCGTCGTGCGGCACCATCGACGCGCCGCCGCCGTGCGTGCTGGTGCTGCAGCGACTGCGCGCGCCCGCCTCGCGCTCCTACCACCTGCTGCCGGAGAGCCACCGCGCGCCGTACCGGCCGGCGCTGGGCGCGTGCCGCTGCGAGGCGGCGGAGGCGGCGGAGGCCGACGAGGCCGAGGAGGACGAGGCGGCGGAGGCTGACGAGGCAGAGGCGGGAGTGGGAGACTCGGGTGACTCGGACTCGGAGCCGCTGCGCCCCGACTGAGGCGACTGCGACCGAGCTCCCGTAGTGTGCACCCCGGTGCCGTCCTTGCCCCCTTCCTGTTCGATGATAAATCTCAACGTAGCTAGAATAAGGACTCTTCACTTAAATTATCGGCAATGGCCGCAATGTACGAATGATGTTTTGTGAACTCTTTTCTCAATCCTTTGCTCTCTTGTAAAAGCATTCCAAGCGACGTAGCGTAGTGTGTAAGCGGAGCGGGAGGGCTCGGTGGACAGCGCTGTGACGTCAGCGCGACTACTTGTATATCATGTAGGTAGTGAAAGGAAGATGTGGCACCTTCTAAATGTGTGTGCATATGTATATGTGTGGCGAGTGTACGAGAGGCGCGCGAGGTAAGGGCTCACCTCTGCATGCGAGGTGCGACGCGCGAGGTGCGACGCGAGGCGGATGACGGACTTTTTTATATGTTTTGTTGCTAGTTGTTTATACACATAGGCTAAGATAGCATTTCCAGGAACAATAATACTCTCAATATGATTGTCTTTATATCTCTATTGTAGCTAATGAAAGAAATAAATAAATCAAATTTTAAATTGATCGCTGCTTTTATTTTTTTGGGGAACTATATGTATATGACATGCGTATACTATTTGTATTAAAATATGTATATTTTTTATTTATCGTGATAATTTATACATATTATATTTTATATATTTACATATAAATTTAAAATAACACATACATTATATAATTAAATAGAATGTCTATAAGAACGGCGCAATGTTGTTCTATTTGTACAGTCTCACAGTCGAGCCTCGCGTCGTAACCGACGTCCAAAAAGGAGGAGGTTCTATGTTCGACGTGACGTATATACTTTTCATGTATATCACTCGACATCTCAGCCATTTGTGAACCGATTTGAGTAATTCTTTTGTTTTGTTCGAAAGAGATTAATTCTGAGGTGGTTCCATAGTCACCATGTCAGGATCTGATGATGGAATCTCAGGAAAATCGAGCGAAACCTTCACAATTTACAGGTGTTATATAAAATATCCTAAAAAACATGTATTTGCTTCTTGTAATCATCAATTTTGAAATATTAATAAGCTGATCCGAGTTCGACTCCAAGAACAACGAATTTTTATTAGCAAATAGGTATTTAAGTATATACGTATCAGTAACTTAGTTTATTTATTTTTTATTTAATTTATTCTAAAGTAGTTAAAATATTATCTTCTACTTTTCAGCTCGTGTTTAGGTTTGAAAATAAAGCTTGGTACAAATTTGAAGTCGGTTTAATTTTTTTTATATTTTTTTATTACGTATATTATGCTTGTGGTTGACATTTTAATAACTGTATTGTGTTTTATCATCGTGGTTTTCGATTAATACATTTATACTAAATTTACTTTCAAAGTTATGCTGAAAATACTTATTGTCAGTGTAGACTTTTATTCAACAACACTATACTTACTTACTACTTGAACATTTTAAATTATCTGTGTAATCCGTGTCACATGTCCGTCGCCACTCTCCAGTCCACTCGCCAGCGCGAGCGCTGTCACTGTCAAATGTCAAGTGGCAGTGCGCGCGGGTGCGCCGCGCAGTGCACACGGTTATAGTTGATGCGTTCGAGCGCATGGGTGTTAGCGGTCGCTAAGCTCGCTGGAAGAGTCGAAGTATTTGCGCGCGAGTTGTTTATTTTGTTGCTAGTGAATTTGTGGATATTTCCTTGACAAGTGTCTCGTATCACGTGTCGTATTGGAATTAAAACAAGTGGTCAGTATTACGCTGTATTATGCGCCTCGATTCGCGAGTACCTGCGCGGTGTGATGCCGTTAGCCACCGACTCGGGTGCTGTGATAACTGATAACTACCTCCACGAACAAACCACAAAATATTGATGATTAAATACATGGCTGCCATAATTCAACTCGGCTTTTATTTGATTTGTCTATGATTTAAAATTTTTACTTGTTTTTACCTACGGCTTCGCGTCCGTCATCAATTAGTATAAACCACCTAACACATCGAAATGATGTGTTACATCGAAATGATTAATGTGATATTATAATGTCATAGCCTTCCTTTCTCGATAAATGGAGTTTCTAACGCAAGAAGAATTTTTAATTCGAATGCAGGTTCGGACTAAAAATTCTTGAGATTAGCGCGAACAACTAAACAAACTCTTCTGTTTCATATTAGTTGTAAACTAATATATAGGTACTCGTACATATGTATCTAGTATAGACTACATTGGATAACTAGATAGATTTTTTTACATTCTTTCTTTCTGTCGTCGTCGCTTAGTGTCGTATAACAATAATTCGCGTAAACAATAAATAAGCCGTAACAGCAATTAGCATACCTAACTATAATTCTAGATCAGCCTTAATCATAGTGACACAAGTATATAAATGCGGTGTCGACCTTTGATGCGTAATAAGTAATAAATAAATAATGAAAAATCGTCGTCAGCGCAATACAACACAACACCTACAAGCGCGGGTGTATGCTAGCGGTAATTACTTGAAGCAGTGCTATAGAACATCATTCTATGGAATCATACGTCTATGTATCACATATTAACTAAAACCTTGCCTATACATGTATATGTCTTGGAGCAAATGATATACCAAACATAAAATTAGTCCGGCATCGTTATTGGAACATCACGATTATTATCACGTGATCAAGCAATATAACTGCTATAAATACACATAGGTTTATATCATTAAATGATCAATAACTAAATTAAGTTTTAAATTTAGTTCGTGTTACACTTAATTACCATTGTTTCAGGAAAAATCAAGTGTACAAAACGTTCGTGGTAGTGATGATCACCGAGCCGCCATGAGGAAGTTCATGCGCACGCGCGCGCCCGACGCCGCGCCCGCGCTCCCGCCCGACACGCACAAGACCAACGGAGTCACCAGTGAGTACACTGTCTGCTGAGTACTGACTACTGACTAGTGAATACTGCCCGTTTAGTTATGTAACTTGACAACATCCCATCCACATTACTCACCTATGAATTTACAAAATAAGCATTTCCTAACTGAGGCCGTGTGCCTTAACCATCGAGAGCGATAGCTGTCAGAGATTCTGTTCAGATTGCGCCGCTACAGCGTCGTCGTCGTCACATCGATCACGACGGCGCGCGGCGTAGTAGATATAAAAGAAAACTGTGTTAGCGACATCCCTAACCGAGGTCATAGCTGATTAGCGCAGTGTTCGGTCAAGTTCTTGCCACCTCCTCCACTTCTGATGCAATATATTATAGGGGTCGTGACAAGTATCGTGAATGTGTGTCTTCTTTGAATCAATAATTAACACATGGCACGTGACACGTGCGCGAGGCCGACGCGGTCGCAGCTCTCGGCTCTCGGCTCTCAGTAGGCAGGCACAATTTTGATCTCAACCGAGTGGTCTGGACATTGACTGGCATACAAGTGATACAAGCAATAATCGTCCTCTTATTCTCTTTCCGAATCTATAACGGCATTGCTCTGCACATTTTAGATATGTTAACTAGTAAGAGTATATATAGTAGATATGTTAACTAGTAAGAGTATATACTTGTCTCCTCGTCATGCAAAGCCTGGCGTTATATTTGCGCTAGTAATAAAAATATTTTCCTCCACATAATAATTAAGGAATTTGATCAATGAATATTTATTAGTTTTGCAAACAATGCGTCCCGACGTGATAATGCTATCTACAAGCTACTCGTGCGGGCGTTGCGCATTCTTTTGTAGCGCAAATCACCTCTTGAACAGAAGTACCTGTATTTGCTCATATTGTAGTCTTTACAAATTGTAAATAAAATTCAAAAATTAGGGAATTTGATATTTTCAGCTATTGAGTATTGAGTGGCGGAAATCAATGTTGTCCTTAATTTTATCAAAGTGAAAAAGCAATCAATTCATTCCCCCTGACAGAGAATTGATCCAATTACCATCACAAATAGAGTCGAACGCTGTCCTCCTGCACAACGACGGCCTGGTGGGATTTTAAACTAAACTTAAAGTCCAACAAGTCCAACAGTTATTACGTTCACTGTGTAAGAGTTGTCAAGGCGCCTCTAGGAGTGTAGGAGCTATCGCATGTAAAGTAAGTGGACGCGTGGAGTCGACGAGGCAGTCACGGCTCGTCGGCGGACGGTGAAAGTGGCCCGAAATTTGCTATGCATTTCACACTCGCTGCACCCGCGGGCCGCGGCCGCGCTGCGAGCGACGGGGCTTCGAGCGAAGTATAAGACGATAGACCTCGGAATATACTTATTATTTATTAAATTTGAATATGGCAATTTCCTTACCATGTCTGTGTTTTATTTCTCTGCTTATAGATATTATTATATAATGCTATCTTTTCTAGATTAGAAGGTTTTTTCTTAGATTAAGAGTTCCAAAAATAACGAATACTATTCTAAAACAATATATGCCATCGTGGTGATGTAAAACAGCGTCTGACTGCAAGAGAACGATAATTGTGATTATTCGATTCCTAGTCAGAAGAGTAAATCATGTCCAAAGCGCGGCGTTGAGTTTCACTCAACCCGCATTGTTCCAAGTTTGGACGGAAAGTACAAAACGGAATATTTTGACACTAGATGCTCTTTGCCTGCTTGATACATGTCATAATAGGTACCGGCTAAATGTAGAGGCAATAACGGTACGTGCCGTGTGGCCCACGCTCCACTCTACACTCCACACTACTGAGAGGGAGAGGGAGAGGGAGAGGGGCGGGGCGCGGCGATATATAGATAGATAGATATACTCGTATGTATACTGTAAAACTAAATTGTAATTATACAATTCGAAGTAGAATTAGATGTTCCCGACCTCCGTCGACGTCGCATTATTTAAACAAGTCTTCTGTTCAATTCACTTGTGTAAATAAATGACATATAGCAATAGCTCGCCGCCGCACGTCGCCGCGTATTGTTGTTTTGTTGTAGATGAAATGCTTCACATACTCGTAGAGGAGTGTGACGAGATCGGCGCGGGCGCACTCACAGTCACTAGTAACGGGATTGTGCATTGTTTTAAAACATTAGCGTTTACCATTTTACTATATACATTCGTGTAATGTATGGTACTTATGTACATTTATTATATTGATACTGCTTGTATTTCTACAATTAAGTAAGATTGTAATTTAATGATAAAAAACTAAATAAAGCCTGGCGCAGGACGGTCGCCGGTCGCCGCTCTCACTTCGACAAATAATTATTTGCGATTCTACTTAATTATAACGTTAGTTTGCGGACGACGTAACGGCACCTCCACACTCCACAGCGCGCTCCTCGTGCCTAAATTAGTGTCAGTTAGAACTTGTATTGCTCGTCTATCGTTTGATGTCACAATTACATAAAATATTATAATCAGAGTAATGTAAGTGTACGCACGGTAAATGTTGTAGCTTCGTGACATTTCAGTGTATAAACGTGCGCCTGCGCATGCGACGTGTGGGGCTTGTCGATACTACGAGAATATGTGGTGTCTTCAGAGCTCAGGCGAGGCTTCATACAATTATACAAAGTGAAGGCCGCCAGCCATTGTGATGCGCGTAGACGGCAGCACGTCCATTGTGTGTCGGAATATTGATTACACATGCACAAATATGGATCTCTGTTGCAACCACTTCGACGACTTCGACGCTGTAAGGTCTTCCCTAGACGCTATGTCACACGCTAGGACCAATTTATCATACTTTTAATAAGCCTTTGGAACATAGACGCGCTGTATCTACCTCGTAGTGTAGACCTATATATTTATTATAGTATTCTGCTGAAGCAATTACCACAGTGGTTATAAAATTATGATTTATAAGAAAGGTTGTCAGTATTTGTGTATGTATATCTGTCTCTCTGTCTGTCTGTCTCTGTGTATGGTGTGGGTGTACGAGGACTGTGACGTGTGTCTGTTGCAGATGGCGTGGGGTCGTGTCCGCTGTACGACGACCACTCCACTTTGAGCAGGTAACGTAAATCAACGAAACGGCGATGCTATTGTTATTATTATTAACACGGTTAATTTTGAAGAATTAAAAATCCCAACTTTTCGTCTATACCTATGCACAACTTAACTTAAAAATTGTACTTATGTATTTTAATTATTACTAAATAAAAGGGAACATAGTTAACAAATTGATTGAAATTTATATACATAATATGTACTTACTATTAACTATTTGAAATCCGTTATTTGCCATGTGGTGTCGACGTCAGTCAGGGTAATTTTTTTTAATTAATTTTCTTATCTTTTGTTTGGTGCATTTAGTAGTTATCGATAAACGTTTTTCTGCCTTATCTGGTCGAGTCGATTCCGAAAGGAGGAAGGATCATTCGAATAAAAATACTTAGAAGTAATTAAAAGAAATGTTTCCACACATAGCGCACAGGTGCGGCCGGAGCAGCGCACGCGACACGACATCACCGTAGAGGACTAAGCAGATAATATCCTAACGATGGTGTTTCTCTTTCTATGATCTATGTAAAAAAAGGTTATTTAATTACATTTGCTGCATACGGCCGAGTACTTACTCTACCTACTCTGCCGCATTTGAATGGAGTGTCATGAGCTTGACACAAGGACTGACTGACACTATATTTCTATGTCGTGTCGTGCGCAGGCGCCGGCCGGCGGGCGCGGGCGGCCCGCTGTGGGAGGACGCGGCGTTCCCGGCCACCGCGGCCAGCCTCGGCGACCGCCGCCTCGCCAGGCGCACGCGCTGGGCGCGCCCGCACGTATGTACGCTCGTTCCTTGTAAACTATGAAATAATGTACCTGTGCTTCGAGATCAAGACCCTCAATGAAAATGTGACGTTTAAAAATTTACTTTGTATACTACTGTAACTTAATTCTGTGCAGGCACAATACTTTTGTAATAATGCTTAAGCCCAACTGAAAATGTATGAATATCTATCTATATAGCTGTATAGAAGTTGTGCCTGTACATTGATTATGTATGCGAAAAAAATATTTAAGCACATGTAAAAATACTAATAGAATAATTATGAATATATAATATTGAAATGACAAATAAATTGAACATGATAATTACTTACAAAAAAATACTTAATGGAAACGAAAATTTATCGCAGCGGGATTTGAACCCGCGCCTTAAGGAAACCGTCCAAGCACTCTGAATACTGGTTGGTTGGGAGTGGGTGGTTAAGGACGTGTAGGGACTTTTGGCGGTCTATTCCGCAATAGGGAAAAAGCGTGAAGCTATATGTGTATAATTGTAAGTCTCTTGCCATACAGCCTTCATCCTAATAAGTAGTTATTGTTAAGTTAAATTCAATTGAAACAAAAACGAGCATATCGAACATACTCGTATGTACTACTTACTATATGATTAGTTGAGAGTAACGAATACGTGGTTTTTATTATATTTCTCTTGAAATATAAAATGTTGAAACGGTTCACCGGCAGCCTAGAGGAGCGGCAGCGGGGCGACGAGCGGCGCGGCGAGGGTGCCTTCACGTTCCATGTGACCCACATTAAGCGCACGTGCATATTTTTTGATATTTCTCACTATCAACGGTGGTCGCGAATGGCTATTCGCGGCGACAGGCTCCTTTCGAAACACCTTGTCACCTAATATATTTTGTTGCCGGGGATATAAATAATTAAATACAGTTTACTACATACACACAAAGTATACAGCTATCTATATATTAGCAATATTAGCAACAAAGAGGTATACTCGTAGTAACAGGCGTGTAGTGAGCTAACGCAACCAGTGCACACACAATAGTACAGTACAGACAGTGCAGAGTGTGTCACTCGGCAGTGTACAGGAAAGTATGAAGGAAAGACTTCAACGAGCGCGGCCGAATACGAGTGCATGGTGACCACGTAACGGCGCTTCGGCGTCTGCTGCTATTTTGTAAGTCGATTATCACTTTTTTAGTTAATCGCATAACGGCGCCTTCTTTTGTAAGTTATATTTATCATCTATACATATATATAGAAATGAAGTGTCTGTTTGTGATTACAAAACGTTTTTTCAAGTTGGTATATTTATTACATTTAAACACAAATCAACTAAAAAAACTAAATTTTGAATAAAACTTGTCCGTCTTTGCCTTTCTATTTGTCTGGGCTATCCTCTGGAAATGGGTTACTAGCTAGTTGAACCATTGTTTATGGAATTTTCACTGGAACTTAGAGAAAGTTGTGGAGCAAGCAAATTTTTATCCTGGAAATCCCACAGCATCGTGATTTTCGGAAAAACTACGCTTACCGCATGCGATTTCGTACTTTTTGCCCAGATAAAATATAACATAAGTTACATTTTATACATACATAGATACGTAATTTTTCTTAGAGAGTGTTTTTTGACAGGTAAAAAATAAAAACCTTTCATATACAGTACTGCAAGGATTTTCGACTTACATCGAATTTTTATTTAAACAACACCTTATCTGTGCATTATAATTATCCTACTACTATTCTACTCACAAAAATCCTTTTAATATCACTTGTAATTAAATAATTAACTTTGGAGTTCTATAATCTTAACAAAGAATAAATTTTAAGAATATTAAAACTTTAAATCAATATGCATAGGTAAGTGAAATGGAACGCAAACATATTGTCATTTGAGCGTTAACATAATATTGTGTTGTCAATATTTTGATAAGTAAATTACGTATGAGATGGATTTTTAGATAATACTATCAGTATCTATTGTTTTCTTCGTTTTATATATGAAGTATTTAATTACACTCGCGTTTTCTAATTAGCGCCATTTTTTTTTAAATAAAGTATATTTTATTTCGATTCATATTCATGTGACATTAACACCTGTTCAGTTGACTAAAAATAAGCCACTAACAAGTAAAGAAACCAGGAGGCTTTTTGAATCTTATTCAACGACGCGACAAAGTGTTCCAAAATCCTACAACGAAAGATTATTATTGTAAATAGCAAAATGAAAAAAGTGTAATTTAGTTTTTTTATTGCATTTATATACATATTGTTATTCTTGTAACATTTAAGATTTGTAATATGTAAATAAATTAAAAGTGTGATTTATTAACAATGTTGTCACTTATTCGTTCATTAATATAAATTATTTATGAGAGATGTCCTTACTCTGATATCTTGTATAACACAACACTATCATCACTAATACTAAAAAGAAACCGATATATTTCATCTTTAACATTATAAAATATCAATGCAGTATTGTGATCCGTCATCCGACAACAACAACAGATCGTTTATTGACACGCATTAGCTCACATTTTCATATAAAATTGAGTCTTAACCTCCTATCTCTCCTACCAGAGATAGATTGATTTTAAATATTAAAAATAATTTTTAAAATCAATCTAATTTTTAAAATTGGCAAGCATTACTCAAGAAATGGATTGAAAAAGAATCTGTGGGTTGTAGGATTGATTTATTACTATCGGGCGTAAGTTTGTTTGCGTCGCTGGTCCGTCGTTGTAGTTATAACTCTGCTTCTGTTTCCGCTCTCAGGTACATATTAATTTGAAGTATCTACTTTAACATAATTTGTACTGAAATAATTATATTTTTACGTCTTGGTCAGGTATCTTGTTACATAGTAATATATGTTTATATATCTTAAATCTGAAAGCGTGGAACATGTTTGAAATCTAAATAATATGTGTTCAGGTGAGCTTAAGCCCGAGCACCTTCCCGGCATGTGACATACGTCGTAATCGTGAACCAGCCGCAGTTGTAGTCGTCACAAGCGACTACAACGAGCGCTGTATGTCGCAGACACTTTCTCAAGTTATTTGTCTCGAGCTAAACGAGTGTTTTTGTTGCGATGCCAATAAAAGGAACGGTATGGTCATATTAGTAGATGAATAGGCTTCCAGCGTCGGCTGAGAACTTCATGTACATACATATATAGGATACAAGCCAGTGCCACACTAGCGGCTACTGCTAGGGGGCAGTAAGGTGGGAGTACTGTAGGGTGAAAGCAGCACTTCTACTTGGTCTGGCAATGATGATGGTATTACCTCCGGTGTGACATCAGTATTTAAAAAACCCCGCTCCACCGCGACGGTGTCTGGCGATGACTCGCGCTATTGTTTTTGCCATTTTTGTCGATGTATGTGATCACTTCCGAATATTGTACCTAGTATACGAGGGACGGTTGGTGAATATAAATTGAATGAAAATAAAAATAAATCTTTGTAAAGTTCTAGGATTTTATCGGAAATATAAATTAATAATCACATATTTTCTATCAACTCGTTTTAAACGTATTTGAAAATACTCGTTCAGTAGGTATACAAAATATCGCTATTTCGACGTGTATGTATATATAGATGAGATCCTTGTAAACTGATTTGGCCCTATAATACCCTATGTGCAATTGCAACCATCCTGAGATATATTCAATTTCTTTTTAGAAACAGCCAATTTTTGCGTATAAACAGTAATTTAAAAAAAGTATTAACCAAAATATCACTCTTGATTACCAATTCTAATTCACCAATTATCAGACTCTGCTCTTCCTCGACATTGAAACAGCAGTACGCATATTCTACGTCATAACTTTTTTCACTCCTGAAAGACAAACTCCTAGAGACAAAGTGATGTAACAGCAACATGATAGTTGCCCTGCATGTCTTCACGTATTTGCCTGACACTAGCTTTTTGTTAGCCATTTTGGTCAAGCCACTGATTGAAATCAGTGGCTTGACCAAAATGGCTCTATCTGAGACATATGATAATTGTAGACCTGGTCTCGATGGATTACTGAATCTGGCGTCCTTGAAGTGACTTGCTTTGACATTGCCCATGATTTGGGTGTCGGAAAGGTTGTACAGTGATAATTTTTAAAATTCATGTTTAAATGCAGAAATCGGCTCATTCTCAATCCTCATCTATATCTCACGCATAAGAATATGTCGAATTACGAATAACTCTGTATATTAATACATTAATCAAAATTATATACCTACATTTTTCATAGAATAAGTTAGAGGAAGGGAAAGTAAAATGGTATAGCTAAGGAGAAACCAATCAAATTATAGCAAGAGACAAGTACATCGTCTAAAAGTCGTCTCTACTTTCAGTAATAGAGTTATTCGAAAATATAGTAATCCTAGAAAATCGAAGAATTGCAATGTGATGTCATAATTTCAAATCGAATGCGGTGCAAGTTTACTTAAGCAGGCGAAACCGCGAGCAGGTTGCTAGTATCATATAAAGAGAGATAATTGATATCGTGTGTGCTTGTGCAGTATACCTCCCACCACAGTCGTTTGTGTCAACTCTGTTGTTGTACTACACATTACACAGTACCAATGCCGTGGGAAGTGGGTCACCGCTCGCCGCTCGCCGCGTGCCACGGTTCCCATCACACGCACTCGACTCGCGTCGCAGCGCTATTGTATCGAAATAATTTGTTTACTCGACTATTCACTCGCGATGAATAGAATGAAGTTGGAGAGAATTGATTGAGTTGCAGAGGATATATCGCTCATCTTGGTCGTGTCTTTTGCCGTTTCAGGAGCTGTGCGTGCGCCCGCGCTTCCTCGGCGACGCGGTGGTGGAGGCGGGCGACGGCGACGGAGAGGCGGGGGCGGCGGTGGACGAGGAGGAGGCGCTCCGCGCTGTGGGTGCTGCGGCGTGGGCGGCGGCGGCGGGGGCGGCGCGCGACCAGCACGTGCACGCAGCGGCGGCGGCGCTGGCGCTCACGCCGCGTCTGCTGGCGCGCGCGGTGCCGCCGCACAGCTTCCGCGCCGGATACTGCGGACGCTTTACGTACGCTCCTGTACCTTCGTCCTAGCTCGATGCCATGATTTCCGGCGAGTTACGGCTCGGCTCACATCTATTTATTATACAATAACTAGCTAAGAACAATAAATATAGTTTGTGCGTATCTATGTAGTCACTAAAGCGAGCGATCTGTTCACTCGTTGCAGGTTCCGCTTTTGGGTTTTCGGAAGTTGGCGCGAGGTCGCGGTGGACGACCGTCTCCCCGCGCCCCCCTCACACCCCTCCCACGCCCCGCACGCCCCCGGCGTCGACTTTACGCTGGCGCTGCTCGAGAAGGCCTACGCCAAGTAAACAAGTCTCCTTCGACTTTCTCTCATCCTCTTTAGTATATTTCACTTTCATATGAAACAGCACAATTAACGTCTCTACTTTAGAATTTGTGAATAAGTGTTCAGTATTATTTGCACAAATTTTCTTATTAAACAGTTTAACTTGTGTTTGCAATATTTTTTATCATTACTATGTTAGTTGTATGTTCTCGCAGGCTTCACGGCAGTTACGCGGCGCTGCGCGGCGGCAGCGTGGCGCGCGCCCTGCAGGACCTCACGGGCGGCGTCGTGCAGAGCTTCGCGCCGCCGCGCCAGCCGCGCGCCGCCCTCCTGCACGTGCTGCGCGCCGCCCTGCCGCGCGCCACGCTGCTCGCCGCCGCCCCCGCCGCCCCCGCCGCCCCTGCCGCCCTCGCCTCCCCCGCCGGCCTCGCCGCGCCCGCGCTCCGCGTCGTGTGCGTCACGGGCGCCTCGCGCGCCGCCGACGGCGCCGTGGTGCTGCGCATGCGCGCGCCCGGCGCCACGCGCGCACAGCTGGCGCCGCAGTGGCGGGCGCAGGAAGAGCGCGAGGCGGAGCACGACGCCTTCTGGATGACGTTCGACGAGTTTGCGCGAAGCTTCGGGCGGCTGGAGCTGGTGCACGTGGGGCCTGACGACTGGCTGGCGGAGCCGGCACTGCGCGCGCGGCGGCCGTGGCGTGCGGTGCTGGCGCGGCGGCGCTGGCGGCGCGGCTACAACGCGGGCGGCCCGCCGCGCTGCGCCACGGCGCACTGCAACCCGCAGTTCCGCGTGCAGGTGGCGGGCGGCGCGCGCGCGCACGTCGTGGTGTCGCTCACGCAGGAGTACGAGGCGGGGGCGGGGGCGGCGCGCCTGCACGGCGTCGGGTTCGCGGTGTACGCGGCGCCGGCGGGGGCGGGGGCGGGCGGCGCGGGGCGCGCGTGGGCGGCGGCGGGCGCGGGGGCGGCGGGGCCGCGCGCGCTCGAGGGCTCGCACGTGTGCCGCGCGCGCGAGGTGGCGACCTTCTTCACGCTGGCGGCGGGGCAGTACGTGGTGGTGGCGCACGCGGCGCGCGCGCACGTGGAGGCCGCCTTCCTGCTGCGCATACTGGCCGACGAGCACATCGACGTTTGGTACTCCTATTTTTCCCAAGTACTATGACTTGTCTCATAATTTAGGACACCTGCCGCATTCGTCTGTCGTTCCAACACGTTTTTTATTTTTTTACAGGGAAGTCAACGACGATAATGTGATAATTCGCGACATCGAAGCGGAGGCGGAGGAGGCGGGCGAGGCGGCGGCGGAGGCGGCCCCGCGCGGACTGCGCGCCGGCTCCGAGCTGGACGCGCGCGCTCTGCAGGCGCTGCTGCGGCGCGGCTGGCGGCGCGTGCTGCCGGCGCGGCCGTCGCTGGAGCTGTGCCGCGCGCTGGTGGCGCTGCGCGACCCCGGCGTGACGGGGCGCATGCCGGCGCGCGAGCTGCCCGCGCTGCTGGCGCGGCTGGCGCTGTGGCGCGCCGCGCTGGCCGCGCTGGCGCCGCGCTGTGGCCGCGCGCCGTCCGCTTACGGGCTGCGCGCGCTGCTGTGGGCGTGCGGCGTGACCGCCTCCAACAAGGTGCTGGAGTGCCTGGTGCTGCGCTACGCGCGCGGCGTCCGCCTCCCGCCCGCCGCCGCCGTGCTGGCGCTGGCGCGGCTGCACCTCGCGCACGGTACACTCACTCACTCACTCACTCACTCACGCACTCACTCACTCACGCCACTCACTCACTCACTCACTCACTCACTCACTCACTCACTCCGTTCTCACTCTGTTCCGTTGTCTCGTTGCAGAGCGGTACCGCAGTCTCGAAGCGAAACTCAAGTCCAACCCTCTCTCCCTTGAAGAGGTAAGTCGAGACGCGCCGGCGCCCCGACCTCTTGCTCCACCACCGCGACCTCTCGCTCACTGCGACCTCTCGCTCCACTGCATGTCTCCTTACGTCTTAATGTACGTTTTGCTTACAGATGATCCTGATGACTATCTACTCCTGACGCCGGCCCCTCAAGAGTCAACCGCAAACGATTATATATTTATATTTATAGCACAGCTACTGCGAACGACCAAAGAACCGAAGTCCCGACCCGATGGGCTGGCGGACTGGCGGACAGGCGGACAGGCGGACTGGCGGACAGGCGGACTGGCGCACTGGCGGACTGGCAGACTGGCGGACTGGCGGACAGGCGGACAGGCGGACAGGTGGACTGGCGACCTGGCGGACTGGCTGACAGGCGGACAGGCGGACTGGTGGAATGAATAGCGGCAGTCAGCAGCGTGAAGTACAGATCGTGGTGGGCCAGGACCAGACGCGTATTTGTGCAATAATAATGTAACTTCTATTACTAGGATTATTATCTCACTAACTCAATTTATAATATATTAAACTGTATAAAGTTAGGAATAAATCATAATTGTGATTAAAAGATAGATATTTCAAAGTTGAATTGTTTAAGTTTAACTTTAATACTATAGGAGATAATATTGCTCGAATTGTGATATATAATTACCTACTACTTACCAAAAATAATTTATTGTGGCGCCAAGTGGCGGCGACTGCCGACCGGACGTCAGAGCTGTAACCAGTATGAACTGGTCCAAATGAAACTTGTTGATAAATATATATGTGTAGTGCTGCTCTGTTTGAAACATTGTATGTACTGTTATAGGATCACTGGTTATTTACTTGTAAAATTATATAAAATGTTTTATTAAATTATTTTTATTTTTGATTTTTATCCTTTAATCCGTTAGGTTAGGTGAATTATTCCGTTTTATCCTTTTTTTTGTTAAAGTTCCAACTTTAGTGCAACAATACAATAAAACATTCTCATGCCACCATTAGTGTGACTCAGTAAATATTCGTGTATTTTACTCTTTAGAATTATATGGATGTATAGTAAATAAAATTGTCCTCAAATATCTAACAAATAATATGTTACTCATGTATATTTTCTCAATGTTATTATATTATAAAATATAATGTGTTAGTGTAAAGTGCAGCAATACAAGAATGTTTTAAAAATTTCCATTGCTTCAAATTTATAAAACAAACTAATTTATAAATATTATTCAATGTATTTTTGTCTGGTACTGGAATATATAGATTTATTGGTGTTAACATTAAATAAATGTATATTATTTTATTTTTAATATGGCAAAATTTAAGAGTAAACATTAGCATTAAAATTATTCACAGAATAAACGCATGATATACATCAGCTATCTGTGCCCGCAAGTGACAGCTGTCAACTGTCAAGTGTGACGCGAGCGTATCCGAGTCTCATTGCGTGGGCGACGCTCCAAGTGTAAACTGTAATGTCAACTTCGTCCGGTGTGAACTTTTGAACTTTTGACACGAACTTTTTAGATGCGATATGAAAAGAGTAATCATTTGATGGAAGCAACGTGTTTCGAAACAAGATGAATAGTTCAATTACATTGTTATTTTATATAAGTGTCGTAAGTTTAGCGCTTTCGTCTTCGGTGAGTCGCGCGGACTACGGAGAAGTGAAGCTATTCCGGAGTCCGGAGCGCTACACTTTGGAGTCGACGGTGCTCCTCAACGAGGCCGCGCGTCGTGACAAAGAGGTCAGTTACAAGGTGAAGGCTGAGCTCGACGTGAGCCCCGTGTGGAGCGACCACGATAATGAGCACCTGCTCAAGTTTGAGGTGAGCCGCATGATTGTGTAAATATGTCCATACTGAAAAAATCTACACAGCGGACCGTCATAACTAGACATTATTCGTTGCAGCTAACTTCTCCTCAACTTTACTCGAAAGGAAAACATGTAAATGCGGAATACGCCGCGTCGCAGTCCATCTGGGACTCTCACCCACAATCTACGTTCTATGCACATTGGAAACATGGTCTTATTCAAAATGTGTATTTGGATCCTGAGGAATTACTGGATATTCAAAACTTTAAAAGGTCACTTTTAAGCTTGTTCCAGGTACTATCAATGAAATTATATTATATTATATATTTATATTATTTTGCTTCTATGTACTTGTTTCCTTATTTTTATAAATTATATCTGGAGTAATGTATTGATGATATAAATGTAACATATTAACAATCCGTTATTCAAGACTATTATTAAGTTAATTTAATGAATTAAATGAAAATTGTAACTCCTACTCTATAAAATCATAAATTTTAAAGAATTCCTGCAAAATTATATGCTGATCCTTTTGAGCACAACAATCCTTGCAAATGATGGAGCCTCCCATAGTGCTGACAGTACTGTTGTTTTAATAATTAATTGTTGAGTTGGAAGTGCCCGTAATGGCATGATTATATTAAGTATTATATTAGTAGATATCTAATACTAATTGAATTTTATTTCAGTTTCAAGTTGTAGATGGAGAAGGAAACGAAACAGATATCTCAGGACACTGTAAAGTTTTGTATGAAACTGCTTCAATGCAAGTCATCAGGAAGTTTAAGGTACAATCCACTTTGTCTCTTTAGTCAGGTCTCAGCGGGAACAGTCACAGTCACAGTCGCTGCAGTCATCCTGCGGTGACTCCAGCCGAGACCCGGTCTACATATTGACACGTACACTTGCAGAGTCATTGCGAGTCCCCGGAGTGGGTGTCGGAGGAGGACGGCGGCGAGGTCGCGTCGCGGCGCATCACGCGCGTCACGCTGGGCGCGGCGCTCGACGCGCTCGACGACGTGTACGCCGAGGAGCTGCACGTGCTCGGCGCCGCCTCCGCGCCCGACCTGCAGCTGAAGGCGCGCGCGTGGCTGCACCTGCGCCGCCAGCCCGCCGCCGCCCCGGCGCCCGCCCGCGCCGCCCCCGCCGCCCTCGCGCCCTCGCTGCGCGCCGCCCTCGCCGCGCTGCCGCCCGCCCTGGCGGCCGCGCCCCTGCCGGCGCCGCCGCCCCCGCACCTGCACGCGTTGCTGGACCCGCCGGTGAGTGTCTGTTTTATTTCTTTACTTCAAATACGCGAGTTTCGGCCCACAAAAGTATTATACAGTTACATAGTAACGTTATCTATCTAGTGAAATCAATGCTATGTAATACAAACATTCACGCGGTCGTTACAGTTTATTACCTATAAAAAGCGTTTATGGAAGTGGGCTAGATATCATGTGTGAAGTCACACTGACGTGGCTTGTTTATTTTACTGTTATCTTTTGTTTAAGTTTGAGAATAATGATGTAGATTTCTACACTTTGTACTGTATTCACCTATTTAATAATATATTAGATAGACACTAAGAAAATTATTAAGTAACTATAACTTGAATTCTTATTTTTTTTTATTATAACGTAGTCCAACTAGATCCTTGAACTAGATGTTTACACATTACAACGTGTAAACGTGCTTAAAAAAATGTTCCTTAGTGTAATAATAATTTAAAAATATTGCTAAATTTTATGCAATGCTAAGCAGCGGAACACCACACGCGACGGGTTCCGCCGCGCTTTGTCTTTTTGGACTTATTTGGTAAAAGCGATCCTTCTCGAGTTTGCGTATCGCGTTACGCTGACTGATCTTGGCTGTTTGCTCCGTACGTTGCAGGGCAGCGCAGAGGAGCTGACGGCGGCGCTGCGGGAGGCGGCGGCGCTGGGCGGCGCGGGGGCGGGCGGCGGCGGCGGGCTGCGGGACGCGCGCGCCGCCCTGCGCCTGCACGCCGCCCTGCGCCGCCCCGCGCCCGCCGCCCTCGCCGCCCTCGCCGCGCTGTTGCACGACGCCGCCGAGCCCGCGCTGCTGTGAGTGCGGATTGAGAATTTCCTGGTCCTGTAAATTCTATTAATCGAAAATTCGCAAGTAACTGATATATCATAGAAAGTAACCATTACAAACTTATATACATATACACATATATGTCACGTCATGCACATACGATTGATGTGTAAGTACACGCCGACACTCAGACACACCGACACACTGACACACACACATCCCTCGTATGATACTTCATAGTATAAGATGTTCCAAGGATGAAAAGCATACATTTAGCGGGCGAGACTTCTTCCTATCGTATTTACCTAAGACGTAATGTCATTCGTTGAAGGTTCTTTATTGTTGCGCCGCTTGGTCTCTGTTGTAAATTTACAGCAATAAATGATCATTTTGTGTTATTTTTCGTAGATTTTAAACGATCATGCGGGGCAATACTTAATTAAATTTCTCGTAAGGTAGATAATAATAATTAAAAATGTTGGATTCGGTCGCTGACCTGCTCGTGTACCGCTCGCAGCGACGCGGCGTGCGCGGCGCTCGGCCGCTCCCCGCACGCGGCCGCGCATGCGCTGGCGGAGCGCTTCCTGCGCCTGCGCGGCGGAGACGTGGCCGCGGGGCCCGCGCGCGCCTACCTGGCCGCGCTGGCGCTGGCGCCCCGCCCGCCGCCCGCCGCCCTCGCCGCCGCCCAGCACGCCGCCCAGCACGCCGCCCCGCACGCCGCCCTGGCCGAGGCGGCGCTCCTGGCGGCGGCGCACCCGGCGCAGATCAACGCGCGCGCCCGCCTCGACCAGCTGAATGCCTCGCTCGCACGTTGCAAGGTAACTGTTTGGGTGGAGTCGGGTAGCCCCCGTCGCCCCTGTCCGCCGTCCCCCGTCCCCCGTCCCCCGTCCCCCGTCCTCCGTCCCCCCGTCCCCCCGTCTTCGTCCTCAGTGAGCGACTTAACAATGAGTGAAGTGACCAGTTCGACCGGCGTGTATTTGGTTTATGTATGGACAGTATTATTGAAACTGGAAATGGAACCAAAGTGGAAGCCTCCAACTCCATGATCCCTCTGACCGTCACAATATATTCTTAAGAAATCTCCTAGATTTTTATGTCAATTTTCAAGCGCTCCGACGAATTGGTAATGGTAGGGTGTAGATGTTAATTTAATTATTCCTAAATATTTAGTTAATTCCTTAGATTTTACATACCTGTTCCATTGTCGAAGAAACGAACCGTCGCTATGGTATTTGGTAACACAAACCTTAAAATAAAATAGGTATATCTATGGGCACCTTGACATACCTACAATGCTTAATTTTGTGACATTTACTGTATTTCCTTACAAAATGAATTACGTCTTTGTCTAAGCCTGGCACACCTGATTAACCTGCGGTGGGTATTTGATGAATATCTTGTAAAACACAAACCCTTCCATCCTCATTATGTATTCTTCTAACTCCTCGTAATATATGAATCCGTGGACCGTCCAATCCTTATAATAAATAATACCATAATAATATATATATATATATATATATATATATATATATATATATATATATATATCTATATATATATATATATATATATTATATATATATATATATATATATATATATATATATAATATATATATATATATATATATATATATATATATATATATATATATATATATATATATAATATATATATATATATATATATATATATATATATATATATATAATCTATATATATATATATATATATATATATATATATATATATATATATATATATATATATATATATTATATATATATATATATATATATATATATTATATATATATATATATTATATATATATATATATATATATATATATATATATATTATATATATATCTATATATATATATATATATATATATATATATATATTATATATATATATATATATATATATATATATATATATATATATATAATATATATATATATATATAATATATATATATATATATATATATATATATATATATATATATATATATATATATATATATATATATATATATTAAAACTGACAATAAACAAAACACTCACATTCTAGCAGGTTACCTTGTCCCTAAAAAGTCATTTCTACACAATTATCTGGTTTTGTAAGCACCTCAATAACTTGCGGTTGATCAGGTCACTTCTCGTCAGAGATACTAACGGATTGGACAGTACGAGACTGCTTGTCTAACACTTTGTTATTCTCGATGATGCGTCTGCAACGCTGTTGTTTTATCCCTTAACATAAACAATGTTAAAAGTATATTCTTCTAGTGCTAATCTAAATTCAAGAAGCCTGCTTGATGGATGTTTCTTTTGAAAACAAATATACATTTGTATATTTGTTTTCAATGAAAGATGCCATTTGGCCTGTTCTGCATAATTTGGTAACTGATCCAATCTATGCAGAATGATACTCTTCCTCAAAATATGATTTTTCAGCTCTTCCACGTACCGATGAATACATAATTTAAAAATTCATGATTAGGTACTGAATTCTCTTCGAGCCGTAACACTACCCTTAGAGTCCCAAATGTGGCGCGCGGCGTCTTGTGGGGGCTTCGTCTTAGTGAAAGTCTGTACCCGATGGACTATCATTTATTACTATTTAGGGGATACAATTGGATGAACAAACATAAACTATAGATATCTAACACATACTACACGGTAATCTATGTAGGATGACGAGTGTCGTCGCGTGCATCTCCACGCGCTCGGGAACCTGCGCCGCCCTGACGCTGCCGAGCTGCTGCTGGGGCACGCCGAGAGCGCCGCCCCCGCGCCCGCCCTCGCCGCCCTCGACGCGCTCGCCGCCCTGCCCGCCGCCGCCCTGCGCCGCCCCGCGCGCCTGCCGCGCCTCGAGCGCCTCGCGCTGGAGCCGCGCGCGCTCGAGCTGCGCGCCGCCGCCCTCGACCTGCTGCTGCGCCTCAGCGCGCCCGCGCCCTTCTCGCTGCCGCGCATCCTGCTGGAGCTGCGCCGGCAGCGCGCGCCGCCCGCCCTGCGCCGCCTCGCCTGGCAGCGCCTGCGCGCGCTCGCGCCGCGCCACGCCGCGCTGCGGGACATGCTGCGCATGCTGCCGCTGGAGCTGCGCGGCTGGGACGAGCAGGCCGCCGCCGGCGCGTCCTGCGTGCTCGAGCGCGAGCTCGGCGCCGCGGCCGGCTGGCGCGCTGTGCTCGAGTCCGTGCAGCTCGAGCGCGGCGGTGCGCTTCGGCGCGGTCACGTGCGCCTCGCCGCGCTGCCGCCCGCCGCAGGGGGGGAGGAGGGGGAGGTGGAAGATCTGCTCGCCGTGGAGCTGTGGACGCGCGGTCTGGAAGGTTTCGCCGGCGCCGCGGACGAGGACGCCGCCGAGCCCGAGGAGATGAGCGGCGGGCTGACGCTGACGGTGGGCGGCGTGCGGCTGCCGGCCGTCACGCTGTTCGCGGGGCAGGGCGAGCTGCTGGGCCACGTGTGGGCGGGCACGGGCAGCGCGCCCACGCCCGTGCTGCGCGCGCTGCGGGCGGCGCCCGAGGCGGGCGGGGCGCTGCCGCTGCTGGGCGGCGTGACGCTGGCGTGGCGGCATTCGGCGCTGCTGGCGCTGGCGCTGGATGCGCAGGCGCAGGTGTCGCTGTGGTCGCGCAGCGCGCGCACGGCGCTGTCGCTGCGCGCGGCGCTGTCGGCGCGCGGGGAGGCGCGCGCGGCCGCAGCGTGGGGCGCGCTGGGCGCGGAGGCGGCGGCGGAGGCGGAGCCGCGCCTGCGCGTGGCGGCGGACTTGGACTTCTACGACGGCGTGTCGCTGTGCGTGCGCGCGAGCACGGCGGACTGGGCGCGGCGCCGCGCCGTGTCGCTGTGGGCGGGCGGCGGGCGGCGCGTGCGGCGCGAGCGCGCGTGGCGGTGGGCGGCGCCGGGCCGCACACTGTCGCTGGGCGCGCCCAACGACGCGACGTGCCGCGCGCTGGGCGCCGCCGACGACGCGTAGACGTGCAGTGTGTGTACACACGCACACGCACACACGCACACTCACACAGGAACACTCACACCAAAGCGTCTAACCAAATACTCCGCTTCCGTCGCATATCAATCTGTTTCCGAATTAAATAGTACATATATTTTTATATATGTATATATATAGAGAGAGATAGCGACCACGGAGCGGACGCATGTAGCATTTATGTTGATAGATCTGTAATTTACATACATATATTAATATTATTTTATACAAAATTATTAAATTAAATATTTATTATTCTAGTTCACTGGAAGCGAAGTCACAAAAAATAAATTTAATACTAAGAATATTTGAATGAAGAAGACTTTTTCTTTATTGTTCAATGCTATCGTTTATTGATAAAATTTTACATGATTTATTGTTATTGTCATTTCATGGTATACAATATAATTATTTAACAGCTTTAGTTACATTCATATGTAATTTCAACATATTAACTATGTGAATTACAAAACTATTCTCAATCTCTTAATAACATAATAAAATAAGCATAAAGAATATTTATAAGACATTATAAATGTAATGCAAGTGAATCTCGCTAGGAACATATAAAGACCTGTCTCGTTAGTCGTAGCTCGTAAGTAACATACTTGTGTCTTTGTAAAGTTCGTTGATTGTATAATAGCGTTATCATGGAAATTATATTGTATATTTTTCTCAACAATGTATTCTAAGTTATATAATAAATGTAACATTGAGCATTTATAATTAAATGGCATTTACGAGAGTAGTCATTTTATTCTAAAACAGTCGTTTACCGCCCCCAATGGAGGCGACCACTGCCCGCACACCGCGCACGCCGCCCGGCACTCCGACCCTCCCAGACGCTTCTTTGTACTATTTACTTAGGTATCAGAGGAACACAAGCGGTCAAAATAGGACAATATATCAGTGATCAAACCGAAGTGACGTATGGTGTCCCGCAGGGCAGTGTTCTAGGTCCGACCTTAGTTTTTATTTTGACCTTATATAAATAGTTTATGTAGTATGACCGTTGTCCAAGGTAAGATATACTCCTATGCAGATGACACGGCTGTAGTTTTTACTGGAGAAACGTGTCAATTGCTACGTCAATCAAGAGACCTAGTTATTTTGGAGCTGTCACAAATGTTACGTAGTTCATAGGGACATGTGTGAGCAATAATAGAAAAGGATTCAGGGGTTAAAGAGCGCTTATGGCCGAATACTATAGACTGAGTTTAGTCTAAATTGAGGGTTAAGATGTTACATGACAACCAATTCATAACAATGGAAAATCTTTTTCGCTATACTGCAATGTATTAGCATATGTAACAATTTTGCAGTTAGGTATTTTACGATTGCATAGATCAGTAATGTAATCATTAAATTTGTACCATTTTCTAAAAATAAGTGCTATAACTATCCTCTCTGGTTTAATAAATAATTAATGCCAATTTCATTACATGCCAATTTCAATTTTATCATACTTTGCCAAAATTTTCGAATCACTGATAGACCATGCAATAAATTATCACTTCAAAAAAATTATAAGTACGAACACAATTATAGAGAATGTTGACCGTCGTTGTCAGGTCGACGCAATATACACTGACTTTAGACCTTTGATCGAATATCACATCGCTTACTTCTACAAAAACTGTCATTCTATGGACTATAGGACAAGATATTGGAGTATTTTGAATCATTTCTTGTAGATCTTTTTTTGTTGCAATTAATGGTTGCCAGTCAGAATCTCTTGACGCGCTTGGCGCTTTGCTAGACGAATTGCAAGTTGCAGAGACTTTTTATTTTGTCTGTACACGTTTTTAGCTGATCCTCGAGTGAATGGTCAAAACCATTCCTCCTCCTACACCTTAAGTATGCTCGCCGGGCGCGATTACATGACGACCACAGATCCACAATTTCGGGCGTCCACCAATATACTTGGCGACGGACTGGACCTCGCCCGGTTCTAGGCATGTCCGCATCGCACACCGACGTCATGATGTTACACATCCGACCCACTACTACGTTGACACTAGAGCCTTCCATAGTCCCCCGGGAGCACCAATTCGTAACAATAGCCTTCCCGATTATAGTAGGGGTTCACCAGGGCTCAGCTCTTAGTCCGTTCTTATTCAATGTAGTGCTGGATACTGTCTCGGCTCATATCCAATGCCAGCCTCCGTGGCTGATGATGTATGCCGATGACATAGTACTCATCGACGAGAACCGACTGATGCTGGAGCGTAAAGTGAACGTCTGGAAGGGTGCGCTTGAGAACGGTGGTCTCAAACTGAATGTGTCGAAGACCGAGTACATGGCTTGCGGGAACCCGGACTCGAGCACCATCCATATCGGGCCTGAGCCAGCCGTTAAGTCGGAGAAGTTCAGGTACCTTGGAGCCGTTATGCATGAGTCTGGAGGCATCGACCACGACATCCAAGCCCGTATAAACGCTGCCATTTTTTTTTTTTTTTTTGACGCTGCGAAAAAATGACATTACGCATACCCTCCCCGCCGGGGGGCGGGAGAGGGGTATGTGGGACTCCCCGGTAGAGTCGTTCCCGGTATACCCACTAAAAATACCCAGCGACACTCCGACCTCACCTAAGTGGAGAGGGCCTGGGAGTCCATAGCGTCCAGGCCCTCGCCGGTGACTGCCCGCCCTACGGCAGGCCCTTCACACCCCTCCCACGTGGGAAGGGGTCTTTACAATGGCCGGAGTGCACGGCCATTGTGGTCCGACGAGTGGGGTGATCCTTGCGGTGCGGGCGGTGGCGCCCCCGCGCCAGTCGCCCGCTGATCACCCCCTGGGGCGGACGAGGACGGACGCTGATTCCGCCGCCTTCCACCCCTTCTTCGTCTGCGAAGCGGCGCTGCGAGAGGGTCATCCTCCCGCATGCGCTCCGCCGCCTCCTTCTGTGACATGACGTCCTCACAGAAGGAGGCTACCGCCGCCCATGCCTCCTCCCTCCTGAGCATGGCGGCGATCACGCTGGGGAGCGTGAGGTCCTCCCCGACGGCTGCCACCAGGGCGCGGCGGGGTTCGGCCCACGAGGGGCACACCACCAGGGTGTGCTCCGCCGTATCCACTGCGGCCCCGCAGTGGTGGCACGCTGGCGACTCCTCCCTCCCGATCCGGTGCAGGTACGATCCGAAGCACCCATGCCCGGACAGCACCTGCACAAGACGTAGGGAGAGGGAGCCATGTCGCCGATCGAGCCAGTCCCCCAGGACGGGCCCGATGGCATCCAGCAGCCGTCGCCCAAACGGCGCGGAGATGAGGTCCTCAGCCCAATGCTGAGTGGCGGCGTCCCTCATCTCCCGGCGGATTGCCTCACGCTCTCCAGGGTCCGGGCGCTGGTTCAGCGCCCTCTGACCCGCCTTCCACTCGTACGCTCTGGCGAGAACCCAAGCCTCGAGCTCCCAAGGATGAGTTCTCGCCAGAACGCACGCCGCCGCAAAACTCACTGTGCGATACGCCCGTGCCACCCGCTGTGCAATGGCCCTTTGTGGCCTGCGGATGGCAGCGGCGTTCTCCCGTCGGCACAGTGAGTCCGCCCATATCGGAGCCCCGTAGAGGGCCATACTCTTTAGTATGCCGGCGTACAGGCGCCGGCATTGATCGCCGGGGCTCCCGATATTCGGGAGGAGCCACGAGAGGGCACCCGCTGTCTTCAGCAAGCGCGTCGACAGGACACTGAAGTGTGCGCTGAAGCGCCACTTGCTGTCGAGCACTAGGCCCAGATACTTCATCTGGGCCGTTCACCTCGATGCGGGCACCCTCCACGTGGAAATGGGCGTCCGGCGGTTGGCGCTGCCGAGGTCCGTGGAAGAAAACGGCCTCGGTCTTGTGCAGCGCCACTCTTAGCCCTAGGCGGGAGATTCGATGCACCACAAGTGAACCTCCCGCCGAGGCCAAGCTGGCCGCCTCTTCGAAATTTCTCCCCTGGGCAGTCAGGAGTGTGTGTCATCTGCATAGCAGATGACAGACGTGCCACGGGGGAGATTGCCCCGCAAGAGCCAGTCAAATCCGATGTTCCACAGGAGCGGTCCTAGAACCGAACCCTGTGGGACACCGGACTCGACGCTGTATCTGCGGAGCTCGCCCGACTTGGTGGCTAGGCGGACTATGCGACCCTCCAAATAGTCCGCCATTAGCCTCCGCAGATACTGAGGCACTCCGTGAAAGCGGAGCGCCTCCAGAACGGTGATGTGGGGAATGGAGTTGAAGGCGTTGACTATGTCAAACGACACAGCCAACAGTCCATCCCCCGCAGCCATCGCCTCCCTCACCTGTCCCTTGAGACGGGACAGGGCATCCACCGTCGAACGCCCAGCTCGAAAACCGAACTGAGCGTCCGCTAGGTCCGGGCCAATTGTGCACAAGTGCTTGTTGACCCGGGCGGCGAGGATCCTCTCAAACATTTTACCGACCTCATCGAGTAAGACGATGGGTCGGTATGCCGAGGGGGAGTCCGCCGGCCGCCCTTCCTTCCGAAGAAGGCACAATTGGCCCTCCTTCCACGGTTTCGGGAACCTCTCGCACGTAAGACACGCACTGAAGAGGTCCCGAAACCTTTCTCCCATCTGGGATGCGGCGATGGCCACCACCTTGGCGGGGACGCCGTCCGGACCTGGGGCCGTCTTCTTCGCCTGGAGATGGAGAGCCGCCATCTCCACCTCGTCGTCCGTCACCGGGGGGACCTCCTCGGCCGATGGAGCCGCACAGCGCGGGACGGTCATCGCTGGAGGGGTGAAGTTGTCCCTGCGCGGAAACAGGGACTGGACCACCCCATCCAGGAACGTCGGCTCGAGGGTCTCAGCAATTGGGGGACCGCACGGGCGCAGCTTGTTGCGCGCCGCCTTGTACGGCCTCCCAAATGGGTCTTTGTTGAGACCCTCCGACATCTCCGCCCTCGCGCTGACCTGAGCCTCGGCCATTCGCACCGTCAAGGCAGACTTCGCCTCTATGTAGGCGGCATAGAGGCGGCCCTCGCTCTCTAGGTCTCGACGGCGCCGCCGCCGGCTCCTGGTGTAGGCCCTCCTGGTCGCCACACAGGCGGCCCGGAGATCCCCCAACTCCTCCGACCACCAGTATACGGCGCGGCTGGGAGGAGGACGGTGAGACCGAGGCATGCTGGAGTTGCACACCTCGGTCAGAGAGGCCCTCAGCTGGTCCGCCGCGGCGTCCACGTCCCGGATGTCGACGGGAGGCGACAGCCAGTCCTGCACAAAGGCCGCCTCCGTGGCGGCCTCCCGGTCTAGGCGGGTGAGTGCCCACCGCGGGAAGTGTGACCGACCCGCGCGGGCACTCCGGGAGCTCTGTGTGGAGACATCGAACCGCACGTATCGGTGGTCCGACAGCGTCTCCACCAGCTCCACCCGCCAGTCCACAACACATGCCGACAAAGAAGGGGAGGCGAAAGCGAGGTCCACGATTGAACCCCCCTCTCGCCGCACACATGTGTGGACTGTGCCCCTGTTAAGGAGACACAGACCGGACGCGACGGACCAGGACTCCAGCTCCCGTCCTCGGGCGTCGGTGGTTGGGTTACCCCATACCACCGACTTGGCGTTAAAATCGCCCACGACCAACACCCTGCGCTGCACCACTCTGCCGGCCACCATGGCGAGGACTTCGAGAAAGTTCTCGAAGTCCGTGAGTGGGCGGTTTGGGGAGATATACACCCCAATGAGGGCCACCTCACCCCACGCGGCGGCCACGTATCCCGGTCCCTCTCTAAGAGCGAGAGGGGAGGGGAGTCCGTGGAAGACCGCGTCACCAATGCCACCGAGCCGTCGTCGTCTCCCAGCCAGCTGCCAGGGACAAAGTACGGCTCGGCGACAACCGCCACGTCCACCAACCACTCCGCAACGGTTTGGACCAGCAGGTCCTGGGCCGCTTTGCAGTGGTTGGTGTTCGCCTGGAGAATGCGATGGGTTCCGGCCATCATTCGGTGTTCATCGCACTCTCCTCGGTGGCCGACCGACCCGAGCCCGACCGGGAGGCGACCCTTGGCCAAGACTGCCTTGGCCGCCACGACTGGGCACTCCACCTGCATGGTGCCCATGCCTCCGCGGCCGAGTCTAATGGCCCGGCCCTTGACGGCTGTGACGGCGCAGCCCCCCGCCGCCGCGACCGCGGCCACCACCTCCTCTTGAGAGACTGAGTCGTCCAGGTCAGTCACCTCAAGAGCCACGCACCGGACGGGCCTCGCGACTTTGGCCACGTCGGCGACAGCCTCTTTGAGCTTAGAGGCAAAGAGGTCTGCCTTGCTGCCGCCCTGAGACCCCGCGAACTCGAAAATTCGAGCCCCCGTTTGGGTCTTCCGGCACGTGACTTTGCCGGCCCCAAGTTCCGCAGGGTTCACGCTAGCACGAGCCCGCCGCAGTACGGACTCGTACGTCTCCCCACGTCCCGCTGCCTCTGCGGTCAACGTGACCACGACGGCCGCGGTTTTAGGAGGAGCGAGCTTCCTCCTCTTGTCAACCGAGGCCACGGCCTTGGTTGCAGGGGCTTAGGGGCCGACTTCTTCCCCTTCCTCTTCTTGGGTACCACCTTCGCCCAAGGTGCATTGGAAGGGGTGGTCGAGGGCAGAAGAGGATCCTCCCTCTCGACAACCTGAGCTGTCGACTGGGCAGTCGGGGGGGGCAGACGTGGCAGCTGCGCTGGACTTGTTGCCCTTGCCCTTTCCTTTGCCCCTGGGCTGTACCCACTACTCTGTCGCCGTTGAGGGACCGGGAGGGGCCGGAGCGTTGGGCGTTGAGATGGATGTGTGGCGTTACGCGGTCCCACCGCATACGCAACACATTCATTCGAGGTAGTCTTGGGGTCCGTGACGTAGCGGATAAGCTCCAAGAGCGTCGCCTGAGATGGTATGGCCATGTTATGCGCCGATCTGAGAACTATGTCGGAAGAAAGTGCCTTGACATGTCTTTCCCTGGAGTTAGACCACCCAGACGCCCAAGAAAGCGATGGCTGGATGTCGTGACACAAGACATGAGAGCCAATACATTGTCCACTGAGGATGTTAAAGACCGTGCAAAGTGGAGTAGGCTTAGTCGTAAGGCAGACCCTGGCAAAAGCCGGGACTAATGCCAAGAAGAAGAAGAAGAAGCCGCCTCTCTGTCCAATTCTACGTTGAGTCGACCAAGAGCCCATCTAGGAAATCTTCGAAGTCGACCTAGTCTTTTTTTTTTTTTTTTTTTTTTTTCGCTGGGAAATGCTTTTACGCAGACCATCCCTGAGTAGGACACTTGTGTCCTACAGAGGAATGGTACTGTGGGACTCATCGAACCCGACACTACCCACTAAAACCCAGCGGAAACCCTCTCCACCTATATGAGATCCTGCAGGTTCGCTTGCGCATGCCACTACAGCACCTCGATGGAAGGCCCACCTAACGTGGGCCACTATCGCCTTCGGGGAGCCCCAGGGTATCTTCTAGGGCGCCCGCAGCCTCGATGACTTGCGGGAAGATCTTCATGACCTTCCTGCAGTAGCTCCTCTAGGGTCAGGGAATTTGGAGATGCGCGTACCGCCTTCTCCTACCTCCTGGTCTACGACGGCGGAACAGATCTGCGTCCACGCTAAGCTCGCGCGCACGCTCCACGGCCTCCTGTGCGATAACAGATTCACAGAAGGAGACTGCTACAGACCAGTTCCTCTCACTCTCCAGTATGGCTTCCATCATACTAGACAGTGAGAGATCCCTACCCACTACAGCCATCAAGGCGTGGCGTTGCGGAGCCCAAGCGGAGCATTCAGCCAGAGTGTGATGCGCTGAACCAACGCAGGCATCACACTCGTGGCACGCTGGTGACATCTCCCGACGCGCAATCCGATGCAAATATTTCCCGAAGCAACCATGCCCCGTCAATACCTGCACCAGTCTGAACGTCAGGACGCCAAACCCCCTTGTCAACCAGCGCTCTAGGTGGGGGCGAACCGCCTCCACCCTCGCCAGTCCTGCCACCGGTGAACCCAGGTCCTCCCTCCATCGCCGGATCAGGGCTTCGTCTGCTCTCTTCCTGATGCGCCCGATAACCTCACTCGATGGTTGCTCACCTCGCGACCGCTTACTTGCACGGAATGCGTGAACTCTGGCGATCAATTCCGCCTGCAGCTCCCAAGGCGGATCGCCCGCCAGGAGTGTAGCCACCGTCCACGACACTGTCCGGTATCCTCGAATAGCTCTAACCGCTATGAACCCGCTGCTGCGCTTTACGCAATTGGGTCTTGTTATGAACCACCAGATCATATGAGAGAGCATCGGCCCACACAGGAGCGCCGTAAGTGCCATGGGTTTCAACAAACCCCACGTACAAACATGAATGAAAAAAAACGGGCCCTCCGATTTTGGCAGTAACTACCGAG